>CM054061.1:90756899-91109031 GCA_028641055.1 Alopecurus myosuroides
GGAATTTCATCAAATTTAATGTAATCTGATCAATTACCCCAGGCGCACATTGCACACCATGCGCCTGTGGTATAGCTCTTAGCCCAGGCGCATATTCTGTCTATGCGCCTGCGGTAATGTTACCCCAGGCGCATATTGTAGTCTATGCGCCTGTGGTAAGTTAGGGTGGGTAATGAGTAAGGCAACGAGAAGTGAGAGCGCAAGTGATACATCGAGCATATATATCGTGGATACATATATATAGATTGATTTAGCGAGATACCATACATGTAGATTGATTTAGCGCGATTGGTATACTAGCCCGCTGGTACTTTGTTTCTCACTTTTAAAAAGTACATACATATATCGCGAGTATTTCCCTCTGTCAACCTTTCATCACAATCTTACGCTTGCCTTTCTTGGTTGATGTTGAATACGTGACTGCCATACCGTGACTTCTTCTGTCTGCCTCTGTGACAACCGGTCGTCACAATCTTACTCTTGCCTTTCTTGGTACCGGTTGCGGTTAACAACCGGTGCTAAAGGGTCTTTAGCACCGGTTGTTAACGGCAAACCGGTTGTTAACGGCAACCGGTGCGAAAGGGTCTTTAGCACCGGTTGTTAACGGCAACCGGTCCTAAAGGCCTGTACAGGGGGGCGCACATTTCTTTTTCTTCTTCTTTCTGTTTTCAAAGGGGGGTGTAGAACAAAACAAACGGTATCGCCATCATACAGCCCAACCGTGGCTACTGGGTGCATATATATATGCATACCAAATGCACGGCTGGACGTATGACGGCGAATCCGGATGTTTTGTATTTGCTCGATGAACTGAGTATATGATGTATCAAACCTTAAGGGGGTGTGGAACAAAACAGACGGTATCGCCATCATACAGCCCGACCGTGGCTACTGGGTGCATATATGCATACCAAATGCACGGCCGGACGTATGATGGCGAATCCGGATGTTTTGTATTTGCTCGATGAACTGAGTATATGATGTATCAAACCTTAAAGGAGGGTGTAGAACAAAACAAACGGTATCGCCAGTATACAACCCCGCAGTGGCTACTGAGTGCATATATGCATACCAAATGCACCGCGGGGCGTATGCTGGCGAATCCGGATGTTTTGTATTTGGGAGATGAACTGAACGGTGTATGAAGCTGGGCTATATATAGGGTCCTCTAGCTCACAAAGTGTTGAGCTAGGGTTTTGATCCAACGGTTAAGAAACATCTCATCCAACGGCTCACAACAGCTCGAAAGAAACACACCGTAGCCCTGATCGAACGGCTCACAACAGCTGGAAAGAAACACACCCCGGATCCAACGACTCACAAGCGGTTGAAACAAACACACGATCCGTGTGATTCTATCTGATTGGTCCAAACGAAACCCTAACCCATTTAGTCCCGGTTGGTGTCCCCAACCGGTACTAAAGGGACGATCCATTTCTATTTTTCTTCTTGCCTTTTCTTCTGATTGCGCCGTAACCATGGAACATCTTCATCATTTAACTGAATGCTAGGATCATCTTTGACTTTGAAGGGAGGAATTTCATCAAATTTAATGTAATCTTCTGACATGTCTGTCTTGTCCTCGACTCCCACGATGTTTCTTTTCCCTGAAAGAACTATGTGGCGCCTTGGCTCATCGTCTGATGTATTCGTTTCTTTATCTTTTGTTTTTCTCGGTCTGCTAGACATGTCCTTCACATAGAAAACCTGAGCCACATCATTGGCTAGGACGAATTGATCATTGTCGTACCCAAGATTCTTCTGATCCACTGTTGTCATTCCGTACTTCGGGTCTACCTTCACGCCTCACAGGTTGAACCATTTGCACCAGAACAAAGGGACCTTAAAGGAAGGTCCGTAGTCAAGTTCCCATATCTGCTCTATGTAACCATAGTATGTGACACTTTGCCCGTTGTCGTCTTTTGCATCAAACCGGACGCCACTGTTTTGGTTGGTGCTCTTTTTATCTTGTTCTGCCGTGTAAAATATGTTACCATTTATCTCGTACCCTTTAAAGGTCAATACAGTCGAAGATGGTTGCTTGGCCAACAAGTATAGCTCATCTTCAACAATGTTGTCATTAATCAGACGTCTTTGCAACCAACCTCCGAAAGTCTTCGCGTGTTCTTTAGCAATGAAATCTTCAGGTTGCTCCGGATATTCCGAGCGTAAAATATCCGTGTGTTCCTGGATATATGGAGCCGCCAAGCTGGAATTAACTAGAACTGTGTAGTGTGCTTGACTGAAAGATTGCTCGTCCATACATGTTGTTGATTTCTTTCCTAGCGTGCCTTTTCCACGCAGTCTCCCCTCATGGCGCGACTGAGGAACCCCGATCGGGTTCAGGTCAGGAATAAAGTCAACACAAAACTCAATGACCTCCTCTGTTCCATAGCCCTTGACCATGCTTCCTTCTGGTCTAGCACGGTTTCTAACATAATTCTTCAAGACTCCCATGAACCTCTCAAAGGGGAACATATTGTGTAAGAATACAGGACCGAGAACGGAAATCTCTTGGACTAGGTGAACTATGAGGTGCGTCATAATATTGAAAAAGGTTGGTGGGAACACCAACTCGAAGCTGACAAGACATTGGACCACGTCCTTCTGTAAACTTGGTAGAGTTGCTGGATCGATTGCCTTCTGAGAAATTGCGTTGAGGAATGCACATAGCTTCACAATGGGTACTCGCACGTTTTCTGGCAGAAGCCCCCTCAATGCAATCGGAAGTAACTGGGTCATGATCACGTGGCAGTCATGAGACTTAAGGTTTTGGAACTTTTTCTCTTCCAGGTTTAGTATTCCTTTTATGTTCGACGAGTAGCCAGACGGGACCTTGATACTACTCAGGACTTGGAAAAAGATCTCCTTCTCTTCCTTGGTAAGAGCGTAGCTGGCAGGACCTTTGAAATTCTCTGGATTCATCAGGTCGTCTCGTTCGTGCATACGTTGGTGGTGCAGCCGTGCTTTTGGTGTATCTCTTGACTTCTTCCCATGCACGCCCAATAAGTTTAGCAGGTTCACGCAAATATTTTTCGTCACGTGCATCACGTCGATCGCAGAGCGAACCTCTAGGAATTTCCAATAGGGTAGTTCCCAGAATATAGATTTCTTCTTCCACATGGCTACGTGGTTGTCGGCGTCATTTGGAACAGATTGTGCGCCAGGACCCTTTCCAAAGATTACTTTTATATCTTTGACCATGTCATATATATCAGTACCTTTAGGGAGGGTTGGCTTCCTCCGTGTATCTGCCTCGCCTTTGAAATGCTTTCCTTTCTTTCTTACGGGATGCCTGTCTGGAAGAAATCGACGATGCCCCGGGTACACATTCTTGCCTATATGTATACTTTCTGTCTCGCCTAAACAGTGTGTGCATGCGCTGTATCCCTTGTTTGACTGTCCTGAGATGTTACTAAGAGCGGGCCAATCATTGATG
Organism: Alopecurus myosuroides; assembly: GCA_028641055.1. NCBI lineage: Eukaryota > Viridiplantae > Streptophyta > Magnoliopsida > Poales > Poaceae > Alopecurus > Alopecurus myosuroides. Next base: position 90,760,339 of record CM054061.1, read on the forward strand.
GTAACAAACAGCAACCCTCGTAGGTCAAATTCCTCTTGTTTGTACTCGTCCCACACACGTACACCTTCGTCAGCCCACAACTCTAAAAGTTCATCAACCAGTGGCCTCAGGTACACATCAATGTTGTTGCCGGGTTGCGACGGGCCTGGGATAAGCACTGGCATCATAATGAACTTACGCTTCATGCATAACCAAGGAGGAAGGTTATAGATACATAGAGTCACGGGCCAGGTGCTATGACTGCTACTCTGCTCCCCAAATGGATTCAGGCCATCTGTACTCAGACCAAACCTTAAGTTTCTTGCGTCACGTGCAAAGTCCTCGTACTTATCGTCGATGTTTCTCCACTGCGACCCATCAGCGGGGTGTCTCAGCATATCGTCTTCCTTACGGTCTTCTTTGTGCCATCGCAACAACTTGGCATGCTCTTTGTTTCGGAACAAACGTTTCAACCGTGGTATTATAGGAGCATGCCACATCACCTTGGCAGGAACCCTCTTCCTGGGGCGATCGTCGCCCTCAACATCACCAGGGTCATCTCGCCTGATCTTATACCGAAATGCACCGCATACCGGGCAGGCATTTAAATTCTCGTGCTGGCCGCGGTAGAGGATGCAGTCATTGATGCATGCATGTATCTTATGAACTTCCAATCCTAGAGGGCAGACAACCTTCTTTGCTTCGTATGTACTGCAGGGCAGCACGTTATTTCTTGGAAGCATCTTCTTCATTATTTTCAGCAGGTTTTCAAATCCCTTGTCAGATAATCCATTCTCTGCCTTCCATTGCAGCAATTCAAGGGTGGTGCCCAGTTTTTTCTGGCCATCTTCGCAAGTTGGGTACAACAATTTTTTGTGGTCTTCTAACATGCGCTCCAACTTCAACCTCTCGTTTTCACTTGCGCAGTTTATCTGTTCTTCACGAATGACCTGACGAAGATCATCATCAGACTCATCAACAATGTCCTCAAGTTCAGGCTCATCTTCCCCCATTTCAGTATCACCGTGTTCATCGAACATAGGATACTCATCATTATCCTCTTCTTCTTCATTGTCTTCCATTATAACCCCTCTTTCTCCGTGCTTGGTCCAACAAAAATAACTGGGCATGAAGCCTTCTTGCAACAGGTGGGTGTGTATGGTTCTTGAGCTAGGGAAATTCCTCTTATTCTGGCATTTTTTACATGGACAAAAAATAAATCCATTCTGCCTGTTTTTCTCAGCCACATTGAGAAAACTATGCATGCCATTAAGGAATTCGGGACGACGTCGATCACTGTACATCCATTGCCGGTTCATCTGCATTATATAAATTTATCAACAACCATTATGCTAAATCATCATGACTAAATTAGTTAATTAATACAAAAAGTTCATCACACGTTAATACCAAACTAGCGTATAGTGACCATATATACATATATAGTTCTCAGAAAAATACACACTGAAACCATCCATAAAAACTCTCTCTAATTAATGCATTTAAAAACAACAACAAATGCGATCAAAATCGCAACAAAGGTAACAATTGACCCGACGACATAATGATACCAAGCCTCTTTACTAATTGCATATTTCCTAATCTTTCTAATCTTCAGGCGCATTGCGTCCATCTCGCTCTTGTGACTATCGATGACACCGGCAAGAACCTTTTCCAAGGTCATCTTCTCTCTTTCAGTTTTTTCCAACCTTTCTTCAGTTTTTTTCAATCTTTCTTTCAAGCCAATATTTTCTTGTTCAACTAAGTATAACTTCTCAACAATAGGGTCGACTGGCATTTCCGGTTCCACTACCTCCTATATAAAAATATCTATGTCAAGTTGGTCGGCGTAAGTAATTGTCGTATAATCAGGAAATGAAAATATGTAGTGAAAAAAGATAATATACCACATCCGAATCATAGACTGGACGAGGGCCAACGGGGACGGATATCAAAACCATGGCTCTAGAAAATTATATACAAGTAAATACGTAAATCATACAAATCAAAATTTGTTTTGGTAAATAAAAACAATAGGCTCACCAAGGTTGTGTCGGTGATGGGGCGATTGACGGTAGTGAGTAAGGGGACAAGGCGCGCGACACTAAAAAAAGCACAAATCATAATTAATTTTGAGCTCAAATTGCATCAATTTGTATACATAACAAAATGAATAACAAATTCTAGCTTAGCTAGGCATTTCATCAAACACCCAGCTAGCACAACAAAAATGAAATGAGCAAGAAAACGAGCAAAACCTGCAATGCCGGAAGAGGGAACGTTGATGCTAACCGTAGAACCGATGGGTACCAACAATCTTGACAAATGGTGGAGAAAATGGGGATGGATTAGACCTCACAAGAGGAAGAAGAGAGCAAAAATGGAGTTGAGCTCGAGCTGGAAAAAATGAGCTGAGCTCGGGGTGGTATGGAGGGTTTAGGGGAGGGATTTAGGACCGGTTTGTGTTACAAACCGGTTCTAAAGGTTATGACAGCGGGACCCGCAGTGGCTGCAAAAAATGAGAAAACCTATAGAACCGGTTTGTGATACAACCCGGTTCTAAAGGTTCTGCCCCTGGGCCCCCCTCCCTGCAGCAAATGGCCCGCAAGGCCTTTAGGACCGGTTTGTGTTACAAACCGGTCCTAAAGGCCTTGCGGGCATTTTGCTGCATGGGTGGGGCCCAGGGACAGACCCTTCTGAACCGGTTTGTATCACATCCGGTTCCATTGGGCTTGGCTCAATGCCCTGTTTTCTACTAGTGCCTCCACTAGAGCTTGCGGATGGCGGCTGGGCACGAGATGAGGGAGACAGTAGCGAGCACGAGCATGAAGGCGGCCGGCACACACATATGCTCCAGCATGTCCGATGTATGTCTTATTCTCGGGGGAAGTGGAGGAGGGGGCACCTGAGTGTCGAAGTCCCAACCTAGGGTGGGAGGAGTTGGGGTGGCCGGCGAGGTGGGTGGCAGAGACGGCGGCGGTGGGATGGTCATTTGGAGATAGAAAACGAGATGAGGATGTGAACTAGGGTTTTTCACGGGCTTGATGGGCTTATCGGGAGGAGCAATATGCCCAAACGACCTGCGGGCGATCGAGCGAACGGAAGACCACGCACGACGACGTACCAACGTACGTCGAACTGCCATTTAATCTTTACTATTAATTAGGAGTTGGTCGTAGGTTGGTCAACCGTCAAAAAATGGTCTGCCGATTGCTGGTACGACAGACCATGGCTCGCGATCCCGCGTCGCTCCATCGTCTGCCGGGCGCAGCCCCATTACCCTGGCCCAGCAAGTAACCAACCTCTAAACTAGAACGCCTTGTCCAAATCACACCGCCGCTGCTCATCTACCCTAGGAGGGCCGCTGCCGCCACCAATCTATCAGTACCTCGTCCAGGCAGACCACCGAACCTTCGTTGGCCAGATCATGGTAGACCACCGCACCTTCGTCGTCCTGACTCGCGTGGCAGCCCACGCCGGCCCCGCTCCTAGCCAGATGCTCCCCCAGATCGAGCACTCCAAATGTTGTCGCGGTCGACTACCAGATTGGCTGGCTGGCGCACAGGGGACGGATTCCGATGGCTCTCCGTGCTCCTAGAAGGACGCGCTCACGTGCCTGACGGCGGATGATGGAGCGACGGGCAGTGACGACGACCTTGTGTCTGCGCACGCGCGCCAGGGTGTTCTCTCGGAGACTTGTCGCAACCTCTCCTAGCCGCGTTCGATGCCCTGGATGACGCAGACGACCCCAGCGACGACCCAAATCAAAGCCAGTGTCCAGAGAAATCGGCCGCTGCTTTATCTCTGCTCTTCCGCCACTACATGTAGCACTGGTACAGGGGCTGTGCTGGTTTCTCCCTTCGTTGGTAAGTATTTCTAGCTCGCTAGGATGAATATGTTGGGCAAATCAATTCCATTTTTTTATCTGATGTTGTTTTGTCACTAAGAGTTTCTTGAACTGAGATGATACATTGTCACTCCCATTGAACACGCATGTTTCCACTTACGTGGTCATTGGTCCATAGGATTTTCTTGGTAGTAGTTTCTTAGCATTAGGTCTTGTTCAGTTATCTTATTTTCTTTCTTGCTTGGCTCTTAGGTAGGTTTAGCTCTTCCGGTGGATGGAAATCTAGCATTACAAGTGATGGCATGTCCAAATTAGACCAATGCTACTACCATACGCAGCGGGGAACATGAAAACATTTAGGCCTGTCCTAGCCATGGCTTATGTCTCATGGGACGGGCCAGTTCCCAACACCACTGGATGCTTCCAAGAATTGCTCTCTTCATCCTTGTTCGGTTCTGCACATGGCACGCTTCTGCTTCGCTCGATAGCCATGATTGGGGATATGAGGCTGTTCTCTGCTCACTTCACATTGACGATGGATGAGAACAAGATTATTCTCCAAAATTCTTGCGGTAGCAGGTTTGTTGCCTTTTTCGCTAACAATACTTTCTGAAACGGACACACTTTGTTTCTTTCTTGTGATGTCTTGCTGCCTTATTACTTTTACTTTGCTTGCATAGTACATATTTATCTTTGGTAGTTGATAGTTACTTTTAGTTTCCTTCCACAGTACATATTTATCTTTGGTAGTTCATACTCCCTCCGGTCCGGAAAAAGTGACGGAGAAAATGGCCTAACAAAGTACAAATCTGAAGTACAACCTCTGACACTTAATTAGGATCGGAGGGAGTAGTTACTATCTTAGACCGATTGCCGACTCGTCAATGCATATTTACTATGATGTGCTCATATTGTTATTTCCTTTTGTAGCTTGTGGGAGAATTTTAATTTTTATCCTACTCAAGGTGACCCCTTCCTTGAATTACCCGTTGTACTGCATCATCTTTTTTTTGCAGTTGTACTTATTCTTCTTGTTCAAGTAAGCCTGGGAATTTTCTTTCCAAGGATTAGTGAGTGAAATTAAAGTGGAGCGGCAAAGAGCATTGAATTGTGAAGTTTAGTCGTGCAAATTAACATTTAAGTAAAGTCCCAATATCATTTTGATAAAAAATGGTAATTCACTTGCCTTTTCTTTGGACTTCTGCCGTTACACATTGGTATGTCCATATTACAGTACCTTTGGTTGTGTTAGTGTGAGTTAACAAAATTGTTCTGATCTAACAAATATTTCCCAGGTGGTACATATTTGAAGAAAGAATATTGTGTACCATGACGGTTGCTTTGTACAAGACATTTACATATTGAGATGCTCCTTTTGGTGTTTCTTAGGTAAGTTTTGCAAGTGCGTGATGTGTTCCTGCTCCTCCTCATGTATAATGGCTTTCAAATTATTGGAATGAAATCAAATGGTAGCTTGTTTTGTCTTTTCCATGAATTATTAAGTTGAGAAGACATGCTTATCCTCTTCTCCAGGAAAAAAAAAGAGTCGTGAATTTCAAAATCGGCAATATAGTACTGTCTAAAAAAAATGTATTGTTACAGACAAATCTTTTTCCAATTTAACTTTTGTAACAATCAGACCTTCAATACCACATTATCAGTTTACATCGAGTTACAGAAGCATATAATGACAGTTGGACCTAACAAGTTGCACTTGCGGATTAACCTAGCAAATAGTGGTTCATAGGAGAAAGGCCCAAGGGAAGCCCTACTGGTGCGTACCCTTCTGAAGGATGGCGAGGAGCATATTTGTTTTTGGAAATGCTATTTTGCTTGCATTGCTGATGATTGAGGAAAAATGGGATCGAGCGAAGCTATGAGATTATTTTGCTTGGCTGTCTTTGCTGCATGAAAGAGTAGAGGATTCATAATGTTTTTACTTGTGTGCTGCTACTTGAAAGAGGATTAAGCGGATATAGATATTTTTCTTATTGAATTATAGGAAAATGGCTAGATGGCTGGACCATCGGCTCTACACCGACAGTGTGCGGGTCATGTTCTCTGCATAGGAGAATAGGTACTGAAGAAGCAAGAGCTGAACTTTTTTGGTGGATCTTTGGCTGTTAATGTTCCATTCAATAAGTCTGTAATACAGTTAATGTTCCATTCAATAAGCCTGTAATACAGTTAATTTTTTGGTATAAATGTAGAAGTAGGGTTATTTAATGAGATAATATATTAAATTATTACATTCATTTCAGCCATGATATGTCGCTTGTAATCGTTGTTCAGAGTAACAAATTAAATGGGGTCATAAGACTATTTGATCTATCCTTGTTTTATAATCTTTGTATCATCTTTGTTCCAGTCTACATGCACAGTTTCCAAATTTGTTAAATTATGCACTTCAGTGACGATGTTTTTCCGAATTTGTTCAATTATGCACTTCATTCAGAAATAAAATGTGTCGAAATGTTTTTCTCGTAAAGTTGATCATCAAGGAACCGTCAGAAATAAAATGTGCCAAAATCTATCCTTGATGATCATGGAACTGAAAACATATGCTGGTTTCCCTTGGCTCAGTGTGCCGAAATATTCGAATATTCATTGAGCATAATGTTTATATGCGCGACGAGAAAAAATGTTAATGGCCCGTGGCAATGCACGGGCATTCAACTAGTAGTAAAGACTATTAAATTGGAGTTCGTAGGTTGGTACGTCCCCTGGAGATCGTCCGCCCCATCGCTGCTTCTCCGCGCCCGCGATAACGCACCTAACGTGTATGCATGGGCCAAGGTCCAAGGCCCACTAAAACACCGCTAGACACCACGCGCAAGGAAATCCCTAACTCATCGAGCCGCCTCTATCGGTCAACTTCTCACACATCCGTCTTCACCCCACGCCGCCAACCCATTCGCCGCCCCGTCCTCCGACGCCATCACTGGACCCCGCCGCCTTCCTATGACGCCGGCCTGCCCGCGCCGCCCTGCCGCCCTGTACAAGCGTACCAACGTCCTGTCCACGCGGACTCCGCTGTCATGCCGACATCGCCAACGTCATCGTGGCACCGACAACGTATGGCTGCGTGATCCGGATGGGCTCGTATACTGAACCTGCCTTTTGGTCTGATGAATGAGACACGTGGCAAAGGACTAGCAGGAAATATTGGTTTGGTGGAGAAGGTGGATGTGGACTCTACTGGACGTGCATGGGGAGAATTCTTGCGCATCCGGGTGTCCATTAATGTGCGGGAACCGATAACGAGATACGTTTCAGCCTACTCCCAGAAGAGACAGTGCACAGATATCTATCAAGTCATGTATGAGCGGATGTCGAATTATTGCTACTCCTGTGGGGTAATTGGACACTCGTCTGGTGTCTGCCCGAACCCGGGTACTCATGATGAAGCTGGGCTACTACCTTATCATGGTTCACGTCTGTGTGTTCAAGAGGACAGGAGGAAATCATCAGGGGATCAGACTGGACAGAGTTCTCATTCTAGTAATCAAACCTCGTCTGCTAAGGGGAAGAGTCCAGTAGGTTCTTCTCATCTCAAGAAGAATCAAAATGATGTTGGAGCGGGAGCTGTCACTTCTCCAAAGAAGATCCGAAAACCCCGGACTAATCGAGGCCAAACAAAGGAACATGATGCAACTTTGGGCAAAGATGTGAGTGATAAGGGTCTGTATTCTGTATCCCGTCTATGTGGCAATAAAAGGAAGGTGGTAAAGACATGTACTGTGCCGGTACCACAGGAAGAGAGGGCTGATCCCAACCTGGCCCTAGTTACTGTCCCAGTTGGTGTGAAAATTACCCCCCTTTTTGAAGCTACCATGGAGGGAGGTAATCTTGAAGTAGCAGAGGAGGACTCGAACAAGAAACAGAAAGTGGTATCTCTCTCTTCATCATCTCGATCAGCGGATCAGGCAGAGGCTGCGATGCAGCCCTGCCGCACGCAATGAATCTCCTCTATTGGAACTGTCGTGGCCTCGGGTCGGACGCGACAGTTGGCGAACTTCGCTGGATAGTGAGGTTCTTCCGACCCACCTTCCTCTTCTTGTCGGAGACAAAGATGAAGGATTCTCGAGTACAAAATTTTATGTGGTCCTTGGGCTACTCAGGCAGTTTTGCTGTCAGCAGTGTTGGTCTTAGTGGAGGTCTTGCTTTATTCTGGTTGCATTCTTACACAGTTTCTTTAAAGGGTTAAAACTCCCATTGCATTGATGTTGTTATCTCAAAGGATGATTGTGAACCGTGGCGTGCAACTTTTGTCTATGGCGAACCTCGGAAGGAACTCCGTCATGAATTTTGGGGTCTTATACGATGTTTGCACTCGGTGTGGACTGGACCGTGGTTATGTTGTGGTGATTTTAACGAAGTACTGCTTTGTAGCGATGAACACCTCGGTTCATCAGACCGGGCAGAATCCCAAATGGCTATGTTTAGGGATTGTCTTGATGAATGTGGCTTAGTGGACCTTGGTTTCTTTGGCCCCAAGTTCACATGGACTAATCGTCAACAAGGTGATGACCTGGTGTGTGTGCGGCTTGACCGGGCAGTGGCTAACTCTACATTCATGGATTTATTCAGTGGGTATAGAGTGGAAAATGTGGTTACAACCTCGTCTGACCATATGGCTGTTTTGGTTAATCTCGTGGGATTGGATGATTCTCTGTCTAGGACTCCTATAAGGCAACAATTTCGTTTCGAGGCAGCGTGGCTGCGAGCTCCAGACTATACTGAAATTATGGAGAAGGCATGGGAGCGAGGGAGATGTGATACGCCATCCCTGCAGAACACATGCGACAATCTCTGTCAGCTTGCGGGCTCTTTGAAAATTTGGAGCAAGGAATCTTTTGGGGCTGTTCGCAAAAAGATTAGCAACCTGGAACGTAAACTTAAAAATCTTCGGCTCAATGATGGACCGCAAACGAGGATTAAAGAGGTGGAACAGGAGCTCTGTGAATGGTTTGAGAGAGAGGAAATTATGGCTCGGCAGCGTTCCAGAGTTGATTGGCTTCGTGAAGGGGACCGAAATACGGCCTTTTTCCATGCACGAGCATCTGCGAGGAAGAGAACCAACCGAATCACCAGATTGACTAAGGATGATGGCTCGGTATGTACTGACACAGAAGGTATAAAGGATATGGTGCAGAATTTTTATGACCACCTCTTCACTTCCGAGGACTGTCCATCCAGTGATGAGGTACTTAATTCCATTCCTCGGAAGGTTACAGATGACATGAATGCGGATTTATGTAAGGAATATACGGATGAGGAGATTCGGACAGCACTATTCCAAATGGGTCCAACCAAAGCACCGGGACCGGATGGCTTCCCGGCGTTATTCTATCAAACTCATTGGAATTTTCTCAATAAGGATATTTGTGGTGCGGTGAGAAGTTTCATTGCGGGGGAGGATATTCCTCTTGGTTTCTGTGATTCGGTCATTGTCTTGATTCCAAAAACATCAAACCCACATCAACTCAAGAATTTCCGCCCCATCAGCTTATGTAATGTTCTATACAAGATTGCCTCGAAAGTTTTGGCAAATAGACTGAAAGGTATCTTGCCTGATATTGTGTCTGAGAATCAGAGTGCCTTTGTCCCGGGGAGAATGATCACTGACAATGCTTTGATCGCTTTTGAATGTTTACATACAATCAGATTACAGCGGGCTAAGAGACCCTTTTTTGCTCTCAAATTAGACATGATGAAAGCTTATGACCGGGTGGAGTGGAGTTACTTACATGGTTGCCTTGTTAAATTGGGTTTTTCAACCACTTGGATTGATGCAGTCATGAGATGTGTCACATTGACACGGTATACTGTCCGAGTAAACGGTGACCTTACGGAGCCTGTGATGCCATCTCGAGGTATCCGCCAGGGCGATCCCATCAGCCCCTATCTTTTCCTCCTGTGCACTGAAGGTCTATCTTGTCTTCTGCAACTAAAGGAGCGCCAAGGTGAGCTACAAGGTATTAAAAATGGCAGACTTGGGCCTTCTATATCTCATCTTCTGTTTGCGGACGATAGTATCTTCTTTGCTAGGAGTGATAAGAGAAGTGTTGAGGCTTTGCACAAGGTTTTGGAAACCTTTTGTCATGGTTCTGGCCAAAAGATCAATGCAGACAAGTCCACCATATTCTTTGGACATGGTTGCCCGCAAGGAGTTAGGGAGGAGGTCAAGCAGAGAATTGGGGTCTTTAATGAATCCCTGCAAGATTCCTATCTTGGTATGCCCACTCATATAGGAAGGTCCCCAATTGTCACTTTCCGCTATATCTTTGATCGTATGTGGAAAAGGGTCAATGGTCTTTCGGATAAACCCCTATCTCGGGCTGGGAATGAAACCATGTTGAAAGCTGTGATACAAGCCATCCCGACTTATGTTATGAGTTGCTTTCATCTTCCAACCGGTACATGTGAAGAGATGAGGAAAATCATCGATAATCAGTGGTGGGGTTTTAAGGATGGAAAAAAGAAAATGCACTGGAAATCCTGGGAGTGGCTTTCCTCATCAAAAAACATTGGAGGCATGGGCTTTCGTGATATGGAAATGTTTAATCAAGCTATGTTGGGACGTCAGGGTTGGCGTCTTGTTACTGAACCTGAATCTCTCTGTGCTCGCGTCTTAAGGGGAAGATATTACCCGGATGGTAATTTTTGGAGGGCGGCTTGCCCAAGAACAGCCTCATACACTTGGCGCAGCATTGTTTATGGCCGTGAGCTCTTGGAAAAAGGGGTGCTGTGGGGTATTGGAGATGGTTCCTCGACACGGATTTTGTCGGATCGTTGGATTCCAGGCGTGCCACCCTATCTGATCACACCATTGACATCTATACCGGAAAGCCAGACTGTTAACTCACTGTTTACTGCCTCACTTGCCTGGGATGAGGATCGCATTCGTGCACTGTTCTCTGATGACTTGGCCTCCAAAATTATTCAGATCCCGATTAGTAAATTTGGTGATGGAGATTTCATTACTTGGCCTCACAACAGATTCGGAGTATACACTGTTCGATCGGCCTATCATCTGTCCCGGAGGGAAGCTGCTTTGATCTCTCGTAGTAAGAAGGGGCGAGGGATGACTTCAAACTCTACTAGCGAGGAGAAAGGCTGGAAAGCATTGTGGGCTGTCACTGCTCCTGGGAAGATGAAGACAACTCTCTGGCGCTTTGCGCATGACTGTCTCCCTAGCGGAGTTCAGCTCTGTCAGCGCAATGTTTCAACAAATTCCAATTGCATCCATTGTTCGGGTGAAGAAAGTGTGGAACATGCTCTCCTTTTCTGCCCTTTTGCTCGAGAGGTATGGAAAGAAGTGAAGCAAGAGGTGACAATAGAACTGAACCTCAAAAGTTTTCGTTGGCCAAAACAGTGGATTTTTTATTTCCTCTCTAGATGCAGCCCCCAACAAGCGACCACTCTAGCTGTTACGGTTTGGCACTTGTGGGATTGGAGGAACAAAGTCCGTGAGGAAGGTGGTACCTGCAGCCCTGCGGCGATTGCAATGAGAATTAAATCTTATGTTGATATGATTGTCACCCACCTGTACAAGTCTGCTACCATCCACAGGCGTGAACCCGCATCAGTCACTCGCTGGATTCCGCCGACGGGAGGTAACCTGATGGCCAACGTTGATGCAGCACTATTCTCGGCTTCAGGTTCCATGGGAGCTGGGGTGGTGATCAGAGATCATGCCGGTGAGTGCATTGCTGCCTATGCGGATAGCTTGCCAAATGTTCAATTGCCGGAGCTTGCAGAAGCTTTAGCAGTCCGTGGAGCTCTGTCTTTCATCCAAAATGAAGGCTTGAATCATGTGACAATCGCTACAGACTGCCTCTCTGTGGTTAACCGCATCAGGTCTCCATCTCGGGGCAGATCACAGTGTGCAGCTGTTGTTGAAGATATCAAATCTCTGCTTAAGAACCTTCCTGCTGTTTCTGTTACTCATGTTTACAGAACTCAAAATGTTGCTGCGCATTGCCTCGCGCACTCTGCTGAGCTCAAGCCTAGGTGTGTGTGGCGTGGTGTGGTTCCGGATTGCATCCAGGAAACCATCTGTATCGAATCTCTATTTGTGTGATCAATAAAGTTCCCAGTTTAATTTCAAAAAAAAAAACTACCGACCTCTATGAATCTGTCCCGGTCCACGCCGCGTCTGCTGCCTCTTCACCCGCGGCGGCAGGGTGCAGGTTTCGTGGCGCATCGACTACGGCACTACGCTCCACACCCTCTAGGCCGCATGCAGCCTCAGCGCCACTCACTTCGTCCTCCTCTTGGCCATCTGCGTCTAGAAGCCGCTCCTCGAGTTCCATTGCGCCAATCTTAAGTTGAGTGTTCCCCGCCGAGGCGGCCATGGAGCTGGCCTTCACCCGCAGCATCATCCGCCCCAATGCCTTCTTCAAAATCTAGGTCTAGGTCGTCAAGAAGGGCAGTCCCTGCAAATTGTTCGGAGACGGCAAGCTATGTGCGTGCAAGCCCACCAGTGAGGAGGATTTCGCCTACTTCCATGCAAACAATATCTTCAACAACGACCAGGTCAACAAGGTACTTCTAATAACTGATACGTACCAGACTATGTTTTACAGCTATAAATACTGAATATTATACAACCATCTGCACTTTCTCCAGGATTTCATAACCAAACACCACCATGAGAATGATTTACTCAACTGTACCTAACCATGAGACTAATTTCGCTGAAACCATGCTCAATAGCGTAATGGTACACTCATCTGCCTGTAAATATTAGCACTGACTTCACAGAGCTCATAGTACAAAATCAATGATTAGATATGATTGGCTACTTGATTGTCAACCTGCTGTCCGCATGAGCTTTACGGGTCTCATATTGGACCTGTCTATCGACTCCGAAAATTGCAATACAGTTACGCACACGGTAATAATTTTGAATCTTAATCTAATTTTTAACAAGGAAAAATCACAAAGTAGAACGAAATCAGGAGTGCCGGAAGCCACATCTCCACTATACTATTTGTTAATCAGTTTGTGAGTTTTTATTAATTGAATGATTATTCATGCATAGGAGGACGTTCCGCCGTTTCATGGCGGCGAGACAGAAGCTCTAGAGAGGATGAGAGAGTCTCTCCATTTTATTTCTGGAAGTGCTCAATTTTATAATTCATTGCACCCATATCTTCTGAACTCTGAATGTTAGTTACTTTTACAATTACACTCCTACCAACATGAAATTACTTTTTGCAGGAGTGAATTTCCATGTCTGAGAAACCTAAGGCTGACCCTTCTGCCTTTGCTGAAACCCTTTTGTCACCGTATTTGAAAGTGAGTTTTTGTCACGAGCAAATTTAATTGGTCTCTTTCATTGTCATTCTCTTTAGATTACAGTATTGATAGTTGGAATGCATCGTTATGTCTCAGTTTGGTTGCTTGTCGTTGAGGTAATTTTACCACTACATTCAAGATGTCCACACGAGTACCAAAAAGCATACAAAACTATTTTTTTGGTTGTCCGGCCAGGTGAGTTCATATACAACTAAATTGTTGGTTTGTTCTTAAGAAAAAACAGTGTGTTCTTGATTTCTATTTTTTTGTACCAGTTGATGTGGAGGGATTTCTTCTGCACGGTGTCTTTTAGTTTGGCACTCTTAATTTCGATCATATGAAAGGGAACAAAAATATGCAACCAGGTGATGATCCTGTCACATCCTTATATACAACCCTCTTTGTCTTATGATAATCCCGGTCCTTTTTAGGCTAGATCCCATTGAAAGAGAGTTAGGAGCTGTTTGTCGCATGGAGAGATGGCCGGACTGGATATCCATGAATTCGTGAATTCGTGCAATCATGATTCAGGTTTTCCCTGAAAAACGTGCTACAACTCTATGTATGTCTTGCTTCCCTTTTACAACTACTACATCATCGTGGGAATGATTTTGGTCATTTTCTTTGTTGCCGGCTGAGGAAGTGAGGTTGGATGCATCATCTCCCATGCATGTCTTTTTGCTTGTTACCTGACGTGGGTTGATCTGGTATGTATGATTTACGCAATAGCTTCATTTTTGGTAAATATATATAATATGAGTAAGCTATCATTCGATAAAAAGTCAAGAGTTCCGCCTAGACATAAGCACATAGGCTTATAAGTGTGTGCCCCCACATTTCTCACCTATTTTTATAGAACTGACAACATTTACTTAGTTACTTTATTGTGTACAAGGGAAAATAATCAATTAAGTTTTTGGGTTCAAAGATATAAGTTCAGAGGTATGTGGTGACTAACTAGACATGAACAACATTTGATTGTCATTTTCCTGGGTGCTCATGAAAATAAATACTATCTTATACTCCCTCCGTATCGAAATATAAGATGTTTTAGCATTTCCTAGACAATATGTATCTAGACATTTTTAGTGTAAGATGCATATGAATCTACACACTAAAACATGTCTAGATACATTATATCTACAAAATGCTAAAACATCTTATATTTTGATACAGAGGGAGTAATTTTGAACCGAAGGAGTATTTATCTCTACTACTTAAAAAATAAGTAACGTTTCATTTTGGACCATATCCTTGTTTTGTCCATTCCGCTCCACTAGTGGAAACAACCCCTTTCGTCCAGGGGGGCAGGGGGCATCTGTCCCGGTTGCACCAAAAACCGGGACAAGTGTCATGCATTGGTCCCGGTTCGTGTGCCCGAGGCAGCAGAAACCACCTGGGGGCATCTGTCCCGGTTCGTGGGGAGCCAATGGTCCCGGTTCGTGGCACGACCCGGGACGAATCCCTAGCCACAGGCCACGTGGCGCGCGCATGGGCATTGGTCCCAGATCATACCCCTAACCGGGACCAATGTCCCTTCCCCTACAAATGCGGCCACAGCCCCCGTCCCTTTTTTTTTAAGCTTGGGGGAGTGAGAGAGATGTGTGGGTGGTAGTGTGTATTGTACCTCGTGGCGCGGGAGTCCTGCGCGTGGCGCGGGAGTTGTAACGCGTGGCCATGAATGCGCGTTATAAACTGCCGCACCTCCACTCCACACACCGTCGTGCCACCACCATGCCTCCGAGGAGGAACAACACTACCGGTTTCCGCGGAGTTCGATCGCGGCAGAACGGAATGTTCACCGCGACTATCCGCTTCGGGGACGACCGCATCCCCCTCGGCTCCTTTGCGACGGCCTTGGAGGCCGCCCGCTCTTGGGACGCGGCGGCCTGGCGCCTCAGCCGCCCGCGGTCGTTGATGAATTTTAGCGACTGCCACACCCTCTGGGAAGCGGAGGCCAGGGCGCCGACGCCGCAGATCGTCACTGCCGCCGACCACCGCCACCTCAGGCACCGCGCGTTTCAGGGCCTAGTCGACGCCAGGGACGACCGCGTGGTCCGCGAGTATTACCGGAACAATCCGGGTGAGGAGAGCGCCGACGAGGAGCTATGGCAGACCCGCGCGGCTGAGCGGGCGGAGCGGCGCCTCGAACGCCACCTCGAGTTAGATGCCGCTCGGGAGGCGAGGACGAAGGCGCTGCAAGCGCTCCGTCGGGCCGACCACGCCGGCGAAGTCTGGGCCTCCGACGATCCGAGGTGGGGGCCTATCTCGGAAATACCATCATGCACCTCCTCCGACGACGAGGAGGTCACCGACGACGACGAGGACGAAGAGTAGCGCGCTAGCGCGTCTGTTTTCTGTTGGCTGTTTAATAAAATAATTTGTTGTATTCCGGCAAACAGTGGCCCTCTAGCTCGTCTGTTTTCTGTTTTCCGTGTGATTTTTCCTGATTTGTTGGATTCAGATCTAATGGCATTTCGATAGACGTTAAAAAGAGGGGGACATGTATTTCGATAGATAAACAAGGCACGGTACACATAATGGCAAGATTGGATCTAAATCTAAACGGAGAGCATAGATCTAAATAAACAAGGCAGTACATAATGGCAAAAGTGCATCGATCTACTAGTCATACTCCTGCCTAGGCCTATAGTACATGTACTCGTAGTCGTCGTAGTCGCCGCCGCCGTCGTCGTCACTATCGTCTGACGGTGCTCTGCACTCCCTCGGAGGATCACGACTCCAGGGCTGGGCCTGAGGGTAGCGCAGGCGAGGGATATCGCCGGCCCTGATGTAGTCCATGACGCTCTGTAGAGTCCGGCCGGACCACCATAGCCGACGACCGGCCTCGTGATAGTTCCCAGGAGGCAGACCGTCCTCCTCATACCTGGCGAGCGCCCTCTCACGCCGATTGATGAAGAAGGCATCCCAAGTATGCTGGTTATCGGGATGCCAACTGGGATTCCTCCGCTGCTCCGGCGTGAGCTCGTGGTAGTAGTGGTTTGTGATGGCCGCCCGACGCGCCACACCTTGAGGAAGAGGAGGGACCGGCACTCCTCCGGCGGGAACGTTGTAGCCGCACGGGCAGGGGTAGTTCGAGGCGGAAAGTGCCTCCGCCTGGATGAATGTTAGAGTGGGTACGGTAGAAGCCATGAGAGAGTGGTGAGTTTATATGTGTTTATGGCAATGCAGTGGCAATGTATACATATATATAGCGAGAAGAAAACATCCCTTTAGTCCCGGTTGGGGACACCAACCGGGACTAAATGGGTTATGGTTTCATTGGGAAACGGATCATCCCTTTAGTCCAGGTTGGGGACACCAACCGGGACTAAATATGGGAATTAGGGTTTCGTTTGGACCAGTCAGATAGAATCACACGGATCGTGTGTTTCTTTCAAGCGCTCTTGAGTCGTTGGATCCGGGTGTGTTTTTTTCGAGCTGTTGTGAGCCGTCCGATCAGGGCTACAGTGTGTTTCCTTCGAGCTGCTGTGAGCCGTTGGATGAGGTGTTTCTTAACCGTTGGATCAAAACCCTAGCTCAACACTTTGTGAGCCAGAGGACCCTATATATATATAGCCCAGCTTCATACACCGGTCAGTTCATCTCCCAAATACAAAACATCCGGATCAGTGTTTAACACATTCATCCATGCATGGTTGGGTCATTGTTGACTTGGCGCTCGGGTATTAATGTGCACGGGAACATCATCCGCGGCGTCCGAGCACGGTAGAAAAGAAATTTGTATTTCAGCGTCTGTTTTCTGTTTAAAGTAATTATTACTAATTTTAAAACAATATAAGATATTTATATTTAAATTAAGTGCAAATAGTGAAATAGTTAATAGTTTGAATAGTTAGAATAATTATTTAGTTAAACAGAAAACGGATTTGAATTAGTTATGCAAATTCAAACAATTTTAATGTTGTAATTTTTTCCTAATTTGAAACTATATAAAAGTTATTCACGTGCATATTTAATATATTCAAATTTTGACGCTAAAACAATTGGCCAAAAGTACTTCTGGTCCCGGTGCGCGACCAGCCGGGCCTTCCGTCCCGGTCGGTGGCAACAACCGGGACGAAAACCCCTTCCGTCCCGGTTGGTGCACCAACCGGGACGGAAGGGGTTTTCGTCCCGGTTGTTGCCACCGACCGGGACGAAAGGGGGATAGGATATATACACGTCACCGCCCCCCCTCAGCTCCAGACCGCGCGTAGGGACGAAAGTGACGCCGCCAGGCTGCCCATTTTTTCCGTTCCCCCGCGCCGCCCCTCGCCCCGTCGGCGTCCTCGCCTCTGCGGCACCGTCCCTACGTCCCGTCGCACCCGGCGCCGCCCCTCGCCCGTCGGCGCCCTCCTCTGCGGCGCCGCTCATTGCCCCCGTCGGCGCCTCCTCTGCGCCGCCACCCCTCGCCCCCCACGCGCCGCCCCTCGCCCCGTCGGCGTCCTCCTCTGTGGTGCCGCCCCTCGATCTCGTCTCGCCCCCGTCGGCGTCCTCCTCTGCGGCGCCGCCCCTCGCCCCACGCGCCGCCGGCCCGCCGCTGCCCCGCGCCGGCCTCCACCGTCCCGCGCCGCCGCTGCCCCGCGCCGCCGGCCCGCCGCTGTCCCAACAGGAGGTAAGGCCTGCCTCCATCTCGCCCTAACCCGGGGCCTTTTTTGTTTTTTTTTCCTTTTTTTTACTTAATTACTGTTTTTTATTAGTGTTACAAATGTTAGAATTATTAGTTTATGAATGTTAGAAATTTTAGATTAGACTTATTAACTTTAAATTTGTTTAGAATTGATATAAAAATTTAAGAATGTTAGAAATTTTAGATTAGACTTAGCAATTTTAGATTTGTACGTTTAGAATTGATATAGGAAATTTAAGAATGTTAGAATTATTAGTTATTAGACTTACCAATTTTAGATTCGTACGTTTAGAATTGATATAGGAAATTGAAGAATGTTAAAATTATTAATTATGAATGTTAGAAAATCTAATTAAGATAGTGTTATAAATTTAAGAATGCTAGAAATGTTATCGTATGTTTAAATATTATTATGCATAAGCAATTTTAATGAATTGAATCTGAAATATATACTTACTCTTTTTGTATAGTATGGAGCCAAGAGACGAAGATGCCGAAAATATGATCGAGGGTTTAATCCGCGGGCCCGACGTAGAGCCCGATGTGAGACAGTGGATGAACGACTCCGGTGAGGGAGATCCGGTGCTCACCCAGGGAGACGACTCCGATGAGGGAGAAGCCGACGGCTCCGATATGGGAGCAGCCGATGGCTCCGGTGGAACCATACAAATTACAAACACCGGCTCCGAGGTGCATATATATATATGTTAATTAATGAAGCATCCGTTGTCTATATACATGTATTAACAGTCTTTATATTTTTAGCCATCCGGTTCAAATATATCAACCGAAAAAAAGACTAAACGAGGCGCAACAAAGAAGTTGAAAGATACAGAAAGATACAGGATCGACACGATCACAGCAGACGGCGCACCCGAGCTTCCCGCTAATGTTGCCCAAAAATTTGTGAAGCAATGCGGAGTGCTAGTTAGAGATCACATCCCGATCACTGTTAATGAGTGGAATGAGCCAAAAGATCCGCGGAAACAAGGAATTTCATATGTCGGCAAAATAGCCAAAGATCATCTTTTCTCAAAGATTTTGGCTAATTTCAACTTACCCGTGCCGGAGGTGGACGAGAATGAAGCGGATGTGACTGAGGCCGATGTTACTAAAATGAAACATGAGATACGGGAAAAGGTCAAAGCGTGGACCCTGAAAAAGATGGCCGAGCAATTCAAAAACTGGAAGAAAAGATTGAACCTTGATTATGTTAAGAAGAACAAGACTCTTGATTTCACTCAAGGGTATGAGAAAATAAAACCCGTATGGGCAGACTTCGTGAAGTACAAGCTGGCAGAGAATGAACTGGAAAGGACGAAAACAAATGAGAAAAACGCCGCCAAAAAGGTATATCACCATGTTATGGGGAAAGGTGGCTACAAGGGTTCTAGTCCCAAGTGGGAGACATGGGAGAACAACCTGATTCAGCAGGGGATCACTCCCGAGCCGTTCTTGTGGGTCGAGCGGACAAGGTCATGGTTTTACGGGCATGGGGGCAGGTTGGACGCCGAAGGAAAAGCAATATATAACCTAAGGCATAAAAAGAGTCGTCCTCTACCCATAGAGAAGCTGAGAGACGCAATAAAGGACGTTAAAGATGGGAAGTTCGTGCCAGATAGAGAGAACGACGAGCTCACACGAGCCCTAGGGAATAAGGAACACGGAGGGCGTACACGAGGCACAAAAGGCACTCCTCCGTGGAGTGTTGCGTTCGACTCCACCAAAAAGTTATACCCAGATAGAAGCCGTCAACGTAAAAAGGACAAGGAGGCAGCTGAAGCAGAGAATCAGGCAAACTGGAGGCGTCAACTTGAAGAAATGGTAAAGCTGACATAGGATGTAGCAAAGAAGCAGCAGGACCAAATTAACACACTTAGCCAGCAGATAGTGTCTACCGGCGCAACAGTACACATGGTAGAAGTTGAAGTCGAGGCTCCCGACGCCGCACATTCTCATCGCAAAAGCAGCGTTGCGTCCACGCAGCTACCGGGTGATGATGCACCGCCGATGATTCACCCGGTGGATGAGATCACGGAAATGACATCCTGTGAGCTCCACGTGAAGGTCGTCAATATAACCATCAAGGCGGCGGCCGGATATGCCTTACCAATTGGCAACGAACCAACTCACCATAGTCTTCCGGTTCCACGGGGCTACGCTGTTGTTGGGGTCGATGAAGTTGTCAACGGATTCGAGCGGGTAAAGCTTGATTTTCCTGAAGGTGAAGACGAAGAGTTGACTGAACTCGGAGAAGCCAAGAACTTGACCGTTCTATGGCTAAAGGAATGCATTGTGCTCACAAATCAGACGACAAAGCCATCGAATCCTCGCCTTTCTCCAGCGCAAAGGTCTCCAGCGCGGTCGTCTTCGCAACGCATGCCGTCTCCGGCGCGGTCGCCTACGCCGTGCACGTCTCCAGCGCGGTCGCCTACGCCGTCGCGTCAGCCCTCTCCGCCCACTAAGTTTCTGCCGAAACGTAAAAAATCACCGAAACTTCAACGGTCACCCCTCCCGAAGGTACCAAAAGAGGTACCCAAGTTACCTTACGACTATACTCCCGAGGAAACCCAGAAAATCGCAAAGGACGAATACGATGCGTGGAAATCAAAGCGGAAGGAGAAGCAAAAGCCAGATTTCCCTGAGACCGAAGAAGAGATAGAACGAGCTTGGAAAATGGTGAAGACTCTTCATCAACCCGAGCCGAGTCTGTCATCTGACTATGACCGCTCTATTCTGAAGTCACACCAGGAAATGGTGCGGTCAACGAAGAGTAGTAGCGCATGCGGGAAAAAGGGGAAATCAGTTGCTCAACTCGGAGAGCAGAAAAAACAATCCACGTCCCCGCTCAAAGTGATTTCCAATACCCAGGTGGGGCCGAGCACTAATATTGCTGATGAGGATATTGATCCGGAGTTTATAACACTGTACGCAGACAAAGCAGCTGATGCGGGTTTGTCCATTGCTGAGTATATGCAAACAGTGAACTACTTCCCCGCAGCTGAATGTGCGTACAAATACGAGTACGGGAAGCCTCTTGTCAAACCCGAGGAGATAAAGGATCTACCAACGAAAATGCGAAGAGTGCATAGTTGGTATATGCAAGCCGCTGATGAATCTGAGGACTGGCTATGTCTCAACGTTAAGGACGAGCACTATGGAACTGGAAATGGATATGTTATGATTCAATTTGAGGAATTGTTTCAGTTATACCAGCAGCAGGCCCTCGACAAATCTATCCTTAGTGCCTATTGTCTGTAAGCACTTATTTCTCTAGCTCACCTCATTCAATTGCATATATATTCATATATATATATATATAGTACACTCATATATTATAATTGCAGAATGAAGATTCTCGAATGCAAAAGAGGTGGAATCTATGATATTGGGTTCATTGATCCAAATATTATTTTTGAAAAGACTCTTCGGCAATCTCCCAAGGATACAGAAAATAATATTCTGAGGGCAATAATATTTAACCAACACCGACGGGAAATACTATTTCCTTACAACTTCAAGTAAGTGTGTTACTCTGTTGTAAACATTCTGTTTTCCTTACTCGATGTTCATTGTATAATTGATGAGTTCTGCGTGCGCAGCTTCCACTATATTCTGCTAATCTTCCAAATTGACAAAGGAAAAGTAATTATAATGGACTCAAAACGTAAACCCCTCTCAATGTGGGCTGACATGCAGGAAATGATCCAGCGGTAATTTCAATCTTTATTAATTTCAGTATTTATATATTGCAATATATCGACTACTTTGTTCATTTTCGGATATCAAGTAATTACTAACTCTTTTTATTCTTTTTCTTTCTCGGGTAGGGTTTGGAAGAGGTTCATAAAGAAGTCTCCCGGTGAATGGGAAAAACAACTTACATTTGATGTTGTGCAAGTAAGTACTATCTAGATCCGTGCCCATCTCCATTATCATGCATGGTTGATTATTATTTTGATTGAAACAATCTTCTCGTATAGTGCTTGCAACAAGGAGACGGGAATAACTTGTGTGGATACTACGTTTGCGAGTTCATTCGTCAGACCACATCTCCCAAGGGCAGAAATTTAAAACAACTTCATGTACGTTAGTCGCCAATTATTCTTATTACTATCTATTTTAGTTACTTAGCTTCATATATTTTAGTGACCACTCTTCTTTATATTAGATCGAACGGCTTCGGGACGGTCTTCTACCTAGGGACCGCATACGAGCAATTCAGGAGGAAATTGCGGGCTTCTTAGATGCAGAGGTCATAAACGTAGATGGAGAGTACCATGCCTCCGGTTGGAACTAAGTTTGATTTTGTAATACACTCCATCGGTCATGTAATATGATCGATATACTTTGCTTCTGTAATATAAGTGTTTCTTATTCTGCTTTATATACTTATTCACTCGTGCGATCCGGGGGCTCGGTGGAGGGTCCACCGAGGCTCCTCTCTTCTCGAGGTCCGGGGAGGGGCCGCCAGGAGGTCTCGGGGACCAAAAAAGGGAAATTGTAAATTTCTGCCGCGGCAGAGAAAAGGGCAAAAGCCCTGCCGCGGCAGAAGGGGCATGCATCCCGGGTCGTATTCAGAACCGGGACTAATAGCCCTGGCCAGGTTCCAGCGCTCGGGCCACGTGGTCAGCCCCATTTGTCCCGGGTCCTGCCACAACCGGGACCAATGGGGAGGGGTATTTGTCCCGGATGCCCCGTCCCGGTTGCACAACCGGGACAAAAGGGGGCCTACGAACCGGGACTAAAGCCCCTGTTTCCACTAGTGCTCTAACAAAGCAAGTTCATATGTTCACATCTTCAAACCGCTGCAGGCCTAAGATTCTTAATGATGTTTGTATAATTCTCTTAGACTAACTATTAAAATGCTGAGAGCTGAAAATTGTTTTCAGCGCTCTCAGTATTTTAAGAACAAAAGTTGGAGGAGATTAGGGAAGAAGTCATCTACATTCATTATTTTATTGTGGCTTTGACAGAAGGCTAAAGGTACCTACGGAGGTTCATATGAGATCCATCGTAATTGTGGATTTGTGCCTCAAATCGACGCTTTGCAATGTCTTCTCTATAGTAAACAAACTTTGTTCAAATAAATCAGAAAGTTCAAAATTGTTTATGCTACTAATATAAGGAATGGCCTCAACTAACTTGTAGTTTGTTTGAACTGTGAGCAATATTCAATCAGTGACGGCAAGATGGAT
The DNA here is from genome assembly GCA_028641055.1 of Alopecurus myosuroides. NCBI lineage: Eukaryota > Viridiplantae > Streptophyta > Magnoliopsida > Poales > Poaceae > Alopecurus > Alopecurus myosuroides. The sequence goes on from CM054061.1 coordinate 90,783,302, forward strand.
AGTCATTTTTCAAGATGGAGTTTCATCTTTTATAATTTCGTGAGTAACATAAACACTCAAATAAGAAATCGATTATAATTTTCTTTGTCGGCACACGTTTATCAGTGGCATCTACTTGACAATGAAAATAAGTATTCAACTTTTTACTATTTTTGCATGCATGTAGGCGTGCAGCTGTAAAGACCGAATCGAATCAGCCTTGAGCATATGAAACCTGAATCTTATGTTAATTATGTTACTTTCTCTTCTTCTTGGTATATTGTGTTATTTAACTTATGTCGGTTACCTCATACATTTTTTTTTTAAAATTATGTATGGCTATACCTATAGATCAATTACTTTGGTATGCATTGTAATATCACCATAATGTTCCATTGTTTAGATATTTAATTTTCGTTTGGTTTTCTTGTTGTAGAGGTTGCTTTCAAAAAAAGATAATACATTTTACATGAACCATTGGCCAGATTGTTGGTTCTTGCAGACAATAGTTATGTGAAGATGATTCCCGCGGCGGACGAGCTCTACGGCGACAGTCGGGTGGCTCGGGGCGAGAAAGAAAATTTAGGTCTACGTCCATTCAAGTTGATATTAGTTCTTATTTAAAATTTTATTTAGTGTTCACGTGTAATAATAATAATGTGAATCAATAATTCTGCTGTTGGACTTGCAACACTAAAGCATTATTTTTAGCATTGTTGTATGTTCAGAGTAATGTAATTTAATTAACCTTCATTTTTTCATGTTTACTTTATTTCTAGATATATTTTTCCCTTTCACTAACGGAGCAGCATGATAACTTAAGAAGATTTTCTAGCTACAAATACATTATTTTCGCACAAGGATAACTTAAGAAGATTTCCTAGCTACAAATACATTATTTTCCGTAGCAACGCATGGGCAATCAACTAGTACCTTGTAGTAAACCATAGGGTACTACTCACCATGGCACAAAAAAAAAGCGAAACATTAGCTGCCCGAAATAACTTTGGTACAACGAGTAAAGACGCACCTACTAGTCTATCGTTATATATAAGCTCCTCCTTGCATATATAAAAAAGTGAGCCCAAACACTATAGACTCTTACTCTAAACATCGAATGCAATGAAAAATTTCTTCGATAAACGGACCTAGCGGATTGATGTCGTAAACAATCCTTCTCATATAGGGAAATTAAGAGTTCACGCTTAGCGTGAAGGAAAACACTTAGAGTTGTGACATATCCCATGTAGGCGAGCAAACAAGTATGCGAGCTAATTTTTTTATCTATTCACCCTAGCTAGTCCCTATAGGAATGAGCGGCATTGGGAGAAGTAATTCGACAAATGAGCTGATATGGACTTTCTACAACTAGTAAATTTGCATGCGCAATGCATGTTTGGCTAATCGATTCTTCATAAATATTTTACATATGTTTTAGTAATGAACATCAAGTGAACATCAGTACCCTGGTCATTATTGTGCATTAGAATAGCAATCCAGTACCACAAAGGGAATAATTAATATGAAGAATATCAATTACACCCACCCTCTGATAATCAAGATATTAAGAATACACACAACCGAAAGGTAAAAAGCAAGAAAGAGAAAAGAAACAAGCCATGCCACAATGATCAGATAATCTTACAACAAACTACAAAAATAATTTATCCTTGAGTATGCTTCATCCATTATCATAATTCCAGATCTTACAAGCGACTAACCACACAACTTTTTAGCATAAGTTACTAAATCTGAATTGCCTCAAGTCTTCGCGGTTGATAATAAAATACAGTTAACATAATGATAATGAAAATGAAAACATCGGTCTTCTCAACATTTTGAGACCTTGTATTTGCTGCACAAATGGAAGAGACAATATGGAAAAAAGTAAGCCACTAAGTAAAATAAGGAATATATATTCGTGTATTTCATGGATACAATAGCAGCCCTCGAAATTTTGAGCCATCCAGAATGGAGTACTGCATTGAAGCTCAACAACATACGAAAATTTATGAATGCTATCATGGCCCAAGATTGTTTGCTTCTCATGTGTTAAAACCGATGAAGTTAATGAACTTAAACTATTGTTATAATAACTAATATTGATCAAGAACTGAACACTAAAGGATTTGTAATTGTGGTAAATTAAAACATGAGAATTCAAATCATCATTTTTCGTTCATTAACTAAAAAAATTATAACTTCCAAACTTGACAACAACAATCACGCAACCGATGTGTTATTGAACCGCACCGATGGATAAAACACATAATCTAAACTATCAATCAACCTTTTCGTGATTCTGATAGTAAAAAGTAGTTGCTTTCGACAAACCAGGTGAAAAACTGTTCGCCTACATGCATCCATGTAGAACAAAAGAGAGGATAAAATATAAAATGGAAAGTCGGGTCTTTAGGGTTTCATTGTCATGTGAATTGATGAGCCATTTTTTGATATCCATGATCCAGGGTTTCAAATTCCCACATTATGTTCGTCACATGATTCCCTCCTGGGTTGGTTAAACCCCGTTGAAGATTCCACATGAAGATAGACACTTTCATATATCTAGCCGTCTATTAATGGCAACTTACAATTTATTGAAAATATCAATGCATAGGTTCAGCGTGCATACTTCAGAAATCTCAGTGTGGTTGTTCGCCCTTGAAGCCGTATCCTTTCAATCAATCTCCCGTACGGCCGTACATCAGATTGAAGCAAAAAATGTGAAAAATAAGTGAAGCTACATTAGTGAAATCTTAAGAAAAACCAATGTGAGAAACCAAAATCCCATACCGCTCAGCATTGGTATAAGCAACGAGTGTTCCTTAGAACATACTCATCAGTGTTAACAGAAGTAGTTAGTCGTTAGTTAGCTGATATTTCTTGTTGTATACGGAAACCATGTTGATAAGGTTCCGGGCTAGATATTGTAACCAATCGTGTTTATCCCTGCCGGTGTTTAGGTTAACCGCGCCTATATTAACATGCAGGGCGGCCCTCAACAGAGTACGACGCCTTACCGCAAATCACATGGTATCAGAGCCACCTCTTCCACAAACACATCTAGATTAGTTTTTTCCAAATCCTCCTCGACAATGGCCAGCTCTTCCTCATCGATCGTTGGCTCTCCCTTCGCTGGGGTGAATGTCACGGAGAAGCTAGCCAAAGGAAATTTTGTGCTCTGGCAGGCTCAGGTCTTGCCCGCGATTCGGGGCGCCCAGCTTGAGGGCTTCATCGACGGCTCCATCGCCGCTCCCCCGAAGATGACGATCGTCAAGAAGGACGACAAGGAAACGGAGGTGCTCAACCCGGGGTACGGTCCCTGGGTGGCTCAGGACCAACAGGTCTTGAGCTTCCTCGTTACCTCTCTGTCGCGAGAGGTCATGGAGCATGTCGCCACGGCAAGGACGGCGCATGAAGCCTGGAGCACCATCCAGGATATGTACGCGGCAAAGTCCCGCGCTAACACCGTCAACACGCGCATCGCGCTTGCAAACGCTGAGAAGGGCAACAAGACCATGGCGGAATACATCGCCGGGCTGAAGACCCTCGAGAGCGACATGATCGCCGCCGGCAAACCCCTCGATGCCGAGGACATGGTGGCGTACACTCTCGCCGGATTGGACGAAGAGTATGATGGCCTTGTTGCTGCCATGGGCGCCAGGGTCGAACCCATCTCTGTAAGCGAGCTATACTCGCAACTTATGTTCTTTGATCGCCGACAGGCCCTCCGTCAGTCGCCGTCTCAAACCTCGGCCAACGCTGCCATGCGCGGAGGCGGCCGTGGACGCTTCGGAGGGCGCGGACGTGGTGACCGCGGTGGCTTCGGCCGCGGCAACTACGGTGGCGGTCGTACTGCTCCTACTCAAGGTGGGGGCAACAATGGAGGAGGAGGTCGCGGTGGTAACTTCAACAACCGCGGCCGTGGCAACTACAACAACTATGCCAGCGAGCAGCGCCCTCGTTGTCAGTTGTGCAACGTGTCGGGCCATGTGGTCAAGGACTGCTGGCACCAGTACAATGAGGACTTTGTGCCCAAGGAGAGATCTGCCAATGCTGCAAACTACAACCATGGTGGTGGCAATGGCGGCTGGATAGTCGACACCGGCGCCACCGACCACATCACCGGCGAGCTCGAGAAGCTCCACGTCCACGACAAGTACTATGGCAACGACCAAGTACACACCGCAAGTGGTTCAGGTATGGGTATTAATCGCATTGGTCACACTACTATTCGAGCTCGTGATCAAGATATCCATCTCAAAAATATCCTTCATGTTCCTGATTCAAATCAAAGTCTTGTTTCCGCTCATAAATTAGCACGAGATAACAATGCTTTTATTGAAATTCACCCTGAATTTTTCTGTATCAAGGATCAGGACACGAGGAGAATTCTGCTTGATGGTCCATGTAGAGGTGGTCTTTATCCTCTACCTTCCACGTCTACGTTTAAGCAAATTTATGGTGCCTTCAAGCCATCTCCAGATAGATGGCATAGCCGTTTAGGACATCCGGCATCTTCCATTGTTCATCAAGTTGTTAGCAAAAATAAACTCCCATGTTCGAGTGAGAGAAATAATGAGTCAATTTGTGACTCTTGTCAAAAGGCAAAAAGCCACCAATTGCCTTATTCTAGATTAACTAGTGTGTCTCATCATCCTCTAGAATTGATCTTTTCAGATGTATGGGGGCCTGCCTCCGATTCCTTTGGTAGAAAGAATTATTATGTGAGTTTTATTGACGATTTTAGCAAATATACTTGGATCTACTTGATCAAACATCGTTCTTAAGTATTCAATATTTTCCATGAATTTCAATCTCTTGTTGAACGTCGGTTTGGCAGAAAAATCATCACGGTCCAATCCGATTGGGGAGGAGAGTATCAACGCCTCAACACTTTCTTTAAACAAATTGGTATCACACACCATGTTTCCTGTCCCCATGTGAAAGTGCACTATGGTCAACTAGAGGGGGGGCTGAATAGGTTGACTACCAATTTTTCTTTTCTTTTCCTTTTAGTGGGGCTTAGCAAGTTAAAGTAAGGTTCTCTAGATGTGCAACTAGGTGAGCAACCTATGTGAACAAAACGATATGCGCAACGGAAGTAAAGCGTAAGGTAGTAAAGCAAACAACAAGTGTAAACAAGGAGACAAGGATATGATTCACCGTAGTTCCTTCTCAAAGGGAAGTACATCTACGTTGGAGAGGTGGGGAGCCACCTAGGCGCTCCTCAATAGCACGGTTGTGCACACCTTGTTCTCCTTGAGCTTATCCGGTGAGGGAGATGCTCATTTCCACTATGAGGTCGACTTGAAGGCGTTGACCAAACCCTTACAAGGACTTGAGGTCACTCCACAAGATGGATGGAGGCTCTCAAGCAATCTGTAGCTTCTTGCAACAAGGTGGAAACTACAAGCACGAGATCTACTAAGGTTTCTAGGCCTCAAGTAGGATTTTAGATCTACTAGGTTGTGGTGGATGGATTTGAGATTCCTATGGTGGAAGTGTGGATCTAGGTATCCTCTAGCTCTCCACCAAGTTTGGGAGTGTTTGGGTGGACGGAGTGGGAGATCTAGGTGGTTGAAGCTTTCATTAATGGCTAGGAGAGAGAATGGGAAAAGCTTGGCATTTAAGAGGTAGGGGAAGGGGTATTTATACCCCTTGCATTTAAGTGGCCGTTGCAGTCCAGTTCCAACGGAGGCTCCGACGGTTTCACCGGAGGCTCCGGTGGTCTTCTGTTCACTGCGCAGTTGTGCAGTGCTCTAGCTTGTACGTGTTGAAGAACAGCCCGGAGGCTCCGGTGGAAACTACGGAGGTTCCGCCCACCGGAGGCGCACTGGAGCTTCCGGTGGAACCTCCGTTCTGCGGTAACAGAAGGATGTTTTAGCGGAACTACCACCGGACCCTCCACCGGAGCCCATTTGCACTGGACCATGGGGTCCACCGGATGTCCACCGGAGGCTCCGGTGGAACCTCCGCCCTGTGGTAACAGAAGGGCATTTTGGCGGAGGTGCCACCGGAGGCGCACCGGACCCTGCTTGCGCGTGGGCCAAGCGTTTGGCGGATGGCGGAGCCTCCGGTGGAATTGACGGAGGTTCCGCCCACCAGAGATCCACCGGAGGTTCCGCTGTAGGTTCCGTTCTGCTCCAACAGAGGGGTGGTTTGGCGGAGTAACCACCGGACCTCCACCGGAGCCTGAGCGCGCGGAGCCTCCGGTGGATTCACCGGAGCCTCCGCTCCTGCAATTTTGGTTCCCTGGCTCCCTTTCACCTAGCACTTTTCATATAGAACAAGCATGTGCCCCATAAACTTAGTAAACCTAATAACCTGGGAATTTTCATTCATTGAACAAACATTAGATCAAATTGTTATGTTGTCATATGATTGCCAAAACGGACGATGATCTTTCATTCTCCCCCTTTTTGGTAATTGATGACAACATAACAATTTGCATGATTATGTACACAATATGAACGGAGCTCCCCCTAAAGATGTGCTCCTTTCATATTGAGATCATCTAAGGCATGATATAACATAGTAATATGACAATGATAGCACATAACACATAATATCACGAGGTTCACACACGAACATAATATAACGAGGTTCACGATAGATACGAATAATGTAAACAAACTAAGTTCCAAATGGTTCAAACAAACGAAGTTCCAAATAGTTCAAATAAACGAAGACCCATGCAAATGCTCGTTCCTAATATAAATCTCTCCCCCTTGGGCATCAAGAGACCAAAAAGAGAGAGACCAAGATGAAAACGTCCCAAATCACTCGGAGGAGGAGGAAGAGGCTTCCGGAGCCGGGGAGGGATCACGGTGGTGAGAGCTAGTGGCTTCGTCTCCTTCTTCCTCGGACCATTCAATGAGCTTTCCCTTGGAGTCCTTTGCTTGCCATGCATCCCAATCTGTGATGCTATCAAGAGCCGGGGATTCAATGGAGAGACCCTCTTCACGGAGACGTTCACGAGATGCTTGAGCCTTTTTGCGGTCCTTGAGTTCCCGATCATAATGTGCTTCCCATTGATGTTGCTCTATTTTCTTGTTCAACTGAAACACTTTCTTGAGAGCCCGTGCCATCCATTTGAAGGCATTGCTAGAGGGAGGAGGTTGAGATGGACCCTCGGCTTCTTCCTCATCAACAATGATGCGAGGCCTAGCCTTGTGCTTGCGGACGGCGGGAGTGGGATGCAAAACGGGTTCGGTGTGATCTTTTATGAGAAGCCTCTTTTCCGTGTGAGAGATCCAATTTGCATCATCAAGAGGTTCATTCGGAAACTTTTTATTCCATACGTCAAGGATAATCCTCATGATAAATGGCCCAAAACAAGCATTCTTCCGGTTGGCAACGGCATACCACAACTGATTCCAAATATAATCCAACACATCAAGCTTGCGTGGAGGGTCATCCATCCGGTGTTGGTGAGTAAGGAGCATAAGGTTCTTCAAGAAGCCTTGAATCTCATCCACATTGCCCGCCTTTGGGTTGATGGTCTCGCGATAGATGCGCAACATGATGTCATATGTGGGATAGAGGCCCTTCACAAACCCAACGGCGTATTTCTTCCAATGATAGAGAGGAGTGCGTCCATCCTTGGGAAGTGAGGAGGTGTTAATGACATGAACTCGGAACCATCCGTTTGCAAATGCTTCTCCCTCAGCAAATGGACCAAAATCTGGGTAGCCACCAAGAATGACACCAACATCTTTCCATGTGATGTCAAGCTGCTTATCCTTAGTCATCCAAATCATATTACGCTCGGTCTCATTGGAGAGATGAACCGTGGCAAGAAACTGACAAACAAGCTCTTCGTCGAAATCTTGTTGAAGAGTGATAATAGGACCAAGACCAAACTTTTGAATGAGCTCAAGAGCCTCTGCAAAGTACTTGTGATTCCTTTCCATGTGTCCAATATTGATGGCGTGTTGAGGGACGACATTTTCCTTCGGCTTCCTCATCAAAATCTCATTGTAAATCTGTGCTTGGAAGATGGTGTGAAAACGAGGATCCTTACCCCGGAATTGGGGCATCAAACGATCTCGGGCAACCACATATGGGTTTGCACCCCTTTCCTTCAAGAACATAGCCTCGGACATCTTGGAGGCGGTTGGTGTGGTGTTCCTCCTTGGCAACGTCTTCTCGGGAGCCGGGAAGCACTTGCGCTTGCCTTGAGAGCTGTCAAGTTCGGCTTGAACCTCATCCACGGGTGGAGGCTTGCGGCGGCCGGTGGTCTTGTACCGTTGCCCTTTTCCCTTCGAACCGGAAGCATCTAAGAGAGAAAGAAAGAAGAACATGAAGAACTAGTAAAGCTCGAGACGATAAAGCACGCACAAAACCAAGAAACCAATATACTCATGGTGTTAGGGTTGAATAATCTAGGGTTAGGGCAAATGAGTTCCCATACAACCACAACGATTCAAACCTAACATGCATTTTCTAGGTTCTAGGGTTTGTACTAGGGAAATTCCACTCCTAAAACTCCAATCCACAAATCTAGAAGGCTAGAACATGAACTCCTATGCATCTCATCCATCAACTAGATGAGAGAGAGAGAGAGAGAGCACGTACCGGCTGCATCCATGGTGAAAAAGGAAGGAGGGAAGGATCCCAGGGCGTCCCGAGGCAAGGAGAAGGCCTCCCCACGGTGGAGCACCCAAATCCGGCGGCGGAGAGCTTGGGGGCGGCGGCGGTTCATGAGGAAGAAGATGGGGGCGGGTGGGGGAAAATGAGATTGGATCTCACTTACCCCCGCGCGCCCTCAACTTATCCACAGAATTTTTCCGCCGGCGGAGCCTCCGCTCCCTGTCCCAAAACATTAGGTTTTGGCCCGCTGAGCCACAGGGACCCAGCGGAGCCTCCGGTGGGGTTCCGGTGGACAGGCCCAGCGGAGCCTCCGGTGGTTTCACCGGAGGTTCCGCCCAACTGGAATTTTGGCACGCCAAGATTGGAAAATCACGAGCAATACTATAGAAACAAGGGTTTGGGCAAGTGGGGCTTGGGTTGGAAAAACGTTACTGATATACGAGAGACATTACTCGACGGGGTCCGCAAGAAGCAATAAAAAGATAGAAGACCGGACCCGCACGAGTTGTCAAGACGGAGATATGATAGGCGTGAAAGATCCAAAGCACACAATGGTCGGTGGCCGAGGCCACCATGTTTGAGTGTGTAACTTGGCACCGCGAAGATATATCTTGGGTCCAAAATTACTACTCACATTTAAGCACAATAAGTCACAAATGACTAGATATGCAATGATGATTTATTTTTCGCATAATAGGAGGAGCGCATATTCATGAGTTGAGTAGTGCTCCCCCTATGTCCATGCCTACATCTAAGCCTAATAGCATGCATAATGAGGGTAGATATGCAAGGTTTCAAGTGAAGTTGGAGGAATCTATGACATTTAGTTCATTCCTCAAAGCTCGAAATCTTGGTTCATCAAGGGCCTTCGTGAAGATATTGGCAAGTTGATCCGTTGTGGAGACATATGAGAGATCAATATCACCTTTCTCAACATGATCCCGAATGAAATGATGACGGATCTCAATGTGCTTCGTCTTGGAATGAAGAACCGGGTTGTAGGCGATCTTGATAGAACTCTCATTATCACAAAGAAGAGGCACCTTGTCAAAATGAATACCATAATCCTTCAAGGTTTGCCTCATCCATAACAATTGGGCACAACAACTTGCCGCGGAGATATACTCGGCCTCGGTGGTAGAGAGAGAAATGCAATTTTGCTTCTTAGAAGACCAACATACCAAGGAGCGGCCAAGGAATTGACAACCCCCGGATGTGGACTTCCTATCCGTCTTCTCTCCCGCATAATCCGCATCCGAGTATCCAATGAGCTGAAAGCTTGAACCCTTGGGGTACCAAAGACCGAAATTTGGGGTATGAACTAGATATCGAAAGATTCTTTTCACAGCTTCCAAATGACTTTGCCTTGGGGAGGCTTGAAACCTTGCACATTTACCTACGCTATACATGATATCGGGTCTAGATGCACAAAGGTAGAGCAAAGAGCCAATCATGGAGCGGTATACCTTTTGATCTACCTCTTTACCGTCGGGGTCGGGTTTCAAGTCGGTGGTTGTGGACATAGGAGTCTTCATAGGTTTGGCATCATTCATATTAAACCTCTTGAGCATGTCTTGAGTGTATTTGGCTTGTTTGATAAAAGTCCCTTCATAATATTGATTGACCTCAAAGCCAAGAAAGAACTCCAACTCTCCCATCATAGACATCTCAAACCTATCGGTCATAAGCTTGCAAAACTCCTCATTGAACAAGGTGTTAGTAGACCCAAAAATGATGTCATCCACATAGAGTTGGCATATGAACAAGTCACCTCCAACCGTCTTGGTAAAGAGGGTGGGATCGATTAAACCAACATTAAACCCGCGATCTACTAGAAACTCTTTAAGGTGCTCATACCACGCACGTGGAGCTTGTTTAAGTCCATAGAGCGCCTTATCAAGTTTATAGACATGATCGGGGTGGTTGGGATCCTCGAAACCCGGAGGTTGCTTGACATATACTAACTCATTAATGGGACCATTAAGGAAAGCACTGTTGACATCCATTTGTTGTAACTTGAAGTTATGATGAGATGCATAAGCAAGTAAGATACGAATGGATTCAAGGCGAGCTACGGGGGCAAAAGTTTCACCGAAATCGATACCTTCGACTTGAGAAAAACCTTGGGCCACCAATCTTGCCTTGTTGCGAATGACAATGCCATCTTTGTCTTGCTTGTTCTTGAACACCCATTTGGTGCCAATGATATTTTTGCAATCCTTGGGTCTTGGCACTAATTTCCACACTTTGTTGCGCTCGAAGTTATTGAGTTCATCATGCATGGCTTCAAGCCAATCTTGATCTTCGAGAGCTTCATATACCTTCTTGGGTTCAATGAAGGAGACAAAAGCATGAGCCTTGCTAAAATCCGCCAATTGCCTTCTAGTGACCACTCTTCCACGAACTTGTCCAAGAATCATGTCCTCGGTATGACCCGCTCGTTCAAGATTCTCTAGCCTTCTCTTTGCTCTACGAGCTAGTATCTCCTCCAAAGATTCCTTGGATATTGATTGAGAATCACCTTCTTCATCGGAGACATGTCCATCTTCATTTCGTACTTGATCAAAGATGGGTGATGAATCACCACTAGGTTGAGCATTCTCAACAATAATAGAATCTTGATCATGATTTAGATGTGTTGCTTGGCCTTGTTCATTAGCTTGGCCTTGATAGTTAGCTTGAGGGCTTGGTGCATCTTGTTGGATAGCTTGATCATCAATGGGTGTAGTCAATGGCTCCACTTGAGTGGGGCATAGTCCTTCTCCCTCCGTCATCCGGTAACCCTCAATGGGAATTATTTCACCAATCCCCATTCTTCTTATGACGATGGGAGGAATTGCATCTCCTACAACACCATGATCTATACGCCCCCCTTGGGAGCCGTTGTCCTCATCAAACACTACGTATATAGCTTCTTCAACTTGCCCGGTGGACTTGTTGTAGACTCTATAGGCGTGAGCATTCGTGGCATAGCCAACAAAGATACCCTCATAAGATCTAGTCTCAAATTTTGACAACCGTTTTCCTTTCTTGCGAATGAAGCACTTGCAACCGAAGACCTTGAAATAAGATACATCCGGTTTCTTGCCCGTGAGAATCTCATAGGGAGTCTTGTTCAAGATCTTGCGAAGATAGAGCCGATTGGTAGCATGACAAGCGGTGGAGACGGCTTCGGCCCAAAAGTTATAAGGAGAAGAGAACTCCGCAATCATAGTCCTAGCCGCATCCATCAAAGTCCGGTTCTTTCTCTCCGCAACACCATTTTGTTGAGGGGTATAGGGAGTGGAATATTGGTGAGCAATGCCTTCTTCACTAAGAAAACCCTCAACGGTGTAGTTCTTGAACTCCGAGCCATTATCACTCCGAATGGCCAAGATGGTAGCATTGTGTTGGCGCTCCACTAGAGTGATGAACTCGATGACTCTATTTTGAGTCTCACTTTTCCTCTTGAAGAAATACACCCAACAATATCTTGAATAATCATCCACAATCACCAAGCAATACTTCTTTCCTCCGAGGCTATCATAAGATAGTGGGCCAAAGAGATCTAAGTGAATGAGCTCGAGAATTCTTGTGGTGGAGATGTTTGTCTTGGTTGGGTGTTGTTCTCCATGTTGCTTCCCAAAGGTACAAGAGCTACACACACGATCTTTAGCAAACTTAGCTTTGGTTAGTCCTAGAACGTGATTGCCACTTTGGAGGTCATGTAACATTCTCATATTGGTGTGGGCTAGTCGGCGATGCCAAAGCCATCCCACATCAACTTTAGCCATTAGGCATGTCGCGGCACACGTGTCTTCTTTAGAGAAGTCCACTACATACATGTCGTTCTCGACAAACCCAACAAAGGCTACTTTAAGAGAAGTCCCCCAAGTGACAATCACACTCTCTTTATTAAAGAACGAGGTAAAACCACAATTTGCAAGTTGAAGAACGGACATCAAGTTATAGCCAAGGGACTCAACAAGGAGAACATTCTCAATTGATAAATCATTTGAGATAGCTACCTTGCCTCGTCCCAATACCTTAAGCTCGAACTTGTCACCAATTGTAACGCAATTGAGATGTGGTAGAGGAGGTTCAATATTACTTATTGCGTCATGGCTTCCGGTCATGTGTTGGGATGCACCACTATCCACTATCCATCTATGTGCTCCGGAAGCGTTTCCCTACAAGAGATCAATTTCTTGATTTAGGTACCCATCCTTCAATGGGTCCTCTTTTGTTAGTCACAAGGGTCTTAGGAACCCAAATAGTCCAATGATAATCATCACCATAAGAAGTACCAACATATTTAGCATAAACATGTCCATCTCTAGATTTCATAAGAACATAAGATGGGTTATTCCGGCAAAATCATTATGAGTGATGCTCCCCCTAGAGGTATCACCACTCATAATGGCGTTGGTCTCCTTTTCTTTGGTCACCTCACCCTCTTTCACAAAGATAGCATTATTGGAGGGAGAGGTGACACTCTTGGATTTCTTCTTTGACTTGGAAACAAAGCCAAGTCCCTCTTTTCCTTTCTTGGCACCTTGAGAGCTTATTGCATCATTGAGAATTCTTTCCTTCCCTACAATGTTAGTTGTAGAAGAAGAGGTAGGAATAATAACAATGCTATTTGATGAAGATGCAACATGCTTATTAGATTGTTGAGCTAGAAGCTTGATTCGAGACTTAGCAAGTTTGTCATGAATTTCTTTGAGAGATGCAAACTCCCCTTTTAGTTTGTCATGTTCCTCGACAAGTTTTTCATGAGCTATTCCTAGCTTTAATTCTTCCTCTTCAAATTCTTTAAGTAAGACAAGAGATTTGGCATGTTCTATCTTAAGCTTGGCAAGAGATTTTTCGTTATCTTTTCTAAGCTTAGAAATACTAATAGCATAAGTCTCTTGTAGACTTGATAGTTTCTCTTCAAGAGAAGCTCTCATGGATCTCTCCTTTTCGAGAGCCTTGACGAGTTCGTCATCATGATTCTCATGGCTACCGCCATGGTTCTCCAAGGTCGTGATGATCTCCTCCTTCTCATCAATGAGAGAGTTGGCGTCATCAAGTTGCCTTAGGAGAGCTTTTACTTTTTCTTTAGTTTCACTTTCAAGACTACACAACCAAGATCCTAGGTTCTTGGCCTCCTCATCATCAACAATGTTTTCAACACAATCCAATAATGAGGGAGAGCTAGTGATAGTAGACTTGGAGGTGGAAGATATTACCGCGGTGGCTTTTGCCATGAGACATGTAGGTCGGATCGATGCCTTCTCATTGGGAGATTCGAATAGAGAGACCGATGAAGAGGAAGTCGTAGCTATGGCGACGTGGGCGACACCTACGACTTCATCTTCTCCTTCATCTCCGGAGTAGTATGTTTCCAATGTTGGGCCCTCTTGAACATATAGAGCCCTTGGGACTCTTCTAGCAAGGTTCTTGTTTTGTGGAGACTTGTTCTTGTCCTTGCGAACAAGCTTCCCTTCATTCTCTTCTCGTGGCTCAAAAGGACACTCCTTGACGAAGTGGTTTGCACTTCCACAATTGTAACAAGTCCTTGGCCGCTCCCCTTTCTTCCTAAAGGTCTTGTTCCTTGAGGGTCTAGGGGCACCGGCCTTGTGAGCCTCCCATCTCTTCCAATACCCTTGCATGGCAAGAGCAATACATTTGTGGGCACCCTTGTATGTATCCTCATAGTCCTCATCATCATCATCATCATCACCATCCACTTCTTCTATCTTGGCCATGGCCTTAGATTTTAAGGCAAGGTTAGGAGACTTCCCATGGCCTCTTGAGCGAGCAAGAGCATCATCCGCGCTCTTGTGAGACAAAGATATGGCTATGAACTCACTAAGGACACCAATGGAGTTGAGTGAGTTGTAGTCGGATCTTGTTCGAATGCTAGTGGAGAGATTCTTCTCAAAAGGAGTTATGGCCTTGACAAATTTCCTCTTGATCCACTCATCGGAGATTTCCTCCTTTCCAAAGTCCCTTAATTGATTGCCAAGGGTGACCACTCTTCTATATAGCTCCTCGGGACTCTCATCTTCATGCATGACAAAGTTCTCGGACTTGTCAAGAGCAACATCGTATTTTGATGATTGGATGCTTGGATTGCCTTGGAACAAGGAGTCAAGCTTATCCCAAGCTTCCTTGGCGGTCTTGATACCGCGAATGTGTTCAAGATGTTCTCTTGGGAGGGCCTTTTGGATAGTCACAAGAGCAGTCTTGTTGAGTTGAAATTCCACATCCTCTCTTGGAGTCAAGTTGTTCGGATCGTGAGGGTGAAATCCATATAGAATGCTTCTCCACAATGCGGTGCAAGATCCTGAAATGTGAGACTCCATATCGAACTTCCAAGAAGAAAATTCGTTAGTGTTAAGCATGGGAGGAACTCCAACATTAACCATGTGTGGCATAGTGGCAATAGGGTGAATAGAGTCGTAATTGGGAGGTGGTGGAACTTTAGATTGAGACCCCGAACCGTTAGCCGATTGAGACTTGGAGCCCTCGGAGCTCACACCACCCTTAGCCTTTTTATCGGCTTTTGCTTTGGCTTTCGCCTTAGCTAAAGCGATGTTAGCTTCCATCTCGTCGATATCCGGAATGGAATCTTCGTCCGAGCTAACATCGTCGGTAGTGAGAGGTGGTTCCGTGGACTCCTTGGTTTTCCCCGTCAGTGCCTCCATCATTTTCTTCATGCTAGACACATCCGAGCTAACACTAGAGCTAACCTTAGATAGTTCGGTTTGGAGAATTCCAACCGTATCTTGTAGGTTAGATATAGTGTCGGCCATTTTGGATATTTCCGCACTAGAACTTCCGGGGGCATTTTCATCGACCATTGTACTCTTGGGCGGTTAAGACCTTAGTAAGAGCCGAGGCTCTGATACCAATTGAAAGTGCACTATGGTCAACTAGAGGGGGGGTGAATAGGTTGACTACCAATTTTTCTTTTCTTTTCCTTTTAGTGGGGCTTAGCAAGTTAAAGTAAGGTTCTCTAGATGTGCAACTAGGTGAGCAAGCTATGTGAACAAAACGATATGCGCAACGGAAGTAAAGCGTAAGGTAGTAAAGCAAACAACAAGTGTAAACAAGGAGACAAGGATATGATTCACCGTAGTTCCTTCTCAAAGAGAAGTACGTCTACGTTGGAGAGGTGGGGAGCCACCTAGGTGCTCCTCAATAGCACGGTTGTGCACACCTTGTTCTCCTTGAGCTTCTCCGGTGAGGGAGATGCTCGTTTCCACTATGAGGTCGACTTGAAGGCGTTGACCAAACCCTTACAAGGACTTGAGGTCACTCCACAAGATGGATGGAGGCTCTCAAGCAATCCGTAGCTTCTTGCAACAAGGTGGAAACTACAAGCACGAGATCTACTAAGGTTTCTAGGCCTCAAGTAGGATTCTAGATCTACTAGGTTGTGGTGGATGGATTTGAGATTCCTTTGGTGGAAGTGTGGATCTAGGTCTCCTCTAGCTCTCCACCAAGTTTGGGAGTGTTTGGGTGGACAGAGTGGGAGATCTAGGTGGTTGAAGCTTTCATTAATGGCTAGGAGAGAGAATGGGAAAAGCTTGGCATTTAAGAGGTAGGGGAAGGGGTATTTATACCCCTTGCATTTAAGTGGCCGTTGCAGTCCAGTTCCACCGGAGGCTCCGGTGGTTTTACCGGAGGCTCTGGTGGTCTTCTGTTCACTGCGCAGTTGTGCAGTGCTCTAGCTTGTACGTGCTGAAGAACAGCCCGGAGGCTCCGGTGGAAACTGCGGAGGTTCCGCCCACCGGAGGCGCACCGGAGCTTCCGGTGGAACCTCCGTTCTGCGGTAACAGAAGGATGTTTTAGCGGAACTACCACCGGACCCTCCACCGGAGCCCATTTGCACTGGACCATGGGGTCCACCGGATGTCCACCGGAGGCTCCGGTGGAACCTCCGCCCTGTGGTAACAGAAGGGCATTTTGGCGGAGGTGCCACCGGAGGCGCACCGGACCCTGCTTGCGCGTGGGCCAAGCGTTTGGCGGATGGCGGAGCCTCCGGTGGAATTGGCGGAGGTTCCGCCCACCGGAGATCCACCGGAGGTTCCGCTGTAGGTTCCGTTCTGCTCCAACAGAGGGGTGGTTTGGCGGAGTAACCACCGGACCTCCACCGGAGCCTGAGCGGAGCCTCCGGTGGATTCACCGGAGCCTCCGCTCCTGCAATTTTGGTTCCCTGGCTCCCTTTCACCTAGCACTTTTCATATAGAACAAGCATGTGCCCCATAAACTTAGTGAACCTAATAACCTGGGCAATTTCATTCATTGAACAAACATTAGATCAAATTGTTATGTTGTCATATGATTGCCAAAACGGACGATGATCTTTCACCATGCACATCAGCAAAACGGCTCTGCTGAGAGAAAACATAGGCACATTGTTGAGATGGGACTTGCACTACTAGCCCATGCTTCTATGCCCCTAAAATATTGGGATGAAGCATTCTTGACAGCAGTATATCTTATCAATCGTCTTCCTACCAAGCTCCTCAATTTTTCAACTCCACTCGAAATCCTTGAAGAAATTAAACCAGATTATTTGTCTATGCGCACGTTTGGATGTGCATGCTATCCTAACCTTAGACCCTTCAATGCAAGGAAACTCCAGTACAGATCGACACAATGCACGTTTCTTGGTTATAGCAATATTCACAAAGGTTTTAGATGCCTAGATGTTGCTACGGGTAGGATTTATATCTCACGAGATGTAGTGTTTGATGAAAGACTATTTCCCTTCTCTCTGTTAAATCCTAATGCAGGGGCTCGCCTTCGTAAGGAAATATCCCTTCTACCACACCATCTTCTCAACCAAGAACAATTTGATCACGGGGGAGAACCATCTAGTATTGTTGATCCAATTGTGACTAATACTCCTGTAATTCCTGCTAATCAATTGGTTGAGCATGCAGCAAGAAGTGAACATGAACAAGGAGGAGAAAATTCGGAGCAAGGAGGAGAAAATTCGGCGCAAAACATTGCAGAAACGCCAAGTTTCTGTCGCACACGCGCGCGCACGGAAGCCGAGGGCCCGACAGGGCCAATCATTGGCGAATATTCGCCTGGCTCGCGATCGTCCACGGGATCCGCGCGCGGTGGATCGCAATCCACCACGGGATTAGCGCGCGGCCAATCCAGTGCTGCCACGCCACCCCGACAAACCGACCGCGCACATGCGCGAGATTCCTCTCGGCACCGCGGCGGATCTTCTACGGCCACTTCAACGTCGCAAGAAGGCCACACGGCGGCATCTGGATCCGATGCGGCTACCTCGACTGGCGCAGCGGATCGAACGGATCCCGAGCTGGATTTGTCTCCAGCTGTCGGAAATCGAGCGGCAGGATCTTCTGTGGCTCCAGACTCTGCGGCTACAGCGCCTGGACGTGCACTGACACGTCTAGAAACCGGAAAAATCCAGCGAAGAAAATACACGGCTGGTACAGTGGTCAGGTATGCAAATTTTACCAGTTCCGGTGAACCTAGTGATCTAGATGAAGCTATGAAAAATAAAAAATGGAAGGAAGCAATGGATGAAGAGTATATGGCTCTTATAGAAAATAAAACTTGGCACTTAGTTCCACCTCAGGAATCAGGTAGAAACATAATTGACTGTAAATGGGTTTATAAAATCAAACACAAGGCAGATGGTAGCATAGATAGGCACAAAGCTAGATTAGTTGCAAAGGGCTTTAAACAAAGATATGGCATTGACTACGAGGACACTTTTAGTCCAGTAGTCAAGGCAGCAACCATTCGTCTTGTTATATCTATTGCAGTTTCTAGAGGATGGAGTCTTCGACAACTAGATGTGAAGAATGCGTTTTTGCATGGCGTTCTGGAAGAGGATGTATACATGAGGCAACCACCAGGGTATGAAGAGAAATGGAAGTCTCACTATATCTGTAAACTTGATAAGGCTCTAAATGGGCTAAAGCAGGCACCAAGAGCATGGTTCTCAAGGCTGAGCACCAAACTTCAGGATCTTGGTTTTCGGCCATCTAAGGCTGATACATCTCTATTTTATTATTGCAAGGGAAATATTTGGGTTTTTGTGTTAGTTTATGTTGATGACATAATAGTTGCTAGCTCATGTTATGAAGCAACTAAAGCCCTTCTTCAAGATCTCAGGAAGGAATTTGCCTTGAAGGACTTGGGGGAATTACATTATTTCCTAGGACTCGAGGTAAAGAAGACCAAGGAAGGAATATTGATGACACAAGAAAAGTACACAAAGGATGTACTTAAAAGAGTGGGTATGACAGATTGTAAGCCTGCAAATACTCCTATATCAACAAGTGAAAAACTGTCAGCATATGAAGGTGAAGCACTTTTGGCTGAAGATGCAACAAGGTATAGGAGTGTGGTTGGTGCATTACAATATCTCACTCTTACCAGACCAGATATTTCTTTTGCTGTAAACAAAGTCTGTCAATTCTTGCATGCACCAACTACTTCACATTGGACAGCTGTTAAGAGGATAATGAGATATCTTCGATATTCATCTAATATTGGAATAAGGTTTAATAAAACCTCTTCCATGTTGGTTAGTGCTTTCTCTGATGCAGACTGGGCAGGATGTCCAGATGACAGGAGATCAACAGTAGGTTTTGCAATATATCTTGGCTCTAACTTAATTTCTTGAAGTGCTAGAAAACATGCAACAGTCTCAAGGTCAAGTACAGAAGCAGAGTACAAGGCTATGGCGAATGCCACTGCAGAAGTGATGTGGGTACAGACACTTCTGACAGAATTACAAATACAACAACCTCAGGCAGCACAATTATGGTGTGATAACATGGGAGCAACATATCTTTCAGCTAATCCCATTTTCCATGCTAGAACTAAACATATAGAAGTGGACTATCATTTTGTGAGAGAAAGAGTATCACAGAAGTTATTAGATATCAAATTTATTCCAACAGGAGATCAAGTGGCAGATGGGTTTACTAAACCCCTTTCAGTTCGACAACTACAAATGTTCAAGAACAATCTTAACTTGGACAAGTTATGATTGAGGAGGAGTGTTAACAGAAGTAGTTAGTCGTTAGTTAGCTGATATTTCTTGTTGTATACGGAAACCGTGTTGATAAGGTTCCGGGCTAGATATTGTAACCAATCGTGTTTATCCCTGCCGGTGTTTAGGTTAACCGCGCCTATATTAACATGCAGGGCGGCCCTCAACAGGGTACGACGCCTTACCGCAAATCACAATCAGCAGATCTTCAAAGTTCAAAACTGGTCGGATCACCATTCCCACAAAAAAAAAATCGAGCCTAGCTAGCGTCGAGTTTGCTGAGGACGTGTTGGTGGTTACAATCATGAGGTATTGAGGTCAAGGCGGGAGGCAGGACCTGGCCGTCGGCGTCCGGCGCACTTTGCTGCAGTTCGTGTGGTAGGACTTGGGAACCAGGGTCAGACCTGGACGACAGCGTCCGCAGCAGTTTGTGGTGTACTATTAGGAAGGACCGGGGGCGGCAGGCTCAAAGATGACACATCCATGCGAGGAGCTGAGCAATAGAAATACCTTAAAACTTCGAGCGATGAATCCGGAAGCCCTGTAGGGGCAGCACGTCGTCGAACTGGGTACAGGGAAGGGCGGGTGCATATCGTACGGGAGCTGCAGATGGACGGTAGGTGCAGAAGAATGTGCGGCAGCATGGAGGCAGGGCGCGACGTGGTGGATTTCCTCGTCTACATGGTCCTCCAGTTGGGCAGAGCGGAGGCAGGGAGGCGGCATGGAGACAAGGCGGGGCCATGGGGGACGGGCGGCGGCACTGAGGCAGGGTCCTCTCGGCGGGCAATGACCGGGGGAAAACGCGATTGGATCCGTTTCGACCGGACGAAGGATCATTAATTCGAGTTGTCCGTTCCGGACTGTTTTAGTGCAAATGACGAGCGGTAACATCCATTGGATACTAGTTTAACGGTTGTTATTTGTTGGATCCGCCCCCTCTCGCTTGTTTTATATTGGTACAGATATATAGACCTACTAGCCGCACACCACGTTGGACGTTGCCTTCTCGCTCGAGTCACTCCACCGTCTCGTGGCGATACAGAAACAAAATCCTGAATCTGAATTCTCTTGTCTTTCTCACTTGGCAGCAGTGGAGCCAAGAATTGCAGCATGTTAGATAATGTTTAAACTGATCATTGCCGTATGATAAGGTATATCGGTATAGGACTTCTTGGAGTACACGGTTAGGAATCCTTAACAAACTTGGCCAATTCGGCTCCATATAAACACGTAGGCGTGCCGAGGCGAAGGCATCGCTTCCTGAGATTTCACATGGTATCAGGGCCAAGAGGTCTCAAGTTCAAGACACTGCTCGTGCAGTAAAAAAAAAACCTGTGACCCGCACCGATCCCACGCTAAGTACTAAAATAGTGTAGACATGAGGGGGAGTGTTAAAATATAAATATATTGCATAGCCCTTTCCATCAGTTCAGACTTTTGGTCTATATGGCTAGTGCAGCAATTTAAATATGGTATCAGAGCGGTCTTTTCCGTGACATCGAGAACAACCACCGAAGAACAAACACCCAAAAACCGATCTACGAAATAACCAAACATCCAACAACCAAAAACCCATCGTTGAATCCCTACCATGGCTGCGTCTGGATCATCAACGCCGCAGGGCCTTGGCCAGCCTCCATCAGAGAAGCTGACAAGGGCAAATCACCTGTTGTGGAAGGCTCAGGTCATATCGGCGCTAAGAGGCGCACGGATGCTCGGCATGCTGCACGGTACAGAAGCGGCGCCGCCGGAGTTTCTGGTGGTGGAGAACGAGGGCAAGCAGTACAAGCAGAACAACCCCGCCTACGACACCTAGATCGAGAGGGATCAACGTGTGCTCAGCTACCTGCTCAGCTCGCTCTCCACCGACATCCTTGCACAAACCATAGGTCTGGAACACGCTGCAGAGGTTTGGGCACTCATCAAGGTGGGCTCCAAATCCAAAGCTAGCAGAACAAGCCTACGAGGTGGGCTCTCAAACACAAAAAAAAACTCAACATTCAGCAGATCAATATGTGTCCAAGATGCGTGGGTTTGCTATTGAACTCATCGCAGCCGGATGTGATGTTGAAGATGAGGAGCTGGTCGAGTTCATCCTTAATGGGCTCGATGAAGAATATAATGGCTTGGTGTCCGCTGTCAATGCGATGGAATCGTGTACTGTGAGCGATCTCCATGGACTCCTTGCCGCACACGATCTTCGACAAGAGATGCTCTCGGATGGCCAGAAGGGGTTCGAATCCTGGACCAATGTGGCGAACCGCGGTGGTGATCGTGGTGACCACGCTTACAACAAGAAAAAGAAGAACTATGAGGATGGTGGCTGGCATGGGCCCGGTGGCGGTGATCGCGGTCCGTCTGGTCCTCCTCAAGGCTGGCACGGACCTCCTCATGCCTGGTTTGGATAGGGCGGCGACCGTGGCGGCGACTGGCAGGCGCATGGCGGTGATCGCGGTGGCTGGCATGGGCCTGGGGGCGGTGATCGCGATCCTCGTGGTCCGCCTGGGCCTCCTCAAGGCTGGCAGGGCCCTCCTCCAGGGTGGCAAGGACAACGGGGTGGAGGACCACCTCAAGGGGGAAATTGGCGACAAGATCGTGGCGGTGACCACGGTGATCGCCCATCCTCCAAGTATACTGACATTGATTGTCAGATCTGCAAAAAGCATGATCACCCAGCGAATGAGTGCTGGTGGAGATATGCTATGACAAAAGAAGAGATCGTGGTGGTGACCAAGGTGATCGAGAAAAGAGTGCCAGTGCCGCTCACATGTACGGCGTTGACACGAATTGGTACCCGGATTCCGGAGCAACAGATCACATCACTGGAAATTTGCAGAACCTGATGATCCAGAACCAGTACACGGGAAAAGACAAAGTGCACACCGCGGATGGTGCAGGTATGCATATTACTCATGTTGGTCAATCATGTATTAAAACCCATACTCGTGATTTGCATCTATCCAATGTCCTTCATGTTCCACATACAACAAAAAATCTCCTTTCCCTACACAAGCTTGCTTTAGATAATGATGCCTTCCTTGAATTTCACCCTTGGCATTTCTTGACTAAGGACCGTGCAACCGGGAGAATTCTTCTTAGAGGTGAATGCAAAGGGGGCTCTATCATATCGTGTCATCATCATCATCTACATCCAAGCAAGTGTGTCTTACCACCAAGCCCTAAATGGAAAGGTGGCATCGTCGATTAGGTCATCCATAAAGTTTAGTTGTTAAACACATTCTTAATAAATTTTGTATTCCTTATGAGGACTCCCCTAGTGATAAATCAATTTGTGATGCTTGTCAAATGGCCAAGAGCCATCAACTTCCTTATCCAATTTCAACTAGTATTTCCACTATTCCATTGCAACAAGTTTTCTCTCATGTTTGGGATCCAGCTACTACCTCTGTAGGACGCCACAGTTACTATGTGAGTTTTATAGATGATTTTAGCAAATTCACTTGGATCTATCTTATCAAAAAGAAATCAGATGTTTTTGATGTCTTTCAAAATTTCATGAATCTTGTTGAGAGGAAATTTGAAAAGAAGATTATTACTATGCAAATAGATTGGGATGGTGAATATGAAAAACTCAATCCCTTCTTTCAAAAACTTGGCATCGCACATGATGTTTCATGTCCTTATGCACATCAACAGAATGGATCAGCTGAGCGTAAGCATCGTCACATCGTTGAAATTGGGCTCTCTCTTCTTGCTTATGCATCCATGCCCTTGAAATTTTGGGATGAAGCCTTCCTTACTACCACATATCTAATAAACCTTATGCCTAGAAAAGTCATTAAGAATATATCACCTGCTGAGCGTCTCTTAGGAGTTTCACCTGATTACAGATCCCTCCGTGTGTTTGGCTGTGCTTGCTGGCCTAACTTGCGTCCATATAACTCTAGAAAACTCTCTTTTCGCTCAAAGCAGTGTGTTTTCATTGGATATAGTCCAAGGCATAAGGGGGTTAAGTGTCTAGAAATATCGAATGGCAGGGTCTATGTCTCTCGAGATGTGGTCTTTGATGAAAGCATTTTTCCGTTTTCTAAACTACATCCATATGCTGGCGCTCTCCTACGGAAAGAAATTTTATTACTTCCTAAGCATCTTACTTCGTATCACGAAAGGGAAACTAATCATGATGATCATATGACTAATACTGCATTACCTATAAATTCTACTAGTCATTTGTCGGCTGCAGGAGAAAATTTGGAAACAAATGATGCAGATTCGAGCTCAAACGGGACTTGAACAGATGATGATTTCATGCCGCAAAACGACAACCAAATCAGCACAAACTCTGATGCTTATTCGCTGCAGGAGTCAGGCTCCGGATCCGAGACGGATCTTCCTGACAGCAGCGATCCAGAGGGAGATCTTGGCGATCCCGGTGTGGCTTCCCCGCGCAGTCCCGCCCATGCTCGTGCGCACCAACCAGCGCATGACACCTGCCCCGACAACGCGCGAGGTGAGCCAGGCGCTGACAGCCCGACAGGCTCCACGGGATCCTCTGCGACTCCGCCGACGCCATCGTCGACACACGGATCTGCCACACGGATCTTCTGCGCCGACTACGCAGTCTCCCTCTGCCACGCCATCTGCGTCAGCAGGATCTTCTGCGGCAAATCCCACAGAATCCTCTCTGTCAGGATCTCCTGTGGCAGAACCACACCGTTTCTGTCCCTACGTTCAGAACGAGACTTCAAAAGGGTATAACAAATCCAAGAATTTGGAAAGATGGCACTATTCGGTATAATTTTTCTGTGTTCCACTGCAGGAGAACCCGAAAATCTAAAAGATGCACTTGGAAATCCAGATTGGCGTCATGCAATGGATGATGAGTATGAGGCCCTCATGAAGAATAAAACATGGCGTCTGGTATCTCCTCATATTGGTAACAAAAACTTAATTGATTGTAAATGGGGTTTTCGTATCAAGAAAAATCATGATGGCTCTATTGCAAGATACAAAGCTCGCCTTGTAGCAAAATGATTTAAACAGAGGTTTGGCATCGATTGTGAGGACACATTTAGTCCTGTTGTTAAGGCTGCAACTGTACGACTTGTTTTGTCTATTTCTGTTTCTCAAGGATGGTCTCTACGACAACTCGATGTCAAGAACACGTTCCTTCATGGTGTTCTAGAAGAGGACGTTTATATGAAGCAACCTCCTGGGTATGAAGATAAAAATATGCCTCATCATGTGTGCAAACCTGATAAGACTCTTTATGGTCTCAAGCAAGCACCAAGAGCATGATACTCTCGATTGAATAACAAGCTTCAAGATCTGGGATTTCTTCCTTCTCAAGGAGATACTTCTTTGTTCATCTATAATAAGTCAGGTATAACAATATATGTGCTCATTTATGTGGATGATATAATTGTTACTGGCTCATCACTACAAGCAATATCTACCTTAGTATGTGATCTCAATAAACACTTTGCAATCAAGGATCTAGGAGATTTACACTTTTTCTTGGGAATTGAGGTCAGAAAGATTAATAATGGACTTGTTCTTACTCAAGAAAAATATGCAAATGAGTTGTTAGCTAAAGTTGGCATGAATCATTGCAAAGCTTTCTCCACACCTCTCTCTTCAACCGAGCCAATGTCATTACATATGGGAGATCCTCTAGGAACTGAAGATAATACTAAATACAGAAGCATTGTAGGTGGATTGCAGTATTTGACATTAACAAGGCCTGATATTTCATTCTCTGTTAACAAAGTCTGTCAGTTTTTGCATGCTCCCACTTCAATACATTGGACATCTGTCAAAAGGATACTTCGTTATGTTAAGGATACAATCACTGGTATTACATTGTGAAAGTCTATGTCCACTTTGGTTAGTGCATTTTCTGATGCAGACTGGACAGGGTGTATTGATGACAGACGGTCCACAGGTGGGTTTGCTATATTCTTTGGACCAAATCTTATTTCTTGGAGCTCTAGGAAACAAGCCACAGTGTCTAGGTCAAGGACAGAAGCTGAATATAAGTCCTTAGCAAATGCAACAACAGAGGTAATATGGGTTGAAACTTTATTGAAGGAACTAGGAATCAAAATCAAGGAAACTCCATGTTTATGGTGTGATAATATGGGTGCTACGTATCTTTCTGCAAATCCAGTTTTTCATGCAAGGACAAAACACATAGAAATTGATTTTCATTTTGTTCGAGAAAGAGTAGCTCAAAAACTTCTTGATGTTCGGTTTATTTCCTCTAAAGACCAAGTTGCAGATGGATTCACGAAACCTCTCCCAACCAGAGAATTGGAAGCATTCAAGCACAATCTAAACTTATACAAGTTTTGATTAAGGGAGGGTGTTAGATAATGTTTAAACTGATCAATGCCGTATGATAAGGTATATCGGTATAGGACTTCTTGGAGTACACGGTTAGGAATCCTTTTATGTTATCTCCTGTATTTTCTCCTATGTAACAAACTTGGCCAATTCGGCTCCATATAAACACGTAGGCGTGCCGAGGCCAAGGCATCGCTTCCTGTGATTTCACACAGCACACGTTTTATAAACTAGACGATACCCCCGCGCGTTGCTACGGGATATCAGGTCGCTAAAAATATAGCTTATGAAATATGAGATGCATTCTATGAAGCATTAAGAAATACTAACAAAAAATTAGTGTTCCCATATATCCCTCAAACCAATTATAAAATCTATTTGGTATTAATTGTTGTTCTAAATTGCTTAAATTCTGAAACAAAACATAATTTCGAAAACTCAGTGAGAAACCTTGTCAAATGAAGGGAACAATTGTAGCATATCATCATTACTGGTGCAGAGTTTAAATATGTATTAAGATCCAAAAAAAGGACCAATTAAATGTGAAATAAGACTATTTTCTGCGACATATTGATGATCCATACATACTTGTTCATTGCACTTTACTAAGCGCAACAGTTGCCATTTCTATATTGACTTGGTAGCATCTGAAACCAAGGCATAATATTCTGTTGGAGCTAGGTCATCACTAAAAGTAAAACCAATTCTTGATTCGGTCCATACATTCATGAAACGGGGGGGGGGGGGGGGGGGGGGTGGGTACTGGATGAAGAATACAGAGAAAAGTAACAGCAATTCATTGCAAGTGCGGATAGTATATCCGCCTTATATACTGCACGGATAAGGATGCAGTGCATAAGTAATCCAGTACAGATTTAGTTCTAACATTCAGATATTATAATCCTACAACTAATGGAACTATACGGAAAAAAATTCCATCATAGGAGACTACATTCCAAAAAAGAAATACATCATGCTTGGAATTATAACCGTTTCAACATTATTCGTAGCAGTTTGATCGTGGCATGTTTCACTGCAAAGGTGATATCAGAAAAGCAACACAATCACAGATGATACTAGTACAGGAATAAGAAAAATACAACTATGAGCTCTTTTACGGTGATTGGGACGGAACCACGAGTTCCGTCCGGTTCCTCCGAGTATGTTTTTTTGAGACTGTTGAATATAACGTGATTTTTTCATACCGTTGATTAAAACTAGATGAAGTTTTTTTTACAGAGTACCGGCAGATTTTTCAGACCGTTAGATTTTTTTTAATCGCACCAACCCATCTGGGCTGTTACACCGTGCACCAGGCTACCAGCTGCGCCTACAGTAATATTCGGGTTCATTAGTGGTGTGTCACTGATCTTTTTATCCTCAACTTCTGAATTTTTTCTTCTGTTCTTGGTCCAGCTTGCACGTGGTCGACGCGGCCAAGGTCATGCCACTGCTGCCTGCCATAGCACACGACGAACACACGGAGGCGTAAGGCCGTTGTGGTGGAAGCCGCGGACCTCGTCGTTGAAGGCAACGTTCATGGGCACCTCCCACTTCCTACATGGTGCTCGCGCAGCCCGTCCTCGCGCCTGACGGACTCGGTGGCTTCCATGCTTCCTGCCCATGGCCGTGTTGATGAGAGCGCGCATGGTCAGCAGTTCTCGACGTGCCGGTCCGTCCCTGCTTGGTGCCGACGCCATTCTAGCCGAGGACGGCGTCCGCTTTCTCCTGCCTTTCAAGCGGCGCTCCAGCACGCCGCCGCCCATCCCCGCCCTTCGCCAAGAAGCGGCAGGCCGGGCCCCAAGCGCTCGTGCCGTCGCACGCTGGAGGAGCTGTGTGTGCTGTTCGACTCCATCGAAGCGGCGCTGGCAGCCAACGCGGAGAAGCGGAGGGCGCTGGAGTTGCCGGGCATGTCGACGCGGTCGTGGTGCTGGTTGGGGAATTCGGCCCCTCCACCGCAAAAGGCTCCGACAGTGGCGACGGCGTCCACTTCTACCCGATGCAGCGGGGGGCAAGGCCGGCGAGCGCGAGGAGACAGAGCGTGGCGGCCATGGAGAGGTTTGGTGCTCGTGGTGATCCTATGTGCACTCGTCACGATGGGCGGCGGACGAGCGGGCGTCGTCCGCGTAGATCCGGGGCGGGACGCCGTGGTTGGCGGCGTGGGTGGCCATTGCGGAGCAAGGCCAGGGCGGGACGCGACGGCGCGGCCACCTACCCGAGCGGCATGCATCTTCCCGCATCATGGCCGCGCCGAGGACTATTTCTTCCAGGAGGTGGCCACGGTGCACGGCCGCGCCGCAGCGGTGATGCGGTCGTGCGCGGCATTCCTCGTCAGCGAGGACGCTGGGGCCTGCTCGGCTCTGCTCGTGCGGTGCCTTGAGACACTCGCGTCGTCGTGCGGCGCCGACGGCTGGTGTCTGGAGGACGTGGTCGCGCTGTAGTTCAAAGAGGATGGCGCTCGAAGGCATGTCCCTGGGGCTCAGCAACCGGGAAACGAAAGGACCAGCTACTCACAAAATGGTGGACTTCAGGGCGTTTTGTGCAACGTGGAAAGAAGGTTGCACAGATCTCACGGAAGGATTCCACGGACCGGATAGGCCCGGTACCCCACGAATGTGTGGAATGTTATTTCCGCTGGTCTTATAGGATTTTTTTTTCTGGTATTAGTACCGTCCCACGCATTTTTTGGTACCGTCCCCACGCTATTGTTATCGTCCCCACAAATTTTTTGGTTCCGTCCCCACGTTTTTGGTACCGTCCGGTTCCGTCAGTCCGGTTCCGTCTATTTTACCACCGTTTGATCAAGTCAGATGGACGGTTTATAAAAATGCCAACCACCCTAAAACTTATATACAACTATATATTTGAAGGGGTAAAACAATGGATATAAGACACGTGGTACTGACTGTGCGTACAGTAGATCTAATACTTGCTGAATAAACTTATGCCTTTGGAGGCTTACTGTATGTATGCATCACCAGATATCAATGAAGCTGGGAGTAGTATCGTATGGAATTTCCATTTGGTGAAGAACTGAAGATGGATTCGCCTGCAGTCTGCATATATCATATATGGTACAACATCATGTGATGGAATAAAGCCGCCTTAAACATTAACGATAAACACCTCTAAAAATTATTACCTGCTTTGGTCGAACCATTCTACCAAGCATCTCTCACGCATCCCTGATAACAAACACACACACAAAGCAATAAGAAACGGTAACTCTGTCTTTCGTTAATGCATTGGAGAGGGAGCAAATTGGCAACACAAGGAATTGAATATCAAAGATCTCTTGGTGGCTGGCATGGATGACGGATGTTTACGATTTTCAATTTTTGGAGCCCGTCAGATATTGGAATAAACAGAAAAGGAGATGGTACTTACCAGCTCACCCACGCTCTAAGTTCATATGGTGATTCTACCGTCAGGCTAACATAAGTACATAACCAGAGCGGCTGGACATGGAACATATGTAGGTGGCAGAGGCTACCGATCTGAACTGCAGTGAAAATGCGAGATTAATCAGAGATACCAGATCAAAATGGAAGGAAGAGGATGGAAATAGGACCTATTTTTTTGTGAAATGGGGGGCGCGCAGCTTGGGCTGGGCAGACTGCAGACGTTGTGAGCAATGAAATAGTGGAGGATGACCTGACATGACGATGGGATATGCCTTGCGATCTTGCACGGTCCAAATCAACAAACAGAGGAGGTGAGCATCAATGAGTGACTGACGGGCGACAACTATCGTAGCGATCACTAATCCTAATGATAGGTGGAGTCACGGGGAAGAAGAAGAAGGTACGCCCTTTATACTGTGATGGAGGGAGTAGTGAAGATGAACTATGGATTGAGGATTCGCTGCATGCTATTTATATTCTCCTCCATTGAATCATGTTTTAAAGAAGGGAGAGGAATCGTGGTCCGCTGCATTGAATTTTGTTCTGGGAGAGGAAGAGATAGAGCTTTTGAAGATGACAAAGCGTCAATAAATGGCCGGTGGATCGAGAGCTTTTCGGTCGAGAAGAAGAATAGTGACGGGCCCCTACATTCCATCGTATCTGGGCTGGACAATGGGCTGAACGGTTCTATTCCAGTGGGAGCAACCAAATGACCAAACACGCATAGGAATGTGGATTTTTTTCAGAGAAAATAACCAGACAAAAGAAACAAAAATTGCTGATGTGCCAGGTTGCTTAGGTGGATAGACTGCATGTCAAGAGAAATAGTTAGTGGGGATGACCTATTTAGTAGATATAGATCTGGTTCGTAGGGATTTGAGACTAGCGAAAAAAAAATGGAGTAACGACAAAAAGAAATAAAGAAGCCATACCGAGTTGGAACTTAAAGGCCACACCAACTAGTCTAGCCATCATATGCTTTTTCCTCTCTATATGTACTAAGGGGTGATACAACCCATGTAGTGAAGCATACGAAGTTGCACACTTTAGTTTATTTTCTACTCATCAGCGATTCCTATATTCTGGTAGTAAGAAAAAAAATCTGGTATTTCTATCCTGCATTACCATGTCATAGGGAGGAGAGGCATTAGGAAATTTATTTCAACTTGGAAAGGAGGATCAACTTCAGCACTCCATTAGCATTGCTACCTCAAAGATGGAAGTATGTGCTTGGTCCCTCAGTGCCGCTCTCACTAATCACTTTGACTGGTCATGGAATGTCCTGGCTGAACCAGGACTTCAACCTATGCAGTCAATTTAAAGTCGTGTAGAAAATACATGTATTTATATGAGATTTTTGTTTGCATACTTCCTTTAAATCAAGGCTAAGTTATCTTAGAAAACATTCCAGGGTGGCTGGCAGAACAAGAAAACTGATTGCCCGATTGGTTGTATACCCGAGTCAATGAAGAAACAGAGATGCGACTGAGCTACCTCATTTTCTTTCCCATGTTTACTAAACATTTCCAACTAATAGGCCTTCTGCTTCTAGTAAAAAAAAATCTGTCCTGTACGTAGCTACGCCACGGATGGAATTCCACGGACACCCGCAATCTTGGATTTATTCATAAAGATAAAGTAGAAAAGATGGCGTGCAGTTAGTCTCAACGATGACGAATATACCATAGGTTTACAAATTATTTTAGAAAGATTTACAAACATGTATGAGGGAATCGATTGGGTAGTTAAAGACCATAATGTCTTACACTACGGGATGCAGTCTATACGCCGCCGGCCGGTCCCGTCGGCGTATACATGATCCCGTCGGCATAGGGGTAGACCGACGGTGACCGTCGGTGTCTACCCCTGTCGACGTAGGTTGGCGGCCGTTGGCATATAAAATCCGTCGGCGTAAACTGAGCCACACCGGCGGGGAAGCCATCGGCGTATAGGTTTTTTTTTAAATCGAATTTTTTTTCATATTTTTTCGATTTTTTTCTGCATTTTTTTAACCACTTAATCACACTCTAAACATATTTATCTTTGCCTTTAAGCATTTTTAATTTTAATTTAAATTACTCGGTTCTATTAACACTTCCCGATCGGTCACCCATACTCAGATTGCTCCGGCCACAGCACGCTTAACTTCGTAGTTCCTTCCATGTGAGCTTCCTAAAAACAACAGATGTTTTGCTGACAATAGTATCCAATCGATCCTGTTAACCAGTGGACCATCATGTCACACTATTTTATTTTATAAATTCAAACAATTATTTAAATAAAAATAATAACTAATAATAATCTTGAATTTAAATAATATAATTAACATTTTTGACTTTTCTATTTAATATTGAATAATTCATATCTATAAATTCGTAAATCGAAATTTGACAAATAATATGTTCTTATCGATTAGAAAAATGAGACAAATTAAAATATGACATCCGTATAATATTTTTCATCATGTATAAAACTTTACTAAGTGAAATGTTTAGTGTATGGGCTATGACTATCCAACCAAATGAGGTGTCGAAACTAGGGTTTGTGGAGAAAACAGGCCAAACTTAGGCACCAAATTAGCAAACCATGTTGAAATATGCCAATATATGGCAAAGTGGAGCACAATTTTATTGCAAACATGCTGTCCCTGATGAACCAATCTCTTTTGCAATTTGGAGGAGCAAGTGTCAGTCTAAGCATAGATTTTTTGCTTGGCTTCTTCTGCATGACAGAATTAATACCAGGGATATGTTAATTCGTAGACATTGGCACATTAATACTTCTTCCGATTGTGTCCTGTGTCCTGGGCATGTTCTTGAGGATTGGAGGCATCTATTTTTCAATTGTAGCTTCAGTACAAGGATTTGGAACTACTTGCAGATCCCTTGGATACCTGGTTCACCATCTTGTACTATCAGGTATGCCAGAAAACATTTTACTGGACCCTGTTTTGTGGAGATTGTGATCCTGGCTTGCTGGTGCATCTGGAAGCAAAGGAATGGAAGGATCTTCAAAAACATCAAGACAACTTTTAGAGGATGGAAGGCCCTGTTTATACAGGAAGTCACTCTGCTTAAGTACAGGGTGAAGAGTTCACACTCTGTTTTTTTGACATCATGGATTAATTCACTCCCATAATCCCTTGTATATATTGTACAGTTTTGTAAATAACCTTTTATTTATTTAATAAATGGGGGGCTGTGGGGGTTTCCCCCACAGTATTGGTGTCAAAAAAAAAATTTATTGCAAACAAACATAGACCTAAATTTATAGAGTTGCAAACAAACATTTTTTTTCCTTTTCATTGTAAAAAAATCCATTTTCCTAGTGCCAAAAATGTTTTATTTTGTGTAGAACCAACCAGGAATATGTTGCAAAACTTGGAAGATGCATTTTTTGAAAATACTAGACCATGTTATATGTACAAATAACCAATTTGTTTCTTATGAAAAGGTTTCCATCCACCTCTCTTAAAAAACACAAGTTTCTACCGATTCAGATGGAAACTGGTCAAATTTAAACTACAGGTACCTCATAGTTTGCTCATGATTTTTGGCAAAAATCATTTTTAGCTACACAACTATCTATTTCATCATAGATACACCAAGAGTTTCTCAGTATTCAACCCCTAGCTACGAACGGTCATGCCCGTCGTCTTAACTTTATCCTGAAACCGGCTTAAAAAATTTCAGAAAATTCAAAACAACCCAAAATGATGCAAGACCTTCGCTTGGTGTCATTATATATGTCCTAGTATCCACAAAAAATAATAAATTTGGAATACGATAGTTGTGTTGAAAATGTGTTCACAAAAATAAGCTATCTCCTACGAACATTCTAGGGTTTCGGGCCAAATGTCTTGTGTTATGGACAAATCTATGGCATGGTTTGTTTAAATGTTTCCATATTCCACACAAACATGCATCTTGGAAGCACGGACAATGTTGACGGAGGAAGTTTTCCTTTTCATTGAATAAAAAAACCATTTTCTATTTTCCGAGTGTAAAAAATGGATTTTTTTTGTGAAGGACCTACCACAAATATGTTGAAAAACTTGGGAGATGCATTTTTTAAAAATATCAGACCATGTTATATGCACAAATAACCAATTTATTTCCTATGAAAAGGTTTCCATCCACCTCTTTCGAAAAACAAAAATTTCCACCGTTTCAGTTGGAAACGGGTCAAATTTGAACTACAGGTGCCTCGTAGTTTTCTCATGATTTTAGAAAAAATAATTTTTAGGTACACAACTATTTATTTCATCATAGATACACTAAGAGTTTCTCAATATTCAACCTCTAGCCCCGCTGGAGAAAAACCCAGGTTATAGGTCTACACCCGGTAACCGTTAACCCTTTCTTGTTTGTTCCGTTCTTGGTCATGGAATTTTTTAAGAATGTTGTTTGAACAATATACATGATGATGTAGATCTGTTTCTTCTTTTCGAAACGAGGTAAAGAACGTCGAAATCCGAGTTCAAATGTAAAAGTTATACTTAAAATGGTGAGTAAGTAAAAAAAAACTAGGATACGCCGACGGTTGCCGTCGGCGTAGCAAAAATAAAATAAAAAAATAGGCCGACGGGGTTGCCGTCGGCGTAGCCCAATTTTTTTTTCATTATGGGCTACCATGTCGGGTCTACGTCGACGGCCCCAATATTTGACCGTCAACGTATAAAACAGCCGTCGGCGTTTTTAACTTCTCCCGTAGTGTTAGTCATTTTAGTGTAATTATAGTTAAATTTAAATACAGAGATGTGAGAGTGCCTTAGATTTTTCAAAAAGGGTCAACACGTTATATTTTTTTTTGCATTTCTCCAGAAGCAAGATATTTATTAATCGATTATCACAGTTTGCCTTGCAGCTTGGATTTGGTGAAAGGTGTGTAATGTGGGCTCTTTGTTGTCCCCATGTTCGGGCACACATGTGTCTTTCTTCTCCGATACATGTTTCTGGTCATAATGCGGGAGGGGGTGAGATATAGGTGACTGAAGAGAGCACTTGCACCACATCTAAAGATAACATCCTTGGGGAAACATGAGGCTTCACAGCGATTTGGATTCCTAGCCGTTCGATTGACCGGACAAAAAGATCACGGCCGTCTATCTCTAGCGATCCCTGTTCGCTGCCGCATTTTTACCCGCTTCGAAGCCCTCTCCCTCGCTGCTGCTGGCCCCCTTTTTTTCTGGACCCGCGTGGCAGCGCCTAAGGTGGGTCGTCTCCATGTGCGTGTGGGGTGGGCGACTCTCGGGCTGTGGAGGCGAAGTTAGCGCTTCCCCATTGGCCGTTGATATTTTACCCGCCGAGACACCCTTTGTACGACTGCAAGTGGGATCAGGACATCGCGGGCCCGTTACATGGGCGTATGTGTATTTTTGCCGAGCCGTATCTAGGATGGGCATTCTCACCGCGTCGGGTAAAAGAGCCCCGCAGCGAAACCCTAGCCGCCACCTGCTCTCAATCCCCTCCCGTACGCGCGCTCTTCATCCACCTCGCCTTCTCGAGCGCCGCCTCTTCCACCCCTCCGCCCCGTCCAGCGCGTGCCAGCACCGCCATCCTTGGGATACAGACACCGTCGGGGGGCAAGGAGAAGCTTTCAGGCCAATCCCGGGCTGCTGCCTCTTTCCCTTGGGCGAGATCGACGCCCTGCTTGGCCATACTTCTCTGCATCGGAATACACCTAGGTTCTCTCCTCTCTTTCTCTCTCTCTCTCTCTCACGAATTCTTATGGTGGCTTGCTGCGTCAGAGGTCGGATTTCCGACGCCGACGCGTCCGTTCTCTTACATAGATCGCCTCCATAGTTGATGCCCTCGCCGCCACTACCATCATCGATTTGGTAGCAACCAGCTCCGTCGCCGTGCCTGCCGTAACGCTTCTCCTATTCGTACCAGTCTGGAGCAATGGCGCCGCAGGGATTCAACGCTGGGTGAGGTATGCTGCACCTGGATCCTCCTTCCCCATTCCCTCTGCTTTCTTTTCCCGTGTTCTCCTACATGTTCTTATGTTGGATCGAACTTTTGTGTATATTTTCCTAATAATGTATTTTGACAGGAAGAAAGCTTCAGATAGTTCTGTGTATTTTATTGCTTGCCATCGTCCTCGGCATGAAGAAAGCGTAACCCCCGAACCCCCGAGATTTCAGGTAATTGATAATCCTGTTTTGCTTTTCCACTCAAACCCCATATGCTGCAGTATTTCACCCACTGCTTTGACATTCCCAGCAGGTTGTTATGTACACCACGGAATTAGACTTTGGTTGAGTTAAGCTTCAAATGCCTGGTACGTTAGTTAATCTGGACATGTTTCTCAGCTTTTCTCTTTTCCCCATTTGATTTTTTTGCCATGGTCTTTACCGGTACCCAGATCTGGTCCCAAGACCAAGTTTAACAGCTTCTCATTTGTATTAATTTGTTTCTAGGACGGTAATCATCTTCCAACTTATTCATGTTTTCATTTCCTTCCTGCACGCATTAGTTCAATTTTTCATGTATTCATGTTTTATTATTTCCTCCTACAGACCATGAATGCAGTCTTCATATTTCATTGAATTTGATGTTCGTGCCAATTGTTTGATCCAACAATTAACTGACTTCCCAGTTTTATTATGGATGTTCTTTTTAGTTTACTCATATGCTAGAGCAACTTAATTTGGGAACGGATGAAATGGATGGATTAATGGGTCAACGATTTCTTAATTGTGCTCCAATTTTCTTTTGGCAGATCTGTGTGTTGAAGCATTTTTAGTGACGGGATTATGTGCTTTCAGTATCAACAATGAATGACGATGGACACCCACTTTATATTCTTAATCAAGTTTCGTGTTCAGAAATTCTGATTAGACTAGGTATGAGTGCATCATTTTTTTATTTACCTGCAGTTCTAAAATACCCCGCAAATGCTCGACTCATCAGCCATGCATTTTCTAGATGAATGCCTACTCATGTGCTCAATATATTACTCTCCTTATGTGTACACACAAATCTTTTGGTCCAAATGTTTTATTGATTGAAAAAATGGGCAACAAGTACTTAATTATTATGATTGAAAAGTACTCTTGCAGTGCTTCCATTACTATTATGCCTGCACCTTTCTAGCTAATGATTATGCATATTATACTTTTCTAGAAATTTGAGTAACAGAGAAGGCTGGCTTTTGACATAAAAACGACCATAATATGCAGCAGCCATTTTCAGCATAGAGATGTAACTTCTCATATGGATTCTTTTTTTATTCATTGTTTTCAAATTACATCAGTCCATGACAATGATTCCTACAAATTTCAGCATTAGGTGTTTCCTAAGTGCTGCTATGTATCTGCTGGGAAAAATACCATTTAATATGGTGCACCATAATATAGTTTTATATCCGCCGAAATTATATGCTTTCCTGACTATTTTTTCTTTCATACAAAACTGGAGGAGTATATATGAAACCTGGTTGGTTATATGTAGTTTATTCCTGAATATTTTTCCTGCAGGGCACGGTATCTTCCATTTTCATTTATCTGAGAGTAGTGCTTCCGCAGGCCAGGTTGTCTGAGCGTGGCTTTGTCCTCTCTAATGTCAGAAACCATGGTAAAGTCTTGGAGCCTATTTCCTCCTCTTGATGTTTCTTTCTATTTAATCTTACACCACAACAAATCGCTTACGGGCTATTGGTATTTTAGTACGTACTGTAGTTAGCTAACTGCTTATATATTCAATTCTTAGCATTTTTAGTATATGTTACTTCATTTCTGCACTTTCAGTTCTTTATTTGCATTTGTAACTTGGAAGCATCAATGTTCTCGAATGCGGATATTTCTAGACCACAATCATTTGGTTACTCAATGGGGCGATGCACCTTGCTTATGGTGAAATTTCGGAAGCTACATTGCAGAAATTTGGTATGACTGTCGTTGGGTTCAGAAACAAGAAACATGAGTCAATCCTCTTCGGAGGTTAAATATGCATGCGCTACCTTCTTCTAAAGCTATTTTCTCGGGAGGATCAATTCTCAAAGTTACTTTTGTTTTCTTATTAAAACCAAAAATAATATGTATTGTTTACTGTGGTGTTAGAATTATTTCCCGAGGCCTTCACTAGGAAATTTTAAATTAAACTTATATTTTTGCAATTATAGAATGGACAATTTGGGACGTTATATTTTTTGGTACGATAAGTAGTGAGTAGGTCTCATTCCACGGATAAGATCAGAATATAGTCACCCAATTTATCATATATACTAGAATCGGAGAAGACGATCTTCAAATCTGTAAATTTTAAGTGTATGTGTTATTGATGAACCTCTGTGTCATTGCTGAATCTCCTATGCAGTGGTTACATCTTTGCTGCTCCAACCTGATTAATGGTATAGGTTCTATAGAGACTTACATCGGGGTATATTTTTTACGGTCCTCGGTATGTTGATTGAAATAACCAAATATTTTTGCTAGAATAAAAATACATTAACCTCCCATGAAGATAAACGGAAGATGTCACATTTTACCCTTTACCAGTCCGTTACCCCGATGGATTTATTTTGATGAGAATAAACATTGCCGCTTTGACTTAAATAGCCGATATATTTGAGTGAAACTATAAATGTGTGGTGGGCGTTGTTCCACTAAGTGGAGCTTCGGTTGATGACCACATTGATGTGGATGGACATGTTATCCTCCAGCTCTTCTGGTAGTTAGTAGACCTGGTTACCTTATGTTCCAAAGTTCCATGTGCACTAGAAATACCTGGAGACTGATGTTTAACTGTTTACTGCTTGCTGTGAACAAGACATCTGCCCTAAGGGACTTCCTGACAGCTGCACTGTAGGTCACTACATACCTCAGTTGTGAAGACAAATTGCATACATATATTGCTATCCCCTTAGAATATCACTGTGGTTTCGCATAACGACGGGCGACACGCCTGATTCCAACAAAGCGAAGATAAACAACAGGCAAGTAAGGTGACAACAAAATGTTAGAGAACACTGGAGACCTGAATGAATATGCACATATATTATGTTGTTCCTATTAAATTGGTCATGCTCGCAGTATGCCGGTTGATTATAGATGTTTCAGTCTCCAAATCTATCACCTGAACATGTTTGGTTACATCTTTCTTCACATGATCTGTTTTTCCAGGTTGTAGAAGAAGCCGCGCTTGATTTGGAATCAACCGCTATGACTGGATACATCGTTTTGCAAGGTTATTTTGTACTGCTACCCTGATGTCGTGATCTCAGCTGATTTGTGTTTGTGGCAGTGTATTTGCGTCTATCTGATCTTTGTGTTGAGCTGGATTGGATTTGTAATTGGTACTGTAAACATAATCTCAATATTAATTGTCTTCTCACTGATGTTTCCTTATCTTTATCTTAATCAAGAGAACGATATGTCTTTCTGCATGGCCAAAAAAAATATAAATTAAGAGATTGACAAATATATTTTGAATGAATATTTTCTGAATCAAGAGATTACAGTCGGTACCGATTTATTTCAGGAGTTACTTTTAGCTGCAATAGGAAATCACCAAACATGTTTTGTCTCTTCTATCCAAAAGAATGTAAAGTCCATCTTTGATTTTGCTGTATATTAGGAAAATTCGATGTAATTAAATTATATGAGATCAGCTGAGATCTAAGGTGACCTGGGCGATTGTGCTATTATTGTTCTTTTTAGCTTATATAGTTTTGCATATTAATCTGTTCTTATTAATCTCTTTAAAATATGGGAACTACGGGCAAAATATT
Source organism: Alopecurus myosuroides (assembly GCA_028641055.1). Classification (NCBI taxonomy): domain Eukaryota; kingdom Viridiplantae; phylum Streptophyta; class Magnoliopsida; order Poales; family Poaceae; genus Alopecurus; species Alopecurus myosuroides. Next base: position 90,822,341 of record CM054061.1, read on the forward strand.
TAAAGAAATAACAAGCGCCGCGCGGCAAGCCGCGCTTCCAAAACTAGTATGATGATACACATGGATTGGTTAGGTACCCACGCATGGCCATATTCTTGGTAGGACGAGGGGGGAGGTGGTTTTCTCGGATACCACGCACATTTTTTTTTATACAGGATTCTATTACTTAAGAAGTTTAAGGATTACATATATGGGTGGTGAACGGAACAAACTAGAACTGTCAGCCTCCATTCACAACCTCAGTATAAGATGCACCATCTTCCAGGTGCTAACGGGTCTGCGCGTACTCCCGGATGACAAATCCTCCCTGCTCCACCATGACGTTGTAGACAACGCCACAACAACGGGGACATAACAGAAGGAGAGACACATCTGATAGGATCGCCGCCACCGCCTCGCCGATACCATCCATGAACCATAACGCCACCGATCTGAAAGATCGGCGAACACACGATGCCATCACCTCCGAGACGCCGCCATGAAGGATGCCACCAGTGTGAGAGTGAAGTTGAGACAGATTTATTCGTGGGAGCGCCGCTCCCACCACTCCAACAACGCACCACAACCTATAAAACTAAACTCTAACTACAGAACGGAGGAACGAGGTCTCCAGCTACAACTAACGCCTTTCTTACAGATGGAAAAGGACATATGTAGTGCCGTCTTCATCTGTAACTTGAAATTGTAAAAAATAATAGCCAACGGACACTTAAAATAAACGGTCTAGTTGTATTATGTGTTACATGTTAGACCCAATTTATCGAATGTACTGTTGGCTCCTTCAAATCAGATAAAATTAATAGTCTGAACAATAACCGAGCTTCATTCATGATGTTCTCAATCAATTTCAAACTGGGTTGATTCTTATGGTACCATCCAAATTTTAAGAACATTGGTACTTATATGGCTGCCTTCAGGGGAATAGGAAAAATCCAACTTTGATGCTTTCCCCAATTGAATTGTACCTAGAACATCAATGTCGTGAGCTCCTAGAAGAAAAGGCGATTAGGTCTCCTGCCTCTTGCCGGCGGCGGCCGCCGATCTGCCTAGTCTCCTGTGGCCTCAGGGCCATGGAGACTGGGTGGATCTCGGGGCTTGCTGGCGGGAGGGCTCCGTTTTCATGTGTTTTTTGTGCTTTTTTAGGGTTTGTCTTCTACTCAGGATAGCGAGGCGGCAGCTCCCTGAAGTTGGAATAAGGATCTCCCGGCCTAGCCCCTGTTTCGATGGTGCGCCTAGCGTCATCGGAGGGCGTGTGGAGGTGTGTTTCTGGCGGATCTCGTGGGATCCGGTCGGCGTTTGTATTTGCTGGATCCACTTGGATCTAGTCTTCGTTCGTCTGTGTTCGTGTGTCTACAGTTTGGATCCTTTCGATCTACGCTTCTCTTCATCAGCGACGGTTGCTGGTTTGGTGCGCTAGTCCTATGTGGCCGTAGCACGACGACTTCCCGACTGTCTACTTCAACAGGGTTTGCCCGGCTCCGGCAACGGAGGGGCGATGACAGCTGCGCGTCTTCGGCTCGCTCCAGTGATTGTAGTCGTCGCTAGGTGGTCTACGGACCTAGATGTAATTTATATTATTTCTGGTGTTCTTTGTACTGCCTTGACAGTTGATGAATAGATTGGAAGTTTTTATCGCAAAAAAAAGAGAACATCAATGTCTCTTCTTCATTCAGATAATTCAGCAAACACCAACGGAGACACTTCAGAGACTGGGTATGCAAAGCTGCAGAGACCATCCCGCTCGTATCTTCAGAGTTTGGAAGCGAAGTTCCTGGCCTTCTCCTCCTCGCTCTCCTCGACGATCCCAACGGGGCTGCACGTATCAGGTAACATCGAGATCCTGATGGATGCGTACACGGCGCCGTCCCACTTCCTGGCGGCGAGCTGCTCGGCGAGCACGAGCGCCTCGGCAGCCGTCTCGGTCGGGCAGAGGCAGACGACGTCGACGATGCCCATCTCCCTGGCCTCGGGCGCCCTGAACTTCTTCCCACGGAGCACGACGTCGCGGAGCGCCTGCGCTTTGCTGATCTTGGCGCGGACCAGACCCATGAAGTAGGGCGGGAGGGGCAGGCCGATGTCGACCTCGCTCATGTAGAGCACGCCGCGGTCGGCGCGCATGATGCGGTAGTCGTGGCAGAGCGCGAGGAAGAAGACCCCCACGGAGGCGTGGCCCGTGACGGCGGCGACGGTGGGCATGGGGAAGCGCCAGGAGGTGTTTGGTGACGGTGCGGAACGCGTCGACGAGCTCCCCCAAGCGCGCTCGGGAGGTGCCCGTCCAGACGATGTCGAGCCCGTTGGAGAAGAAGCGGCCCTCGGCGACGGTCACCAGGGCCGCCCCGTGGTGGGACTGGGGCGACGCCTCAACGGTGGCGAGGGCGGAGCGGATGGAGGCGATGAGCGGGTGGCCCAGGCGGTGTTCGCCGTCGCCCGTGAGGGTGAGCACGAAGACCCGGCCGCGCTGCTCCAGAGTGCACATCGTTACCGGCAGGTGGTGGGTGGGTTACTTGGTTGGGTGTGCAGAAGGAGCCGTGCGTCCGTCCTGCCGGAAGACGTTGCGTGTGGGTTTTAAAGCTCGGCCGGCGTCACTGGAGAACTCGACGAGCGCTCGTGTTTTTCACCAGTCGAGGAATTGCGCTGCAGGTTTTAATAGTGATGAGATGATGCGCAACAACCATGTAACGGCCGGACTCAGTGCCACATCACGACGCAAGGATCAATGCCGTCCATGTAAACTCAGGAGCAGACGGATGTTGTGTCGTCAGCGGAGAACTCGACGAAAAAGAAGTTTTATTTGGAGGTCTCAGTACGTACTCTCCAACAGTTGCCGGGTTCATTATGCACTTCTTCCTTAAAATGAGAAGTACTATGAAGTTTAAGTCCTGGCGCAGTTTAGCATAGCAAAACAATATCGGAGTCTCGGAATTCGGAGGAGAAAAAAAGGTAACTGAGTGTCAGACCCCGGACCCAGAGATATACATACTGTTATGTGCTCCTAGCCATGGACTCACAAGGGCTTCAGGGTTACCAGCCCCGGCCGCAACAAACAACGGCAGGCAGACCGGATTCATCGGCACGTAGTCCGGATCCCCGGTCTACTACTCCTTATATCCATGCTAGTCATAACCAATTATGCATACCCAAGCGTCCACGAGTCGGATGAAACTGAAGGAACGGGACCAAAGTTATACAGAGCTGCTATGTGTCCAGAAAGTGCAACAACAATCGAGGGTTACTGGGGTTACCTCGCCCCAGGCCGATCAAATCGACAGCCGGGCTCGGACATGGATCATCGGCTCCACAACCCCTCGACTGCGACAACTATGCAGGCATAGCCAAAACTGTATAACAATGAGCTCGAAACCAACAACCGATCAAAGCAGTACTCTAAACATGAAGCTTTGTTAAACAGGTGTTACTAGAGTATAGCTTACAAACAGAGGTCACACGACCCAACATTACGTCAGACAACGGAAGGCAAATTATCTTGCTAATCAACAAGAACCAAAAAGGCCTAAGAGGCCGCAACATAAGGCGACGTCCCAGCCCATAGATCCCAGGCTGCTACCTGGGAACCCCGAACTACTCGTCGATGTCCACGTTGAATCACCACCGCTGTGAGATCTTCTCCTGAACCAAAATTAAGCAAACCTGAGTACGGGAGGTACTCAACAAGGCTTAGTTAACCTATTATATATCTGCTATCTTCAGAAAGGTTTTATGAAGGTTATTTGCGTAAAGCCATCTTTGTTTTGCAAGTTGAGGAAGGAATAGCACGTCTCATGGAGTATTTTGAAAACAGATGAGAAAGCTACTCAACTACTGATATCATCATCTTTTAATCCACCAAAACATTTCAGCACCTCGTGCTTCAAAGATCACCTCCTCCAGTTGTTCCACACTATCTCATACTACAAGGTAACCCCTCTCGGCATCTCCGAGGAGGCATCCTTCATTCGTTATCAGCAAGTTTTAATCATTCCGTTCAAGTTATCTATGATCACAGAATCCGTCACCAAGTCGTCTTTAACCGCAGACACGGCTTTTCGAAAAGATTTAACCCTGCAGGGGTGTACAACTTTACCCACACGTACCAACCGACTCTTAGTGCCACCGGGTTGGCACTAGTCCGGGAAGTGCCGGCAGAGGGTGGTCGATTCCCGGCCTTTACCTTGTCGAACCATATCCATGAGTCAACCCAAACAGGGCCACCCCGTCAACAGGGAGTTGGCCACCTCCTGACGGCACCTGTTCTGTGAGTCGGGAACAAGATCCGTGTACGTCCATCACTTGTCCCGGTCACGACCTAGTTTTCTCCAAAACATTTTCCGACTCACACGCAGATGGAAAGTTCAAACTACGTGGCTCATGGATAAGGTTAAACAAGTTAGTTAGCCGGGCGGGGTTCATCGGCCCACGTGTGGCTGTACGCTCAGTCTTGGCTCGAAGGAGAGAACTCGCTCCTAGGGGCATGAACAGGACAAAACGCCACAACCCATTGTGGCCTCACATACATGCCGTGATTAGTCAAGTTATCAAAGGTAACTCAAATCATAAACACCTGACATAGTAGATTCACGCGTTGACCAGATTCATCAACCGGATGGATCAGATCACAACTAGTCACGGCTAAGCAAGACTCACAGGGTTTAGCGGAGCGCGCACAAACAAACCTATAGCTGCTAGGAGCAGTGGATCAGGATATATAGGTTATGCAGCATATAGGAGAAATCTATCTACTGACATCAAATAGTTTTGAACCGAATGCAAAGTACGAGATTCAAATCACTTCGAAATCATATATGAGCAGATAAGAGGTTATGCTTGCCTTGGTTATAATAAAACCAGATAAAGTCTTCAGGAATAAGTGCTTGACTTGTCGGTTAAGATCAAGTATTCGCCATTGGACTGCTGGCCTTCACTTCGGAGTCACGTTCTACCGAGAGGGAAACAACACCGAAAGAGAAGAACAATCAACCATGGCATCGATGCAATGCACAATATGTATGCATGAGCAAGTTAATACGCTGAAATAAAGCCCTAGACATGGAGATAGGGTTGCTAGGGTTCGTATGACAATTATGCAATTTTACTGAAATTAACCCGAAAATAGACCCCGGAGGGGGTTTCGGGCGATTCTGAGAGGGTGTACCATTTTAATTGCTCAAATGGGTTTAAAAACATCATAAACATGTTGCATTTGTCATTTTGAGCATTTTGGTATATAACTTTTAATTTTCTAATTTTATTGAATAAAAACTTATTTTTCTATTTTAAAAGATTAAACAATATAAAATAATGTTCAAAAATGAAGGTTGTCAAACATGTATGAAAGTGACATATTTGGGTTCCAAATAATTTTCTGAAAATTTCCGTATATGGTTTACATTTTTCTGAGTAATATTCTAACAATTATTGAATTATTAAAATTAATTACTTTTCTGTAATTAATAACCATTTTCTCGAAAAAGGAAAAAACAAGATTATGACGTCATGATGACGTCGGGGTGAAGTCATCAATGGCCACAGAGAGGCTGCCGTGGAAGGAATCGATCGATTCCTCGTGAAACTCCCGAATCAAGTTGTACCAGGGGCGAGAGGAGAGCTAGGCGAACGCGTTGGTGGCGGAGGTTGACCGAATGGTCACCGGAGTTGGCGTCGGCGACCATTTGCGCGGCGACGGACGGCAGTTCATGGTGCGACAGCGAAACAGAGAGGAAGGGATCAATCCGAGGTCACCAGGAGGTGCAGCAGATCACCTTGAACGTGGAGGAGGCTCGGGGAGGTCCGGGAAGGCCGTACGGCGGCGAATCGACGGCGAAAGCTCCCGCCGGCCGCGAGGAAGACGATGGCGGCGCGGCTAACTCCGGTCGTCCCTGCTCGTGGCGCCTAGCTTGGAAGAACGAGGAGGCCGAGGCGGAGCCGATGGTAGCTTCAATTCCATGCGGGGTTGCCGGAGGCGTCGGCGATTCGTGCGGCGGCCGGCGGCAGGGTTTCGGTTAGGGTTAGGTCGCTCTCCGGGAGATACAGAGATGGAGGGGGGTACATGAGCAGGAGGAGAAGAGGAGGGGCACGGCACCCTCCTCGGCTTCTTATCTGTGCGAGTCGGAGCAGGACGTGGCGAGGGCGCCGTCGGCAGGCTTCCGTCCTTCTGGCCGGAGGAAGAAGAGACAAAAGGCCCATTTTATGAAAACCCCCTGAAGTTTTCGGAAACTACGTAAAGGTCCTTTTCTATTTTAAAACACGACAGAAACAGAAGTTTTGGGGACCTTTTTGCAAACAGAAAAATTGGCAAAAATAGTTTTTGGAAACCTCATAAAATTTCCAACAAAACCATGTTTTGTTTTTCCCAAATTGAAAATGTTTTTCACACAAATTTTGGGTGGCCACTTTAAGTGGCTTTTGGTCAACTTCTTATTTAAATTCAAATTCAAAGTTGGATGAAATTTTCCATGCATGCTATGCCATGAACACAACACCACAACACCCTATTGTTAGCAAATTTAGAATGTTACAAATCTACCCCCCTTACAAGAATCTCGTCCCGAGATTCCCGAAGGAGAAGATAGAAGGAACACCGGTTTTGAACGACCTTCTCGAACCTTACGGTTCTTTTCTTGAAGAGGTTGATCCGTAGTACTTGCGAAGATGTCCAGAGGCTACACCTTAGGTAAGAGGGAAACTCTTAGGAAATGATCTTCACGAAGATCGAGTATCTCATGGCTAACTCATGACAGGAATGTTCATAAAGAACTTTTTGAGTTAACAGGCATGAAACACATCAAGGTAACGGAGTGAATAAAAGATGGTTTCAAGTTTACAGACGATGGTTCTTGAAAGGATTTAGAATATTAGCTTTGCACAAGACTTTAAATCCTTTTGGAAAAGAAAAGCTGAACAACTTTTGACATGAAGGATTCTTCAAACAGAATACCGGAATGGGGAGGATGGTCTTGAATATCACCAAGTAATACCCATGGACGAGGAAGAACACGATACACGCTGGAATCATGCATTCAGGATAAAGGTTTGATACGAAATCATGTTCACTCTTCGGAATGGAAACGGAAGATGAAGGAACTTTCATTCCGTCAAGTTTTGTCGAGATCTTTGTCAAAGATCATGATGTTACTTCTCAACGGAGGATGAGTAACCAAAGGATGATGGAACACCGTAGTGAAGGATAATTCTTGGTCACACCATAAGGATGGTTAGCCAACGGGGATTAGAATACCGGAAGGAATAAGGAATCTTTTTCCTATTGTGGATTTGACGTAGCGATACATCTACCACATGGTTAAGATCCCATGGCTGAAGTGACTGACAAATTCACACAATGTGTGAGATGAACGGAACTTCAAGTACAAACAACTTGAGAAGGGGAACTGATCAACGGAGGTTACAAAACACCATGAGATGGTTCTCACGGTGAACTTATTTCCACTAGAACAGAAATTTTGGAGGTTCAACGAAGAGATATTGGAAAGATAAACTTCCAAGTTATCCTTGATGTTCTAGATACAGACAACAGGCTCACGACAAGCCTTCTGTAGGTCATCAAGTGAAAGTTAAACTTCCGTTTGGAAGAACGGTGAGGAAAACTTGTTGGAATGAACCACACCAGAATTTTTACGAAGAGTGGCTGTTCTGACGGATACAAGGAGATATGACATTAGGCTTTCCTGCTAGTTGTATCAACCACCACATCAACCATGCCGGATTCTCAAATGGACCTAACTCAATACTCCTAAGGAAACACCAACCATCGTTGCTGCTTGAGATTCAGCTCCGGTTAGTGGAAGGATGATTCAGAATCAGCACATCTGATCACAGAGGTTACACCGGTTACCAACGGGATACACTTGTTGGATTCTCAAGATATGGACTACGATTCCACGCTCAAAAAGGTAAGCGAGGTTGTAGAACTCATGTATTAGCAACTTGCGAAAGACGGTTGCACCTACGTGGTCTACTTTTAAAAGAACACATCGAAGTCCTTGTTGGGAAGATGATACAAAGATAACGAAGTTCTTAAACTTCTTCTCTTTCACGAACGATCAGTCAGTGGCTTAGTGTGGATGCAAACTTCTTCAAGGAATGGAGGTAACAACCAACCATCTCAAGAATAGTCCACACATACATGACCGACTTGGAGTTATTCCCGAAGTAACAAGAAAACTCTACTCGGATCCACGGCGACATCTTTCACCATAAGCACATGAACCGGAGTAGGTTACTTCGAACACCCAGAACACAAACTTCGTGATGACACAAAGATGTTTTCTCGGAAGTTTCCAACATTGTTGCCATTTGTTCAGCATGAACCTCTTGCAACTTGGAGAAAACAAAAATGTCGTAGATGGGCTTAACAACACCTTTATCAAAATACTCCAAGAAGAGGGATTCATATGATACATGAACAAAGCATAATATTGGTCTGACCGAAGGACATTAAGGTGTACCTAGGAGAAAACACCATAAAGATAGTCCTTGGACCTTTTCTTGATTTGACGATAACCCAAATCAAATCAAGGTTAGAAAGATAGCATGTCCATTAAGGAGATACTATCCTGCTTCAACAGAAAGGAAACTAGACATCCCTTAAGGAAGGATCAAGTTAGGCGGAGCTTTTGCCTGTCAACTCTCCAAGTTGGTGTTTAAGCTCAACCAACTAATCCAGGATATCCAGAAGAGTTCCTTGGAGGAAGGAGTAGTTCAAAGTACCCCTTGTTTAGACATCACGGTCAGGTAAAACCTGGTGATACTTCTAGAAAGACAACCAGAATATCACAACCCACCGGTATGTCTTGGAGTTTGAAAGGAGGCTTGCTTTTCAAAGCATCTGATATGATCTTTAGAGCTTCGGCATGAACCTAACTCTCTGACCAAGAATGTGCACAGGAATGAACGGATTTTGGTAACACCGTCAACTTTAAATAAATACCGGGTAACCAATAGTGCTAAGAAGGATACAGATGTTTTCTTAGATTTCCAAAGCAATAAGAATTGCTAGAATACCTGATACACATGTCAATACACACCCATCCATCTCGAGCACTAAGGCTTAAAGGAAAGGTGGGTAAGGATGTGTGAGAGCATCACTTCATCAGTAAGGCCATGAAACACAACACAACCTCTTGATATGTAAGAGTGTGATACTCGAAGGTAGAACAGAATAGAAGCTAACAAAACTTCTTTAATCTGCGGATTACAAAACTTTGACCTGGTCCTAGAGGTGAATGAGGTACTGGAGTTTGTTTCTCCTGACATTCCAAGGTGGAAGGTTCTGACGGAACACAAGAGCAAATGCATTGGAACCATCCAACACACATATGCATCTTTATTTCCACACGATGGACAAAGGTAGGAAAGCAACTAAAGATTAAGAACATGCTCTGAAAACCCAGAGATCACGGTGAATGCACAGGTATTACTCATTTGTAGAACCCATGCCGAAAGATTGGTATATACGAATCAAGAACAAAGATGTGGGGTTCACGATGATCACTCTTGTCGTGATCCTCTTTTGTTCCAAAAGAGAACCTATGGCTATTGTAGTTGGAATTGCTTAGCCACCCTGAGGTAAAACATATTCCTCAGGATCCAAAGAAACGGAACTTGGGTTAAAGGTCAGCATCATGTACTGTCAGCGTGAGCATCACATGGTTAAGAAACCACACGATCCAACTCACCACAATTCAGCACATTCCGGGACCTTCGGTTCAAGTCCAAGGTTAAAAACCTAAAGAAAGGAGTAACTACTATCTTAGTGCCTTAAAGGACACTATGAGTAGCAATCACGAGTTATCTTCCAAAAGACAACGATAGCTCCGGAAGAACTTGAGCAGAGGATAATGGATACATTCGAGATGAAAAGCAGATCTCGAGGTTCAGGATTTAGAACTTTGAAACATGTGAAGAATATGGAATCCACACAACTCTAGAGACTCAACACTAGGTCAACTTGGGTAAAAGACGTCATTGCCAAAGAAGGCACCTAGGTTTTGAATGACTAGTAGAGATAGCAAAACATTTTCAAATCAAAATAGGTAAGGTGACCCAGAGTTAGAGTGATACCAGATAAGGAGCAAAAAGAATCCTAAGAAGGTTTTTCACAATCCATTTTGAGTTTCAAAATAGTTTTCACAAACACTAGACTCAACATCGACCAAGCAGTAAGGTTTTCCTACAGGCAGTCCTGCTCTGATACCATGACTTGTCAGACCCCGGACCCAGAGATATACATACTGTTATGTGCTCCTAGCCATGGACTCACAAGGGCTTCAGGGTTACCAGCCCCGGCCGCAACAAACAACGGCAGGCAGACCGGATTCATCGGCACGTAGTCCGGATCCCCGGTCTACTACTCCTTGTATCCATGCTAGTCATAACCAATTATGCATACCCAAGCGTCCACGAGTCGGATGAAACTGAAGGAACGGGACCAAAGTTATACAGAGCTGCTATGTGTCCAGAAAGTGCAACAACAATCGAGGGTTACTGGGGTTACCTCGCCCCAGGCCGATCAAATCGACAGGCGGGCTCGGACATGGATCATCGGCTCCACAACCCCTCGACTGCGACAACTATGCAGGCATAGCCAAAACTGTATAACAATGAGCTCGAAACCAACAACCGATCAAAGCAGTACTCTAAACATGAAGCTTTGTTAAACAGGTGTTACTAGAGTATAGCTTACAAACAGAGGTCACACGACCCAACATTACATCAGACAACGGAAGGCAAATTATCTTGCTAATCAACAAGAACCAAAAAGGCCTAAGAGGCCGCAACATAAGGCGACGTCCCAGCCCATAGATCCCAGACTGCTACCTGGGAACCCCGAACTACTCGTCGATGTCCACGTTGAATCACCACCGCTGTGAGATCTTCTCCTGAACCAAAATTAAGCAAACCTGAGTACGGGAGGTACTCAACAAGGCTTAGTTAACCTATTATATATCTGCTATCTTCAGAAAGGTTTTATGAAGGTTATTTGCGTAAAGCCATCTTTGTTTTGCAAGTTGAGGAAGGAATAGCACGTCCATGGAGTATTTTGAAAACAGATGAGAAAGCTAGTCAACTACTGATATCATCATCTTTTAATCCACCAAAACATTTCAGCACCTCGTGCTTCAAAGATCACCTCCTCCAGTTGTTCCACACTATCTCATGCTACAAGTTAACCCCTCTCGGCATCTCCGAGGAGGCATCCTTCATTCGTTATCAGCAAGTTTTAATCATTCCGTTCAAGTTATCTATGATCACATAATCCGTCACCAAGTCGTCTTTAACTGCAGACACGGCTTTTCGAAAAGATTTAACCCTGCAGGGGTGTACAACTTTACCCACACGTACCAACCGACTCTTAGTGCCACCGGGTTGGCACTAGTCCGGGAAGTGCCAGCAGAGGGTGGTCGATTCCCGGCCTTTACCTTGTCGAACCATATCCATGAGTCAACCCAAACAGGGCCACCCCGTCAACAGGGAGTTGGCCACCTCCTGACGGCACCTGTTCTGTGAGTCGGGAACAAGATCCGTGTACGTCCATCACTTGTCCCGGTCACGACCTAGTTTTCTCCAAAACATTTTCCGACTCACACGCAGATGGAAAGTTCAAACTACGTGGCTCATGGATAAGGTTAAACAAGTTAGTTAGCCGGGCGGGGTTCATCGGCCCACGTGTGGCTGTACGCTCAGTCTTGGCTCGAAGGCGAGAACTCGCTCCTAGGGGCATGAACAGGATAAAACGCCACAACCCATTGTGGCCTCACATCCATGCCGTGATTAGTCAAGTTATCAAAGGTAACTCAAATCATAAACACCTGACATAGTAGATTCACGCGTTGACCAGATTCATCAACCGGATGGATCATATCACAACTAGGCACGGCTAAGCAAGACTCACAGGGTTTAGCGGAGCGCGCACAAACAAACCTATAGCTGCTAGGAGCAGTGGATCAGGATATATAGGTTATGCAGCATATAGGAGAAATCTATCTACTGACATCAAATAGTTTTGAACCGAATGCAAAGTACGAGATTCAAATCACTTCGAAATCATATATGAGCAGATAAGAGGTTATGCTTGCCTTGGTTATAATAAAACCAGATAAAGTCTTCAGGAATAAGTGCTTGACTTGTCGGTTAAGATCAAGTATTCGCCATTGGACTGGTGGCCTTCACTTCGGAGTCACGTTCTACCGAGAGGGAAACAACACCGAAAGAGAAGAACAATCAACCATGGCATCGATGCAATGCACAATATGTATGCATGAGCAAGTTAATGCGCTGAAATAAAGTCCTAGACATGAAGATAGGGTTGCTAGGGTTCGTATGACAATTATGCAATTTTACTGAAATTAACCCGAAATAGACCCCGGAGGGGGTTTCGGGCGATTCTGAGAGGGTGTACCATTTTAATTGCTCAAATGGGTTTAAAAACATCATAAACATGTTGCATTTGTCATTTTGAGCATTTTGGTATATAACTTTTAATTTTCTAATTTTATTGAATAAAAACTTATTTTTCTATTTTAAAAGATTAAACAATATAAAATAATGTTCAAAAATGAAGGTTGTCAAACATGTATGAAAGTGACATATTTGGGTTCCAAATAATTTTCTGAACATTTCCATATATGGTTTACATTTTTCTGAGTAATATTCTAACAATTATTGAATTATTAAAATTAATTACTTTTCTGTAATTAATAACCATTTTCTGGAAACAGGAAAAAACAAGATTATGACGTCATGATGACGTCGGGGTGAAGTCATCAATAGCCACAGAGAGGCTGTCGTGGAAGGAATCGATCGATTCCTCGTGAAACTCCCGAATCAAGTTGTACCAGGGCGAGAGGAGAGCTAGGCGAACGCGTTGGTGACGGAGGTTGACCGAATGGTCACCGGAGTTGGCGCCGGCGACCATTTGCGCGGCGACGGACGGCAGTTCATGGTGCGACAGCGAAACAGAGAGGAAGGGATCAATCCGAGGTCACCAGGAGGTGCAGCAGATCACTTTGAACGTGGAGGAGGCTCGGGGAGGTCCGGGAAGGCCGTACGGCGGCGAATCGACGGCGAAAGCTCCCGCCGGCCGCGAGGAAGACGATGGCGGCGCGGCTAACTCCGGTCGTCCCTGCTCGTGGCGCCTAGCTTGGAAGAACGAGGAGGCCGAGGCGGAGCCGATGGTAGCTTCAATTCCATGCGGGGTTGCCGGAGGCGTTGGCGATTCGTGCGGCGGCCGGCGGCAGGGTTTCGGTTAGGGTTAGGTCGCTCTCCGGGAGATACAGAGATGGAGGGGGGTACATGAGCAGGAGGAGAAGAGGAGGGGCACGGCACCCTCCTCGGCTTCTTATCCGTGCGAGTCGGAGCAGGACGTGGCGAGGGCGCCGTCGGCAGGCTTCCGTCCTTTTGGCCGGAGGAAGAAGAGACAAAAGGCCCATTTTATGAAAACCCCCTGAAGTTTTCGGAAACTACGTAAAGGTCCTTTTCTATTTTAAAACACGACAGAAACAGAAGTTTTGGGGACCTTTTTGCAAACAGAAAAATTGGCAAAAATAGTTTTTGGAAACCTCATAAAATTTCCAACAAAACCATGTTTTGTTTTTCCCAAATTGAAAATGTTTTTCACACAAATTTTGGGTGGCCACTATAAGTGGCTTTTGGTCAACTTCTTATTTAAATTCAAATTCAAAGTTGGATGAAATTTTCCATGCATGCTATGCCATGAACACAACACCACAACACCCTATTGTTAGCAAATTTAGAATGTTACACTGAGTATCAGAACATCTCCAAACGGACTTGCGAAATCCCGCTGTATGTCCAGGCGTACACTCATGACACGGCTCGGACACAAAAACCCAACCACCCGCTTTCCCCAAATTCAGCTCATATGTTTGAGTTGTCCTTCAATTCTCAAACTGAGGATTTGGAAATGTGTGTATGCATCCGTCACGTCAAATCTATCACCCCGGACCCACCAATTTCACCCAGATATACCCTTGATCAATTGACCAATCTTGCCTCCGTTTCATTTTCACTACCACATCCGGCAAATCTCCCGTGCCTCGATCAGTTGCCGCCGCCGCGTCGGCAAGAGAAGAAAGGATGAATTTGGAGGCGCCTGGGAATCTCTGGAGAAGGGTGCCTCGTCCAAATCAGTTGAGCAGTGGCCAACGTCGGAGCTAAAGGCGGGGACCGTCTCTCGGAAGTTGAGGTGGAACAAGCAGCGCATCCGAGAGCATAAGGAGAAGGAGGAGGAGGCCGCGAGGAAGGCGACTGCGGAGATGTAGCTTGATGACATGCCCACTCCCACGACCAAGCGGAATCAGGCAGCAACGGTATAGGCAAGAAGGTCAATGTTCTCAACCACAAACATGGAGGATAAACCGTCGCAGTGGCACATCTCAGAGGACTTTCCACATGTGGACAAGGAGATGGTGGCCAACTTTCGCCCGCTACAACAGACGTGGGCATGGTCGGGCATCACCGACGGTGTCCATGCCGACCACATGTTCGACTATAGTCCGGACAACAGGAAGGTACCAAATTCTTCTCCAAATGAATTGTTTTTATCAAGTCTAGGGGTGTTGTTTAATTTTTAGCAATGCATGGGAAATGTACCTCAGGGATTTGATCTGAAATGGCGCAGAGCCCCCCAAGTTATGATCCGGTTGGCACAGTTCCCCCTTTTTTAGTGTTGGAGATTCATTCGGCACTACAAAAAGAATAAGAGGGAGAAGAAGGGGCCAAAACTTAGAGGGGTTTCATATTAAACTCATGAGAATGTATTACTCCCTCCGTATCAAAATGTAAAATATTTTACATGAATCTAGACACTAAAACGTGTCTAGATACGTTCTGTCTAGAAAACGCAAAAACATCTTATATTTTGATACGAAGGGGGAACTATGTAAATGAGGCAACTAGCATAGATGCTAGATATGGAACCGAGCAAAACGGCCCAAGGTTATGGGAGGAGATCTATATCCTTATCAGAATAAAAAAACACTATGTGGAACTGAATTTAATCGTCACCACTCGCAACTCCAGCTCTCGTCGCAACTCCAGCTCTCGTCGACACAGATGGTTCACGATCCAAGAGGTCGTGGGGTTGTCACGACAATTGTCCTCGTGCGAGAAATAGATTGTGGGGGTATAACTTCTAAGCGAAGTATCGTAAAGGTTATAGCGTTAACGAGAGACGCGAGTTTATCAAGATTTGACCCCTCTATGGAGGGTAAAACTTACTCCTATTTCTTTACTATTGATGAATCAAGGTCTCAATTACAAATGGAAAACATTCATAGATGCTCACGACAATGCAGTGTTACTAGGTGACGATATTTGAGGGAATCTCTTTCGTGGAACAACCTCTACAAGTTAAAGTTTAAACCACATTTTCTTTCAAATTATGCACCTATCCCTTTTACGGAACATCGTGTCTTTATTGTAGGATACATCGAGTTATTGGGTGCACTTTCTGGTGAACAAGTTGGGGGCCAAGGTTGAGGTTTGGATGGGGCGGCTCCTTTCCTCGGGTGGAAGAATAGTCCTGTCGAACGCCAGTCTGGAGGCTTTGCCCACCTTTTCCATGGGTCTCTTCCTCCTACAGGACGGGGTTCACGAGAAGTTCGACGCCATCCGCCGCGCGGTTCTTTGGGGAGGGCGCGGGCTCGAAACGCAAAGCTCACTTGGTGAATTGGCCGGTTGTCTATCGTCCTAAAGACTGTGGGGCTCTGGGGCTGACAAATACCAAGAGAATGAATAAAGTGTTGATGTTGAAGTGGGTCTGGAAGTTGTTCCAAACCGACGCCTCTCTGTGGCGCAGTATAATCGGCGCGAGATACCCTGAGGCGTCTAATATTTTCGCTGGAGAGGCCCGTGGGACTCTCAGTTTTGGTCCATCCTTCATAAGATCAAACACCTGTTTAAGTTGGGGGCGAAATTCGAGATCCAGGATGGAGCACACACTCTCTTTTGGCAGGACTGGTGGGTAGGACCGTGCTTGCTGAAAGATAGGTTTCCGGGTCTTTTTGAGATATGTGAGTCGCACGCCATCAGTGTAGCCAAGGCGTTTGAGGTGGAGGGACTTCGCTTTCGCCGCTCCTTCTCGCCGGCTTGTGCGGCTGAGTGGGCTCAGCTCAACCAGGAGCTGGCTGAGGTTAGTCTGAGGCCAGGGCTGGACATCGTACGGTCGACTCTTGACCCCTCGGGCAGATTCTCGGTGTCCTCCATGTACAACTACCTTTCGAGAGGGGCTACCATCTCCCACGGGAAAGACTTGTGGTCAGCCCGACTTCCCCTCAAAGCCAAAATCTTCACTTGGCAACTTGCGTTTGACAGGCTTCCTTCCCGAGCTCCCCTTTTTGCCCGTTTTGATCCTGCCTAGGGGCTCTGTGCGCTTGGGACGCGGCGGCCTGGCACCTCAGCCGCCCGCGGTCGTTGATGAATTTTAACGACTGCCACACCCTCTGGGAAGCGGAGGCCAGGGCGCCGACGCCGCAGATCGTCACTGCCGCCGACCACCGCCACCTCAGGCACCGCGCGTTTCAGGGCCTAGTCGACGCCAGGGACGACCGCGTGGTCCGCGAGTATTACCGGAACAATCCGGGTGAGGAGAGCGCCGTCGGGGAGCTATGGCAGACCCGCGCGGCTGAGCGGGCGGAGCGGCGCCTCGAACGCCACCTCGAGTTAGATGCCGCTCGGGAGGCGAGGATGAAGGCGCTGCAAGAGCTCCGTCGGGCCGACCACGCCGGCGAAGTCTGGGCCTCCGACGATCCGAGGTGGGGGCCTATCTCGGAAATACCATCATGCACCTCCGACGACGACGACGAGGACGAGGAGTAGCGCGCTAGCGCGTCTGTTTTCTGTTGGCTGTTTAATAAAATAATTTGTTGTATTCCGGCAAACAGTGGCCCTCTAGCTCGTCTGTTTTCTGTTTTCCGTGTGATTTTTCCTGATTTGTTGGATTCAGACATCTAATGACATTTCGATAGACGTTAAAAAGAGGGGGACATGCATTTCGATAGATAAACAAGGCACAGTACACATAATGGCAAGATTGGATCTAAATCTAAACGGAGAGAATAGATCTAAATAAACAAGGCAGTACATACTGGCAAAAGTGCATCGATCTACTAGTCATACTCCTGCCTAGGCCTATAGTACATGTACTCGTAGTCGTCGTAGTCGCCGCCGCCGTCGTCGTCACTATCGTCTGACGGTGCTCTGCACTCCCTCGGAGGATCACGACTCCAGGACTGGGCCTGAGGGTAGCGCAGGCGAGGGATATCGCCGGCCCTGATGTAGTCCATGATGCTCTGTAGAGTCCGGCCGGACCACCATAGCCGACGACCGGCCTCGTGATAGTTCCCAGGAGGCAGACCGTCGTCCTCATACCTGGCGAGCGCCCTCTCACGCCGATTGATGAAGAAGGCATCCCAAGTATGCTGGTTATCGGGATGCCAACTGGGATTCCTCCGCTGCTCCGGCGTGAGCTCGTGGTAGTAGTGGTTCATGATGGCCGCCCGACGCGCCACACCTTGAGGAAGAGGAGGGACCGGCACTCCTCCGACGCTCAGCATCCAACCGGCGGGAACGTTGTAGCCGCACGGGCAAGGGTAGTTCGAGGCGGAAAGTGCCTCCGCCTGGATGAATGTTAGAGTGGGTACGGTAGAAGCCATGAGAGAGTGGTGAGTTTGTATGTGTTTATGGCAATGGAGTGGCAATGCATACATATATATAGCGAGAAGAAAACATCCCTTTAGTCCCGGTTGGGGACACCAACCGGGACTAAATGGGTTAGGGTTTCATTGGGAAACGGATCATCCCTTTAGTCCCGGTTGGGGACACCAACCGGGACTAAATGGGAATTAGGGTTTCGTTTGGACCAATCAGATAGAATCACACGGATCGTGTGTTTCTTTCAAGCGCTCTTGAGTCGTTGGATCCGGGTGTGTTTTTTTTGAGCTGTTGTGAGCCGTCCGATCAGGGCTACGGTGTGTTTCTTTCGAGCTGCTGTGAGCCGTTGGATGAGGTGTTTCTTAACCGTTGGATCAAAACCCTAGCTCAACACTTTGTGAGCCAGAGGACCCTATATATAGCCCAGATTCATACACCGGTCAGTTCATCTCCCAAATACAAAACATCCGGATTCGCCATCATACGTCCAGCCGTGCATTTGGTATGCATATATGCACCCAGTAGCCACGGTTGGGCTGTATGATGGCGATACCGTTTGTTTTGTGCTACACTCCCTTTAAGGTTTGATACATCACATATTCAGTTCATCGAGCAAATACAAAACATCCGGATTCGACATCATACGTCCTGCCGTGCATTTGGGTCAGTGTTTAACACATTCATCCCCCTTTAACACATTCATCCATGCATGCTTGGGTCAGTGTTCACTTTGAGCTCGGGTAGTAATATGCACGGGAACATCACCACCGGCTTTCGCGGCGTCCGAGCACGGCAGAACAGAATGTTTACCGCACCCCCCTCGGTGTTCGTTTGTTTTCTCTTTTTAATAAAAGAATTTGTATTCCGACGACACTGCGGCGCGCTAGCGCGTCTGTTTTCTGTTTAATGTAATTATTACTAATTTTAAAACAATCTAAGATATTTATATTTAAATTAAGTGTAAATAGTGAAATAGTTAATAGTTTGAATAGTTAGAATAATTATTTAGGTAAACATAAAACGGATTTGAAATAGTTATGCAAATTCAAACAATTTTCATGTTGTATTTTTTTCAAATTTGAAAGTATATAGAAGTTATTCACGTGCATATTTAAGATATTCAAATTTTGGCGCTAAAACAATTGGCGCGCCCGGCCCAAAAGTACTTCTGGTCCCGGCGCGCCCGACCAGCCGGGGCTTTCGTCCCGGTTATTGCCACCAACCGGAACGGAAGGGCCTTTCGTCCCGGTTGTTGCCACCAACCTGGACGGAAGGGCCTTTCGTCCCGGTTGTTGCCACCAACCGGGACGGATGTTAGATAGATATATACACGTCACCGTCCCTCCTAGTTCCAGACCGCGCGCAGGGACGAAATCGACGCCTCCAGGCTGCCCATTTTTTCCGTCCCCCCGCGCCGCCCCTCGCCCCCGTCGGCGTCCCCCTCTGTGGCGCCGCCCCTCGGCCCCGTCGCACCCGCTCCGCCCCTCGGTCGCGTGGCCCCCCGCCGCGCCGCCCCTCGCCCCCGTCCTCCTCTGCGGTGCCGCCACTCGGTCGCGCCGCTCCTCGCCCCCGTCATCCTTTGCGGCGCCGCCACTCGGTCGCGCAGCCACTCGCCCCCGCGCCGCCCCCGTCGGTGTCCTCCTCTGCGGCGCCGCCCTCGGTCCCGTCGCGCCGCCCCTCTCCCCCGTCGGCGTCCTCCTCTGCGCACCTGCTGCCCCGCGCCGCCGCTGCCCCCGCGACGCCGGCCCACCGCTGCCCTCGAGGGGAGGTAAGGCCTGCCTCCATCTCGCCCTAGCCCGGGGCCTTTTTGTTTTTTTTCTTTTTTTTTTTACTTAATTACTGTTTTTTATTAGTGTTACAAAATGTTAGAATTATTAGTTGTACGTTTAGAAATTTTAGATTTGTACGTTTAGAATTGATATAGGAAATTTAAGAATGTTAGAATTATTAGTTATGAATGTTAGAAATTTTAGATTTGTACGTTTAGAATTGATATAGGAAATTTAAGAATGTTCGAAATTTTAGATTTGTATGTTAGAATTATTAATTATAAATGTTAGAAAATTTAATTAAGATAGTGTTATAAATTTAAGAATGCTAGAAATGTTATCGTACGTTTAAATATTTCATGAATATGTTGCTATTTTTGTGTATTATCTATAAACAATTTTGATGAAAATAATTGATCATTAGTTAATTATTATGTATAAGCAATTTTAATGAAATTTATCTGAAATATATACTTACTCTTTTTGTATAGTATGGAGCCAAGAGACGAAGATGCCGAAAATATGATCGAGGGTTTAATCCGCGGGCCCGATGTAGAGAACGATGTGAGCCAGTGGATGAACGACTCCGGTGAGGGAGATCCGGTGCTCACCCAGGGAGACGACTCCGATGAGGGAGAAGCCGACGGCTCCGATATGGGAGCAGCCGACGGCTCCGGTGGAACCATACAAATTACAAACACCGGCTCCGAGGTGCATATATAGATATGTTAATTAATAAAGCATCCGTTGTCTATATACATGTATTAACAGTATTTATATTTTTAGCCATCCGGTTCAAGTATATCAACCGGAAAAAAGACTAAACGAGGCGCAAAAAGGAAGTTGAAAGATACAGAAAGATACAGGATCGACACGATCGCAGCAGACGGCGCACCCGAGCTTCCCGCTGATGTTGCCCAAAAATTTGTGAAGCAATGCGGAGTGCTAGTTAGAGATCACATCCCGATCACTGTTAATGAGTGGAATAAGCCAAAAGATCCGCGGAAACAAGGAATTTCATATGTCGGCAAAATAGTCAAAGATCATCTTTTCTCAAAGATTTTGGCTAATTTCAACTTACCCGTGCCGGAGGTGGACGAGAATGAAGCGGGGGTGAATGAGGCCGATGTTACTAAAATGAAACATGAGATACGGGAAAAGATCAAAGCGTGGACCCTGAAAAAGATGGCCAAGCAATTCAAAAACTGGAAGAAAAGATTGAACCTTGATTATGTTAAGAAGAACAAGACTCCTGATTTCACTCAAGGGTATGAGAAAATAAAACCCGTATGGGCAGACTTCGTGAAGTACAAGCTGACAGAGAATGAACTGGAAAGGACAAAAACAAATGAGAAAAACGCCGCCAAAATTGTATATCACCATGTTATGGGGCAAGGTGGCTACAAGGGTTCCAGTCCCAAGTGGGACACATGGGAGAACAACCTGCTTCAGAAGGGGATCACTCCCGAGCCGTTCTTGTGGGTCGAGCGGACAAGGTCATGGTTCTACGGGCATGGGGGCACGTTGGACGCCAAAGGAAAAAAAATATATAACCTAAGGCATAAAGAGAGTCCTCTACCCATAGAGAAGCTGAGAGACGCAATAAAGGACGTTAAAGATGGGAAGTTCGTGCCAGATAGAGAGAACGACGAGCTCACACGAGCCCTCGGGAATAAGGAACACGCAGTGCGTACACGAGGCACAAAAGGCACTCCTCCGTGGAGTGTTGCGTTCGACTCCACCAGAAAGTTATATCCAGATAGAAGCCGTCAACGTAAAAAGGACAAGGAGGCAGCTGAAGCAGAGAATCAGGCAAACTGGAGGCGTCAACTTGAAGAAATGGTAAAGCTGACACAGGATGTAGCAAAGAAGCAGCAGGACCAAATTAACACACTTAGCCAGCAGATAGTGTCTACCGGCGCATCAGTACACATGGTAGAAGTTGAAGTCGAGGCTCCCGACGCCGCACATTCTCATCGCAAAAGCAGCGTTGCGTCCACGTTGCTACCGGGTGATGATGCACCGCCGATGATTCACCCGATGGATGAGATCACGGAACTGACATCCTGTGAGCTCCACGTGAAGGTCGTCAATATAACCATCAAGGCGGCGGCCGGCTATGTCTTACCAATTGGCAACGAACCAACTCACCATACTCTTCCGGTTCCACGGGGCTACGCTGTTGTTGGGGTCGATGAAGTTGTCAACGGATTCGAGCGGGTAAAGCTTGATTTTCCTGAAGGTGAAGACGAAGAGTTGACTGAACTCGGAGAAGCCAAGAACTTGACCGTTTTATGGCTAAAGGAATGCATTGTGCTCACAAATCAGACGGCAAAGCCATCGAATCCTCGCCTTTCTCCAGCGCAAAAGTCTCCAGCGCGGTCGTCTTCGCAACGCATGCCGTCTCCGGCGCGGTCGCCTACGCCGTGCACGTCTCCAGCGCGTTCGCCTACGCCGCCGCGTCAGCCTTCTCCGCCCACTAAGTTTCTGCCGAAACGTAAAAAATCACCGAAACGTCAACGGTCACCCCTCCCGAAGGTACCAAAAGAGGTACCCAAGTTACCTTACGACTATACTCCCGAGGAAAACCAGAAAATCGCAAAGGACCAATACGAGGCGTGGAAATCAAAGCGGAAGGAGAAGCAAAAGCCAGATTTCCCCGAGACCGAAGAAGAGATAGAACGAGCTTGGAAAATGGTGAAGACTCTTCATCAACCCGAGCCGAGTCTGTCATCTGACTATGACCGCTCTATTCTGAAATCACACCAGGAAATGGTGCGGTCGACGAAGAGTAGTAGCGCAAGCGGGAAAAAGGGAAAATCAGTTGCTCAGCTCGGAGAGCAGAAAAAACAATCCACGTCCCCGCTCAAAGTGATTTCCAATACCCAGGTGGGGCCGAGCACTAATATTGCCGACGAGCATATTGATCCGGAGTTTATAACACTGTACGCAGACAAGGCAGCTGATGCGGGTTTGTCCATTGCTGAGTATATGCAAACAGTGAACTACTTCCCCGCAGCTGAATGTGCGTACAAATACCAGTACGGGAAGCCTCTTGTCAAACCCGAGGAGATAAAGGATCTACCAACGAAAATGCGAAGAGTGCATAGTTGGTATATGGAAGCCGTTGAGGAATCTACGGACTGGATATGTCTCAACGTTAAGGACGAGCACTATGGAAATGGAAATGGATATGTTATGATACAATTTGAGGAATTGTTTCAGTTATACCAGCAGCAGGCCCTCGACAAATCTATCCTTAGTGCCTATTGTCTGTAAGCACTTATTTCTCTAGCTCACCTCATTCAATTGCATATTCATATATATATATATATGTATATATATATATATATATATATATATATATATATATATATATATATATAGGACAAATTCAGCCTACTCCCGGGTGTAGCTACACCCACATGTGTTTAGTATGATGTATGTAGTATCTATCATACCGGAGAATATGTACATGTAGTATGCAGTATATATTACTACTTCGGGAGTATATATACTACTTTTTATGTAGTATGTGTAATTTTTCTACATACTCCTTTTATACGTACATATATACAGGTATTTTAAATATATAGTGCAAAATACATACTCAATTTTATAATTTTCACAAAAATTGTTTTGGAGTATCTTTGATATAATATATGAACGTACTCAGACCGAAAAAGTATGACACGTACCTCCGTACGGCAGTATATGAGACGTGGGTGTAGCTACACCCGGGAGTAGAAACCATTTTTTCTATATATATATATATATATATATATATATAGTACACTCATATATTATAATTGCAGAATGAAGATTCTCGAATGCAAAAGAGGTGGAATCTATGATATTGGGTTCATTGATCCAAATATTATTTTTGAAAAGACTCTTCGGCAATCTCCCAAGGATACAGAAAATAATATTCTGAGCGCAATAATATTTAACCAACACCGACGGGAAATACTATTTCCTTACAACTTCAAGTAAGTGTGTTACTCTGTTGTAAACATTCTGTTTTCCTTACTCGATGTTCACTGTATAATTGATGAGTTCTGCGTGCGCAGCTTCCACTATATTCTGCTAATCTTCCAAATTGACAAAGGAAAAGTAATTGTAATGGACTCAAAACGTAAACCCCTCTCAATGTGGGCTGACATGCAGGAAATGATCTAGCGGTAATTTCAATCTTTATTAATTTCAGTATTTATATATGGCAATATATCGACTACTTTGTTTCATTTTCGGATATCAAGTAATTACTAACTCTTTTTATTCTTTTTCTTTCTCGGGTAGGGTTTGGAAGAGGTTCATAAAGAAGTCTCCCGGTGAATGGGAAAAACAACTTACATTTGATGTTGTGCAAGTAAGTACTATCTAGATCCGCGCCCATCTCCTTG
This sequence comes from Alopecurus myosuroides, assembly GCA_028641055.1. NCBI lineage: Eukaryota > Viridiplantae > Streptophyta > Magnoliopsida > Poales > Poaceae > Alopecurus > Alopecurus myosuroides. Next base: position 90,846,198 of record CM054061.1, read on the forward strand.
ATTCTAGTGTCGATACCATTATCATGCCTGGTTGATTATTATTTTGATTGAAACAATCTTCTCGTATAGTGCTTGCAACAAGGAGACGGGAATAACTTGTGTGGATACTACGTTTGCGAGTTCATTCGTCAGACCACATCTCCCAAGGGCAGAAATTTAAAGCAACTTCATGTACGTTAGTCGTCAATTCTTCTTATTACTATCTATTTTAGTTACTTAGTTTCATATATTTTAGTGACCACTCTTCTTTATATTAGATCGAACGGCTTCGGGACGGTCTTCTACCAAGGGACCGCATACGAGCAATTCAGGAGGAAATTGCGGGCTTCTTAGATGCAGAGGTCATAAACGTAGATGGAGAGTACCATGCCTCCGGTTGGAACTAAGTTTGATTTTGTAATACACTCCATCGGTCATGTAATATGCTCGATATACTTTGCTTCTGTAATATAAGTGTTTCTTATTCTGCTTTATATACTTATTCACTCGTGCGATCCGGGGGCTCCATGGAGGGTCCACCGAGGCTCCTCTCTTCTCGAGGTCCGGGGAGGGGCCGCCAGGAGGTCTGGGGGGGCCAAAAAACGGAAATTGTAAATTTCTGCCGCGGCAGAGAAAAGGGCAAAAGCCCTTCCGCGGCAGAAGGGGCATGCATCCCCGGTCGTATTGAGAACCGGGACTAATAGCCCTGGCCAGGTTCCAGCGCACGGGCCACGTGGTCAGCCCCATTTGTCCCGGGTCCTGCCACAACCGGGACCAATGGGGAGGGGTATTTGTCCCGGATGCCCCGTCCCGGTTGCACAACCGGGACAAATGGGGGCCTACGAACCGGGACTAAAGCCCCTGTTTCCACTAGTGACCCAAACTTCAATCTTTTGAGCGACAGAGAAACATGGTAATGTGACAATACTTTAGGGTTGAGTGTCACTGGAACTCGAGCTCACACTCCTCTTCGTGTTACAATATGACATACTACAATATGTGAGTATCTCCCCTTAGTCTCCATAGTGTAATACAAGTGTCGCTTGAGGAAAAATTATCGTGAAATCTTCTTGTATTACTAACACTGAATTAGATCCTTCATGTTGTTTTATTCGAGCTAATATCCTTCATATTTACAACCATTGTATTTGGTAAACTTTTTTAGAGCAACTATGTGCCTGTGGACCTATTATGAGACGGTAAGAATTTAATTTGGATGAAAACCTTGTAGGAGTATTTGGATGAGATAGGTCTCTTAAGCTAAACCTGGATTTGAATTCATGTCGTCCTACCCAAACAAGCTCTTATGATTCCAATAGGCAATATCTAAAGAAAAAATGCATTCAGACACATCAAATCTTAAATTTTTAAAGGTGAATCTCACTTTGTAAAGCAAGATAATCACACACTGGAATATTGTTTATTTCACCCTACCAAAGAAACATAATCACAAGATGTTAAAAACTATATAGCATGTGGTTCCTACATAGCATCAAAGGTTGATCAATGTACGGATAAAAAATACAAAGAGATATCCTGGTCTCCATTGAAACAATGCTGGAAGAAGTTAGATTATTCAAAGCTTAAAAAATAATTTTATGTTAGAATTTTATAAATCACCAGAGATGTAATATTTGAAATTTTAATTGTTTTATAACATTACATAGTAAGTCTGCACACTACACAAGAGGTCTTCTTCTTAGAGAATTAACATACAATAAAAACTCGGAGTTGGAATGACACCTTTTGTTCCAACATGATTTGTGTGAGTGTATATTAACCATGATAAGAAAATATCATACAAAAATTACATGAGAGTGGAGTACCCATCTTGTATAATCATACCACCCCCATATAATTGGTAATGTAAGATACATGTAAAAAGTGAACACACAACAAACAGAATAGTGTGCCGTTCTTGCAAAGGTTTGGTAGCCTAAAATTCACAATCATGGTCTGAGCCGTGTCTTCGTTAATAATAAGCTTGATAACAGAATGTCATAGCTACACAATTAACTATTTTGGTTAGATAGATAGACGAGTACATACACTATTTGGGAAGACTAACAAATCTCAGTTGCCCAATCTTGATGAATTACCTAAATTTATGTCATAGTTCTCATTATTACCGATGGATGATATCTCCCCAAACTAGAAGAAACGAACAACTAAACATGGAAAAATTCTAGTGGGCTTCTAATAACAACGAACAACAAAGCTAAGGACATGGGTTTGTCTGCAAGAAAACAAAACATAGTGTATCAAAGCCCTGACATTGACAAGTAAATCTTCGTACACTGGAATCACAGAAGTCATAAGGTTATACTGAGAGTATTAGTATAGATGAAACTGATAGCTTGGCTATTAGTTTTGCTCAGCGATGGAGAAGGGCATCCATAGTGCCATATTCATCTCTAAGCAAAAGTAGAAAAAACAACTTAAGAAAACTTAAGAGTGAACCATCTAGGTGGGTATTATGGTGACCTGCTACATCGAGATAGATTATCAACATCGGCTAAGGTTGACTGGTGATGATCTCAATGAGAGCTAGTTTTAAGTACTACAATTGTAGCATTAAATAGTTTCTTATTGTATCATCCAAATTATAGAAATATCCGTAATTGTAGTTTGCGTCAGCCCAATAGGAAAAATATCCAAACCAGCAGAAATCAAACACGTAAAAGTGCAAAGAAAATATTGTAACATTTCATATTGCTCAAGCCACCTTGTGATATCGATCAACCTATCTATCCACCGGAGCTACTTGTCTTTACTCATTGTGTTAGGACAATTAAGATAAATATCTACTCTAGAAAAAAAATTATACCAACTTTTCATACATAATGCACATTTTCTCTGCTACATATACCTCCGAAGGATACAACGCAATGATTGGCCCATGAAGTGAAGCTATAAAACAAAGCTTCATATTATTTTCTTGTCATGTCTTGGATTTTGTATCCTTTTCATCGTTACACATATTTGAATGAAAGATAAATTTGAGAATGTGTCAAGACCTTCGGGATGAGAGACATTTGGAAAACGATTCGACCAACTTGTATTTCTGAGCCTGCTAAAGTTTCTTTTCAGCCAAACATATTAGGAAATATAAGCTTGAGGCATTTTCCCACTCCATGAGATTTTGCGTACATGGCTACATTCCTTCTATAGAACATGTCATTCCATAAAGAAAATCCAGCAGCAGGCTGTCATGATGGTGCATTTCTAGCCCTGACTGAATACTTGGTAAAAAATCCAGAGAAAGTATATGCTTGTTGATCTATTATGAGATTACAACATGTCAATTGGGTGAGGTCCTAACTATCCCCCTGGAAACAATGCTCTTATGGTTGACGCGCATCATAGACCAGTATTGTAAATGAGTATCTCATTGCAGCAACAACAAGGTAATCAGTCCAACCCTCCCCCCCCCCCCCCCCCCCACACACACACACACAAATAAGCATGTTGTATTTCACACATCCAAATCATAAATATTAGAAGATCTGCAGAAGTATATATTGTTGTACTTCATACAGAGCATCAATGGCTAATTAATGTACATATGCAAAATGCGAAGAAAGATTCCACGATCCATAAAACCCTGCAGGAAAAACCTAGGTTCATTCACAAGCTTGAAGAAATATTGTATATTATTATAAATCAGCAGAGATTGGAGTTTTAATTGTTATTATTAGTGTTCATAGCAGGTATGTATACAAACATACATAGCAACTAGGAGCAGGAAAGGCACCTTTTGTCCAACATAATTTCTAAGTAAAGATTACAATGGAGTCCCATCTTATTAATAGTTAAATATCAATATAAGCCGCATGTCAATGAACAAATACTAGAGAGAATAATGTACCATTTTTGTGAGGGTCATCGGATCAGATGTTTCATGATCAATTAAGGACAAGCATGCATCCACAGTATTGACTATTTAGGTTATGAAAGACAAACATGGACATCCACACACTAATTGGAAAGACTAACAAATGTGGTTGCCTTCTGCTATCGCGGTTCTCGTAAGTATTCTGGAATGTTGTGTACAGAAACCCAAATTAAAAGCACCGATCAACTACACATGAAAAAAATCTTTTGCTAATTCTAGGTTAACCGAGATTTAAGTTAGAGCTAGATCAACAGCCAAAAACATGAATTTGTCTGCACCGAACAACCAAATGCAAGAGGACAACATAGTGAACCAAAGTACTAAACTTATAAATCCTCCTTTTTTTTGTTGAGAAACTCGGTACAAACGTAAGCGCTCATATACATGTGCATCCACTCATCCGTATGAACGCACACACGCACATACACTATCCCTATGAGAACCTCTGAGAGACTGAGCTGGCGGGTCTTGAAATTGACGAAGTCACCACAGGCGCCTCGCTGTTGACGGAAACGTCGCCTCCCACGAAAGAATATTCCGCCTAAATGCGATACACAGGTGTCAAATCTGGGGTTTAAACTCTGGTGGGCTAGGGTACAACCACCGTCCTAACCATCCAACCATAGGCTGGTTCGCACTTATAAATACTCCTTATAACAAGGCACACTGGAACAACATAAAAGAAAAAACGAAGCCCCAAAGTAAAAGCACCGAGCAACTACACACGGAAAAATTCTAATGGCCCCCCTTATAACAAGAACACTGGAATGGCAGAACATATAACTGCAAGAGGACAACCTAGTGAACCAAATCCCTAAACTTAAGACATAAATCTTCCTGCACCCAAATAGCTAGCGAAGTTCACAAGGATTTACACGACATCAGTATTGTACAAATTAATAGCTTTGATAGTGACGCCTTGCTCACAGATGGAAAAGGACATATGTAGTAAAGGCTTCGAATTGACCCTCTAGCAGTATTTAGTGATGACTAGTTAAATGCCCGTGCGTTGCTACCGTAACAATATTACTCTAGTTATATTTATCCTCACCGTTTCTATTTTTTATTTGCCACTGATCTTATTTTTGTCTCCCTCTTTATCTACTCTAGTTGTATTTATCCTCACCGTTTCTATTTTTTATTTGCCACTGATCTTATTTTTGTCTCCCTCTTTATCTACTCTAGTTGTATTTATCCTCATTGTTTCTATTTTTTATTTTCCACTGATCTTATTTTTGTCTCCCTTTTTATATTTGTCCAACTCTTTGATCTAGATTCGATGTCGTCACTCTAGGTGTGTGTTTATTTGCATAATTCAGAGGTTGGACTAACTGGATCACTCAAACATATGCTTTATGTGATTTTCGTGATTTGGACTATTTATTGTGACTGTCTCACCAAATCAAGTGAAGCATGTATTGAACCAATAGGTTATTCCTTTCAAATCGAAATTCTATGTTTTATTCCCTAGCTCCCTTCCTGCAAATCACAATGTCTGTTTCCACAAACCTATATATCCCACTTGAAACACAAGAAGATAAAGTATGATGATATTTTTTTCATCCTTGGATACTTCTCTATCTAGACCTGATCTGTGCAATCGTTGTAGCTTCTTTGTTATGTGTGGAATTCTGCAAAGCCCAGCGTCCAGCTCACGTTGTTTCCAACAAGACATGGTTACACACGAAGGGCATGCATTAAATCAAAGACACTGGAAAATGGCAACATCCTTGTTTGCTTCAGGATTCACATCAATTAATCCGTTGTCAACATAGGAACTGTTATTCGTGCAGCTAGATGGTTTAGTCTTCAGGTGGCACATTAGAACACAACATTCGGACCCTCTCTTGAGTTTTGGATATGAGATGATCACTATAAACAAATGTTTTGAGTATGACTTTTAAACTGCTCGGAGTAAAAAAAAAATGTTATGCATGTAAATATTGTCCAAGATATCAACTTAGAATATATTTTGCATCAACATTAGAGAACATGAATCAGACTCGATATAGCTATTAAACTAATGCAGATGTACGGTGTGCTAAACTAACATAACACACCGCCAAAAAACGTTAGTCTGAATTCTACCTCCCAGGTGTAACATTTTCAGAGCACATGCCCTGATTCCCCAATTAATGAAAAACACCAGACCAAGTTAAAATCAGATCACCCAGCCTTCATAAGACCCATCATGGCAAAAGAACATCAGCCAGATGGAGAAGTTGAGGAGGGTGGTAGGCACCATCATGTCGGCCCTGTGGAACGTCCCGGGGTCATCCTCTTCCTAATGCCAACATTTTACCTACTTGTCCAGCACCTATACGCGCAGCTTGTGACGAGCATGAGAAAAGAAACCAGACGCGCCAAAGGCCCAGACAGCACAAAACCTGGTATTCATCTTGTAATCAACAAATGGATCGAGTAGAAGCAAGATAGGGCCTATCGGTATGAATTCCCTCATGATAATCTGGCTACACACCCCATTGCACATTCGGTGGCCAAGCCTTGATCAGTCACCGCATATACACCTTTTAAATCTCGTACTTTTTTGTCCTCGAAACAAAAGAAAAGGAACACTGTACCAATATTTTTTTAATGAAAAGGGACAGAACATGCACATATGAAATCTCTTTGTGTGTATGCATGCAAGGGACATATTCTGATACTCCTACATGAAATGAAAAATTGCATCTACAACAGAACAATACTGGAACCTTTTTACAAAAAAGGATGTGCCCCGCTCCTTAACTTAAGTACTTAATATGAGAACCAGTATTATCATCATCCATCCGGCTAACTTGTTTGGTAAAAAGTATAATTAATGGCTAACTTAAAGGTATATGAAACCAGTATACTTAATGACGAGTCCTTAACTGAAGTACTTAAGAAGAGAGGGGGATCAATTAGAATTTTCTGACACTGCTCTGTTCATGAGATTATAGTAAGACAATGAGCCTAAACCAGAAGAACGTGGGCATAGGGGAACTTTGGGTGCAGCCTAAACAAAAGTCCAATCTCAAGCAACTCGCGTAGAACAACTTGTATGTCATCCGAATTACAATCAACCTTCCACGCTATATGATCGAATAAAGTAACACGCTCTAAAGGGCCAAGCGCCAGGTCATGGGTTCAAGTCACACTTCTACCTTAATGACAAGCCGGGGTGGCGTCCCCCCCTTCGGTCTTGTTAACACGCTCAACTCTTCCTTGGCATTCAGTGGAGACCGTTGGAAAGTAAACATCACTATTTACCGGATACATCCATAATATAAATTGAGCCACCGGATACCGTTGATCCAAGAGTAGCCCATAATGTGTTACGATGTCAAGTAATACAACTTATTTCAAATTTTCAAGTAATACTGCAATAGTACAGAACATAATGAAAAATTAGAAATACTTGTAATTCTGACAAGAACGATATATGCATAAAAGAAGCAATACCAATAACCTTACCTGATTGAACCATGCCTATCAGACACTTTAGGATAATCTCATGGGCATAGCGACATACATATTTCAGGCATTTATGGCTGAAGTATCACATATGAGCACATATTGCATGCTCCAAAGAATATAGAAGAGCTTTGCCAAAAGGAATAAAAATAGAATACTGTGAAGCAACATTTCTATTTGGTGCTTTTACCGATATAAGTTTTACTCTAGCTGGTAACCATTCCTTAAACATGCAAAACTGAAGGAAACATTTGGATGGTCAGAACCTACATAGTTTTGTATATTTAAAAAATTAAACATCAGGCGAACATCTTTTTATAGAAGGACTATTGCAGGACAGAGACATGAACGGATGACCAACTTGTTTCATATACCTTCAGCACTCGCCATGAATTCCCCTCTCCTCTTGTACCTGTAGTAAGACGACATGCATACAAAGATAGTTGGATGGGTGATGAAGCTTGAAAATGAACAAAATATACCAAGGAAATTGCATCTCAGAACATACTAGCTATAGGAATGAAACAAGGAAATAAGGAAATTCAAATGTAAATTTTGTATCACTGTAAGAAAACTACATTGAAACATAGGTTACCAGTACCTTTCCCCAACCCTCTAGCGAGGTATTGCCGCAAATTCAAATGTAAATTTAGTATTACCACAGGATAACAAGGGATAGTGCTGAGTAGCCTCTCTGGCTGAACCAAAGATTGTTCGTGCATGGGAACAGGAACAAGTGAGACATTTTCGTTCCTTACAGGGAAGAGAACTCAGACAAGTACTATAATAATAACCTGAAAGTATCTCAACAGGTATGTCGTTGTTTATCAACTTCAGAATTTGAGCAAAGTGGCAAGAGATTCTGATTATACATAAGAAAACAAATGCATGAGTGCTTTAAAAAAAGTTGTTATATCATTATGTCAAGTAATACTGCAAAGTAGAAAAGGGAAATGGCTTAAAAAAAGTAGGATTTTTTTAAAAAAAACTGTAACTTACCGTCAGGTCCAGGAGAGCTAGCCCGGCGAAATTGAGCAGCTGGAAGCCTGGAAGTTGAGCCTCTCGCCTATCGGATGCTTTGAGATAGAGGCCAGGTAGCTGAAGACTGAAGAGGTTGCTCAGCCTGCCGCCGGTGACGAGCGCGCGCAAATTAAGTAGCTTCTGAGCAAAGTTGGGCAACAGATCGACCTGGCTGCTGCTCACCCTCGAAGCAAATTCCTCTCAACATCGACCGCACCCCGGCGCTCAAGAATACATGTTCCGCTAAGACCTGCGTTCTCTTCACAATGGACATCTTCCCCCGCAGCGCCACCGCCAGCCCTGTGTTTGTTCCTTGTCATGCGCAGAACACGAACAAGATTGGTACGCCTTTAAAGAAACAGCAGAAAAACCTCTTTATTAGCAAATTAATTCATGGTAAATAGTAATGAGATATATGAATATTTGTAAGATGATTTTTTGTAAGACAGAAGCATGACAATATCATGATTATAGGTACAGAATCTTATACAATAGGAGAGTAGCATGGAAAATTGCACTTATGAAAACCTCTTTAGCAAATTCATTTAAGGAAGATTCCAATGACCTAAGTGTTGAATACTATTCCTGTAATCTCCCAACTGAAATGCATTTTACATATCGTAAAAATCTGAAAAAACTAGAGTTTTCCAAAGAAATGAATTTGTTCATCTACTGTGATCCGAACTGAACCGTAGCACAAGACACATACAATTGAATTATAAAATACAACTTGTCCATCTAAAGTCTTGTCCCTTTTTTGGTCATTGCGATGGATCACATTCATGGGAAATTGTAATTATGAAACCTACAATTGAGTTGGACTGTTGAACGCCACGTACCTGCAAAATGTGTGTACCCAGCGGGAGAAACACAACGGGATTTCAAGGTGTGTGCCCAGAACATGGATGACCGGCACGGGCGTGCAACGACCGAGCATGGACGGTGGCATGTCCGGAGTCCTTGCGCCGCAGTCCTTGACGGAATCCTCGATGAGTACTGCTTGCTGACAAGCAGATTTGCGGCAATGTGAGGACGCGGAGGGATAGTTAGAAATAATGCATGAAACAATTGGAAAGTAACAATAAAAATAATTTTGGATCAGCACAATCAGCCGCGACGCGTGTATACCTACTGCCTACTGGCATTGCCGTCTGAAGGCTGAGAATATCACACCACCACCGTACATCTCACTGGCACAGAGCAGCTCGGATTGCCTCGCCCTCTTCTTGCACCTCCTACTCGTAGGAGGCGAGGGGTTAGCAGGTGGAGGCGGTGGTAGAGGACGGCGGGTTGTATCGCCGGTGATGGCGCTACGACGATGACAGGAGGTGTGGCGGCGTATTGGTTCATAGTGCTCAGCCGTGGCGGCAGTTCGCGGAGGATCTGCATAGAGCCTCGCTCGCGGAGCTCCACGCCGCCGCCCTCCGCCTCCTTCCCAGATCTCCCCCGACCTTTAATCTCTCGGAACGATCGGTGCCAGCACGATCTCAAGAATAGGAGATAGGGTGCCCGTCCGCGAGGGCCGCTCGTCGTCTTCAAGGCAGGGTCATCGAGGTCGACGCTGCTCTACGCCGGACATGGGGTGAAGGGGCAGCCACGTCTTGAATGGCGATGGAGAGAAGGGTGGGTATGGAGCATATGGGGAGAACGGGTGGGTATGGGGAGATTGGGGGAGGGCAGCGGTTGGCGGCGGCGACGTGGGATGGGGGAGGTAGGGCTGGTGGATGGAGTTGATTTTCGCTGAAATCACGTTAATTACTCTGGAGTCGGTTAGTCTTGATTTATGGCCGTTGACGGGAAGTTGGACGATGTTGACGACAGATCATGCGGGAAAACCATGTTGACGACAGTATGCGGTGGATGACGGTTGAAGGAACAAAATTCTTCTTTTAGATAGGAGAGATATGTTAGATGATATTTTGTAAGACAAAAGCATGACAATATCATGAATATTTGTAAGATGATTTTTTTGTAAGACAGAAGCATGACAATGTCATGATTATAGGTACAGAATCTTATACAATAGGAGAGTAGCATGGAAAATTGCACTTATGAAAACCTCTTTAGCAAATTCATTTAAGGAAGATTCAATGACCTAAGTGTTGAATACTATTCCTGTAATCTCCCAACTGAAATCGGTGGCGGAGCCAGGAATTGAGGAGCCGGGGCGAACAAATAAGTTTAAAAAACTGAACACACAAAAGGAGGTGTATATAGCAATGAAAATGGTTAACATACATCAATTTTTCATAATTCACGAAGTACAAATACAAACAACATTAGAGGGCATGATATGACTTGGAAGCTACTAAAAATGTCGAGGTAGATGACCACGACGTTCCTTGTAGGAATCAAAACGTCGCATAATCTTCTTGTCATCAATTTTTGCAAATAACTCTTTCTCAACATAGCAAATCATCAGATCATTGAGGCAGTCATCACCTATCTTGTTTCGAAGATCTGTCTTTATAATATTCATGGCCAAGAAAACTGTCTCAACTGATGCTGTTGCATTTTACTCTCAAAACTGAAATGGAAAATTGAAATCAAAAGGGGAGAAATAACCTCATGTTCTTCTTGTGCGTGGTTCTGATTCTCTGCATCCATCTCTTCTGCTATCCACACAGCCTCCTCTTCTTCTTCTAGCTCACTATCTGTCTCCATCTCTTGTGCAATCCACGCAGCTTCTTCCATCGGCCGGCCAACGCCCAACACGGCAGCACGACGGTCGGAGTCGGAGGAGAGAGGCGCTTGCGCGGTGGAGCGAGGCTAGGAGGAGGCGCTGCACGGCGGGAGAGAAAACGAGCGGCCGGGAGGTTGGGGGTGGCGCGGCCGCGCGTGGGCAACCGGCTAGACTTGGGAGAAGAGGCGCAGCACGCCACGAGAGAATGCGAGCGGCGGCTGTTCTGCTCGGGTCGAGTTTCAGCGACCTAGGTATGGTTGGCCAAGCGAGCGACCAGCAGGATGGGCTTGTCCCGAAACTAAAACAACCCAAGCCCAAACAGTTATGAGCCCAAAAAACGGTTCGTTTCATCGAGAGGTTGCTGCATCGAGCTTTTGCCCCGTTCGTTCATGGAACGCCGCCGCAAACAGGGAGCCGGGGTCTCTGCTCCGCCCTAGGGCAGCCGGGGCGACCGCCCCTCCTCCCCCCCCCCCCCCCCCCCCCGGTGGCGCCGCCTGTGACTGAAATGCATTTTACATATCGTAAAAAGCTGAAAAAAATGGAGTTTTCCAAAGAAATTAATTTGTTCATCTACTGTGATCCGAACTGAACCGTAGCACAAGACACATACAATTGAATTATAAAATACAACTTGTCCATCTAAAGTCTTGTCCCTTTTTTTGTCATTGCGATGGGAAATTGTAATTATGAAATCTACAATTGAGTTGGACTGTTGAACGCCACGTACCTGCAAAATGTGTGTACCCACCGGGAGAAACACAGCGGGATTTCAAGGTGTGTGCCCAGAAGATGGATGACCGGCGCGGGCGTGCAACGACCGAGCGTGGACGACGGGTGTCCGCAGTCCTTGCGCCGCAGTCCTTGACGGAATCCTCGATGAGTACTACTTGCTGACAGATTTGCGGCAATGTGAGGACGCGGAGGGACAATTAGGGATAATGCATGAAACAATTGGAAAGTTACAATAAAAATAATTTTGGATCAACAGAATCAACCGCGGCGTGTGTTTACCTACTGCCTACTGGCATTGCTGTCTGAAGGTTGAGAATATCACACCACCACCATACATCTCACTGGCACAGAGCAGCTCGGATTGCCTCGCCCTCTTCTTGCACCTCCTACTCGTAGGAGGCGAGGGGTTCGCAGGTGGAGGCGGTGGTAGAGGATGGCGGGTTGTATCGCCGGTGATGGCGCAGGTGGCGCTACGACGATGACAGGAGGTGTGGCGGCGTATTGGTTCATAGTGCACAGCCGTGGCGGCAGTTCGCGGGGGATCTGCATAGAGCCTCGCTCGCGGAGCTCCACGCCTCCGCCCTCCGCCTCCTTCCCAGATCTCCCCCGACCTTTAATCTCCCAGAACGATCGGTGCCAGCAAGATCCCACGAATAGGAGATGCGGTGCCCGTCCGCGAGGGCCGCTCGTCGTCTTCAAGGCAGGGTCATCAAGGTCGACGCTGCTCTACGCCGGACACGGGGTGAAGAGGCGGCCACGTCTTGAATGGCGATGGGGAGAAGGGTTGGTATAGAGCACATGGGGAGAACGGGTGGGTATGGGGAGATCGGGGGAGGGCAGCGGTTGGCGTCGGCGACGTGGGATGGGATGGGGGAGGTAGGGCTGGTCGATGGAGTTGATTTTCGCTGAAATCACGTTAATTACTCTGGAGTCGGTTAGTCTTGATGTATGGCCGTTGACGGGAAGTTGGACGATGTTGACGACAGATCATGCGGGAAAACCATGTTGACGACAGGATGCGGTGGACGACGGTTGAAGAAACAAAATTCTTCTTTTAGATAGGATCATAGGAGAGATATGTTAGCCAGTTTGTCAAATGTACTGCAGGTTCATTCAAATCAGATAGAATATCGACACCAGCTGACCTTGACAAGTGATGATCTGAATTAGATCCAAGCTAGTATCGTGTACTACAGCTTCAGCCCAAACTAAGATTCTTCAGCTATAGTCGGAGACTCGGAGCTACAGAAAAATTGTTGCGTACAGTATAATCAACAAAACCGCCTAAGCAAACTGTAATGTTTTATCACCAAGCAGCACAATCACGAGAATATCGATGTCTCTTCTTTATTCAGATAATTCAGCAAACACCAACGCAGACGCACAGGGAGAATATCGATGTCTCTTCTTTATTCAGATAAGTTCCTGGCCTTCTCCTCATCGCTCTCCTCCACAATTCCCACAGACCTGCACGCATACATAGAGATCCGGATGGAGGAGTACACAGTGCCGTCCCACTTTCTGTCGGCGAGCTTGAGTGTCTCGGCGGCTGTCTCGGCCGCACCAGGACAGACGACGTCAACGATGCCCATCTCCTTGGCCTCGGGCGCCCTGATCTTCTTCCCGTGGAGCACGACGTCGCGGAACGCCTGCGCTTTGGTCATCTTTGCGCGGACCAGGGCCATGAAGTAGGGCGGGAAGGGCAGGCGGATGTCGACCTCGCTCATGTAGAGCACGCCGCGGTCGGCGCGCATGATGCGGTAGTCGTGGCAGAGCGCGAGGAAGAAGCCCCCTGCGGAGGCGTGGCCCGTGACGGCGGCGACGGTGGGCATGGGGAAGCGCCAGGAGGTGCTTGGCGACGGGGCGGAACGCGTCGACGAGCTCCCCCAAGCGCGCTCGGGAGGTGCCCGTCCAGACGATGTCGAGCCCGTTGGAGAAGAAGCGGCCCTCGGCGACGGTCACCAGGGCCGCCCCGTGGTGGGACTGGGGCGAGGGCGGAGCGGATGGAGGCGATGAGCGGGTGGGGTGGCCCAGGCGGTGTTCGCCGTCGCCCGTGAGGGTGAGCAGTGCACGAAGACCCGGCCGCGCTGATCCAGAGTGCACATCGTTACCGGCAGGTGGTGGGTCGGTTACTTGGTTGGGTATGCACTATGCAGAAGGAGCCGTGCGTGCGTACTGCCGGAAGACGGAGTTGCGTGTGGGTTCTAAGAGCGTCAGCCGCGCCATCCCGCACGAAAAAACCGATTTCGCGCGGGCGGACCAGCACGGTAAGCGGTCAGGGGCGTTCGCGGTAACTCTGGCGCGTGGCCGGCAGCGCGCGGTACAAAATAACGAGCGGTGCCACGAGCAACTGGCACACCCGCGCTCACGCGCCGCCGCCCACTCCTTCTCCCTCTCTTTCTTGCACGCGCCGCCACCGCCCGCCGTAATGCCTTCGCGTCGGAACATGAGCGGCTACCGCGGCGTCCGGGCGCCGGCCGAACGATACGTTCTACGCGGAGAACCGCAGCGGCGACACATGGATCGGTCTCATGACATTCGAGACCGCCCATGAAGCCGCCGCGCAGCAGCATGAACTTCCGCGACGTCTGGACACGGCAACAGACCCAAGACCTGGCGCCACCGCCGCACGTCGTCAACGGACGACAACCGCCGCAACCGGCAGACTCAGCGCCGCCTTGCCATCGCGGAGCAAGACGAGCAGACGATGGCGATGTGGGCAAAGCGCTTCCCCGAGGACGTGGCCGCTGAGCGCAACTTCTACGCGCAGCTCCGGGCGGAGGGGCAGAGCGTGCGGCGCGACGGCCGACAAAGCGCGCCAGGCACGCTGCAGTCATGGCGGAGATCGACGCCGAGGCCAACGGCGCGGATTGGCCGTCCGATGATTTCCGGTGGAAATACATCTGGACGACCTCCGACGTCACAACGTCGGGCTCCGACGGCGAACTCCGGCGACGTGTTGTTTTTTAATTTCTGTTCTTAAATTTCCGTTGAACTTCTGTATCCGGCGAACTGCGGCGCGCTAGTTTAGCGGGTGTGTTAAATCAAATATTTCCTAACGTCCTAATTTCTATTTTAGCGCATCTGAATTTGCTGTCGCCCCGCGCGCCGTAAAACCAATAACCGCGCGCACACCGATAGCGCCTCTGCTGGAGATGCTCTAAAGCTCGGCGTCACTGGAGAACTCGACGAGGAGTTGCGCTGCAGGTTTTAATCATGATGATATGATGCGCAACAACGATGTAAGACTCAGTGCCACATCACGACGGAAGGATCAATGTCGTCCACATAAACTCGGGATGAGACGGATGTTGTGTCGTCAGCGGAGAACTCGACGAAAAAGAAGTTTTATTTGGAGGTCTCAGTACTCTCCAAGAGTCGCCCGGTTTCATTATGCACTTCTTCCTTAAAATCAGAAGTACTATGAAGTTTAAGCCCCGGCGGAATTTAGCATAGCAAAACAACATGGGAGTCTCGGAATTCGCGAAAAAAAAAAGATATCCGAGTATCGGAACATCTCCAAACGGACTTGCGAAATCCTGTTGTATGTCCAGGTGTACACTCATGACACGGCTCGGACACAAAAACCCACCCAACCGCTTTCCCCAAATTCAGCTCATATGTTTGAGTTGTTTGACAATTCTCAAACTGAGGATTGGAGATGTGTGTACGCGTCCGTCACGCCAAATATGTCACCCCGGACCCACCAATTTCACCCAAATATGCCCTTAATAAATCGACCAATCTTGCCTCCGTTTCATTTCCCCGCCACACCGGCAAATCTCCCGTGCCTTGATCCGTCTGTAGTTGCCGCCGCCATCGGCAAGAGAAGAAATGATGAATTTGGAGGCGCCCGTGGAATCTCTGGAGAAGGGTGCCTCGTCCAAATCAGTTGAGCAGTGGCCGTCGTCGGAGCTAAAGGCAAAGACCGTCTCTCGGACGTGAGGCGGAACAAGTAGCACATCCGAGAGCATAAGAAGAAGTAGGAGGAGGCCGCGAGAAAGGCGCATGCGGAGATGTAGCTTGATGACTGATACGTCATAAATGTATCCATAATTTCTGATGTTCCATGTTGTTTTCATGCCATATGCTACATGTTTCCTTTACGCTTTATGTCATTTTTATCGATTTTCTGGAACTAACCTATTGGCAAGATGCCACAGAGCCAGTTCCTGTTTTTAATTTCAGAAAAGTTGTTCTGGAAATATTCTCGGAATTGGACGATTCAAAAGCCAAAAGTCTTAGAATTCCCAGAGGGTCAAGGAAGTTCAAAGGAGACCCGGAGGGGGGCCATGGAGCCCCCACACCATGCCTGGACGTGGTGGGCCCCTAGCCGCACCGGGAGGTGGTGTGGGCCCCTCGGGCCCCCACCGCCATCGCCCTTTCGCCTATATATGCCCCCCGAGGCATAAACCCTAAAAATATTGGCCTTCTTCCACGAAAAGTTCCGTAGCTCCGCCGCCACCGAAAGTTTTGGGGGGACAGAAATCTCTGTTCCGGCACCCTGCCGGGACGGGGAAGTGCCTCTGGATCCATCTCCATCGACTCCACCGCCATCTTCATCGCCGTTTCTGTCTCCTATGATGAGGGAGTAGTTCTCCCCGGGCCTGAGGGCTCTACCTGTAGCTATGTGTTTCGTCTCTCTCTCCCATGGTGTGATCTTTATGTGATCATGAGTTTGTAATCTAGTTGAATAAGTAGATGTTACTCTTCATCTATTATGCTACTCAAGTGGTTTTGTTATGAGATCCTCGTAAACACTTTGATCACAGTGTAAAGGTGATAGTGTGTGCACCGTGTGGTTTAGTATGATATTTATATCTTGTGTTGGACGACCCTATGAAATTGTGGCATTTGTTTAGTACTAATTTGGGGCACTCATAGTGAAAGTGTGAGGTGCCCTAGAGAGGGAATACAGACTTGAGGAGTGATGTTACAGTCCTACGCATGGATTGGTGTTCGTTATCCGACCGGAGAGTGGTTCGGAGTAGCATAGTGAAGAGATGATATTTATGCATTCAATTATGTTATCATTGTTGAGAGTGTCGACTAGTGAAAGTGGGATTCCTATGCCTTGTTTCCAAGCATTGAAACACTGTTTACAATCAGTTCTACTACATGTTTGCTTGCTGCCATTTTTATTTCAAATTGCTATTATCACTTATAATCATCCATATTACTTGTGTTTTACTCTCTCTTCGCCGAACTAGTGCACCTATACAACTGAAAATTGTATTAGGTGTGTTGGTAACACAAGAGACTTCTTGTATCATAATTGCATGGATACTTGAGAGAGATACCTTTGACCACTTCCTCCCTGAATTCGATAAGCCTTGGGTGATCCATTTCAGGGAAACTTGATGTTGTTCTACAAACCTCTGCACTTGGAGACCCAACACAGTCTACAAGAATAGAAGCGTGCGTAGACATCAATGACACACCCACTCCCACGACCGAGTGGAATCAGGGGCAGCGGTAGCGGCGAAAAGGTCGATTTCCTCGACCACAAACATGGAGGACAACCCGTTGTAGTGGCACATCTAGGAGGACTTCCCACGGGTGGACAAGGAGATGGTGGCCAACTCTCGCCCGTTAGAACATACGTAGGCATGGTCGGGCATCACCGACATTGTCCACGCTGACCACATGTTCGACAATAGTCCGGACAACACGAAGGTACCAAATTCTTCTCCAAATGCATTGTTTATCAAGTTTAGGAGTGTTGTTTAATTGTTAGCAATGCATGGGAAATGTACCTCAAGGATTTGATCCAAAATGGCGCAGAGCCTCCCAAGTTGTGATCCGGTTGGCACACTTCCCCTTTTTAAGTGTTGGAGATTCATTCGACACTAAGAAGGGAATAAGAGGGAGAAGAAGGTGTCAAAACCTAGAGGGATTTCATATTAAACTTATGAGGATGTATTACCCCCTCTGTATCGAAATGTAAAATATTTTACATGAATCTACACACTAAAACGTGTCTAGATACGTTTTGTCTAGAAAACGTTAAAACATCTTATATTTTGATACGGAGGGGTACTATGTAAATGAGGAAAATAGCATGGATGCTAGATGTGGAACCGAGCAAAACAACCCAAGGTTATGGGAGGAGATCTATATCCTTACCAGAATAAAAAACACTATGTGGAACCGAATTGAATAGTCACCACTCGTAACTCCAGCTCTCATTGACACAGATGGTTCACGATCCAAGAGGTCGTATGTCGTGGGACTGTCACGACAATTGTTCTCGTGCGAAAACTATATTGTGAGGCCATAACTTCTAGGCGAAGTATCGGAAAAGTTATAGCGTTAACGAGAGACGCGAGTTTACCTAGATTCGACCCTCTATGGAGGGTAAAACTTACTCCTACCTTTTTTTACTATTGATGAATCAAGGTCTCGGTTACAAATGGCAAACATTCATAGATGCTCACCACAATGCAGCGTTACTAGGTGACGATATTGTAGAGACTCTCTTGTGTGGAACAACCTCTACAAGTTAAAGTTTAAGCCCTATTTTCTTTCAAATTATGCATGTATCTCTTTTACGGAACATAGTGTCTTTATTTTGGGATACATGGATTTATTGGTGGAAGTTAATCAAGTGCATTATGTGGATATTGAGTTTGCAACGTCCATCCTTAATATTTATCATCACTGTGTATCACTTGTCAAAATTTTGAAAGTAACTATCGCACATCATTATTATGAGATTAGAAAATAAAAATTGTTCAGACCCTTTATGGTATCAACTAATCCATCTACTCACTAAAGCTACTCCTCTTTTACCCCCACGATATAAGGACACTTAATGTGAATATCTATTCCCGAATGTTTCATTCAGTGAGTTAAGCCACACATACATGTCTCCCATATTGTAATTTTCTCTCTCTCTGCATACGCCTGCAATCCGGAGAACCCTAAATGGTCCATCAAGCGAAGTTAGTAGATGAAGCTTCATACTAGTTTCTTGTTTTTGTTGAAATTTTATCCTTTCACCCAAGCTTCAACCTTTTGAGTGATAGAGAAACATGGTAACGTGATAATACTTTAGGGTTGAGCGTCACTATAACTCGAACTCACACTCGTCATTGTGTTACAATATGAGATACTACAATATGTGATTATCTCCCCTTAGTCTTGAGACTATAATACACGTGTCGCTTATGGAAAAATTATCGTGAAAACTTCCAGCATTACTCACACTGAGTGAGATCTTTCATGTTGTTCTATTTGAGCTGATATCGGACTTCGTATTTGCAACTATATTAATTGGTAAAAAAAATCGAGGAACTATGTGCCTGTGTACCTATTATGAGATTGTAACAATTTAATTTGGTTGAAATCCTTGTAGGAGTATTTGGATGAGATAGGTCTCTTAAGCTAAACCTGGATTTGATTTCATGTCCTCCTACCCAAATAAGCTCGTATGATCCCAATATGCAATATCTAAAAAAAATGCATCCGGGCACATGAAATCTTAGTTTTGTAAAGGTGAATCTCAATTTGTAAAGCAAGATAATTACACACAAGCATATTGTTTATTTCACCCTACCAAAGCAACATAATTACAACATTTGGAAAAATATATAGTATGACATAGCATCAACGTTGATCAATGTAATGCAAAATACGAAGAGAGATTCCGAGCCCCATAGAAACAATGCGGGGAAACGTTAGATTATTTCGAAGCTTGAAAAAGTATTGCATGTTAGAATTATAAACCACCAGAGATGTAAGAGATGAAATTTTAATTGGATAATGTCACATAGTAAGTATGCACGCTACACAAGCGGTCTTCTCCTTAGAGAAGGAACATACAATAGCAACTCGGAGTTGGAATGACACCTTTTGTTCCAACATTATTTGCGTGAGTGTATATTAACCATGATAAGAAAGTATCATACAAAAATTACATGAGAGTGGAGTACCCATCTTGTATAATCATACCACCCCCACATAATTGGTAGTTTAAGATACATGTCAAAAGTGAACAAACACCAAATAGAATAGTGTGCCATTTTTTAATCCACTATCATTGACTGACACGTGTGTTCATTAATAATAAGCTTGCAAACACAGGATCATAGCTACACAATTAACTATTTGGGTTAGACATACACTATTTGGGAAGACTAACAAATCTCAGTTGCCCAATCTTGATGAATTACCTAAAGTTATATCATAGTTCTCATTCTTACCGATGAATGCTATCTCCCCAAAGTAGAAGAAATGAACAAGTAAACATGCACAAGTTCTAGTGTCCTTCTAATAACAACGAACAACATTGTTAAGGACATGGATTTGTCTGCGTAGAGAAAACAACTGCAAGAGAAAAACATAGTGTACCAAAGTGCTGAAATTGACAATTAAATCTTCGTACATTGGAATTACAAAATTCACAATGTTGTACAAATAGTATTAGTATAGATGAAATTTATAGCTTGGGTATTAGTTTTCCTCACCGATGGAGAAGGGCATCCATAGTGCCGCCTTCATCTCTAAGCAAAAGTATAAAAAACAACTACTTAAGGAACTTAAGAGTGAACAATCTAAGTATGTATTATGTTGACCTGCTAGACCAAGATAGATTATCCACATCAGCTAAGGTTGACTGGTGGTGATCTCAATCAGAGCTAGTTTCAAGTACTACAAATGTAGTTTTAACTAAATGGATTCTTATGAATTATAGAAATATCCGTAATTGTAGTTGGCTTCAGCCCAATAGCAATAATATGCCAAACCAGCAGAAACCAAACATGTAAAGCTACAAAGAGATATTGTAACATTTCATATTTCTCAAGCCACTGTGGTATTGATCAACCTATCTATCCACCGGGGCTACTTGTCGCACCCGGACTTCTAAAGGATACTCGCCGTTCCGTTGAACAGTAGTAGATTGGATTACGGGGCTTACCGGCACCCGCGTCCTCTTACGAGTAGGCCAACACACGTATGTGTGACAACCAACCCCTATCTGTTCATCGTCGACGTAAACTATCCCATAGAAATCAGGATACTTCCGTTGACGTACTTCAAACCATACACACATGGTACGTCAACGGCGTTTGAACAAGTGATATCACAACAGATCTCTACGACACAAAAGATTGAAATAAGTTGCAAATGGCTCTCATTAGAGCAGAGATAGCAAATACAATCATCCAGAGGACACATGTCCCAACAATTCATCATTACATCACAGCGGAAGCATTCAACATGTCTGAGTACAGACAAGAACCAAATAGGCCTAAGAGGCCGGAAACGAAAAGACGGAGCCCATCCACGAAGTCTCGGATCCTGCCCGGGTCCGCTATCTACTCGTCAGCAGTCTCGTCATACTCCACGTAGTAGCCACCATGTAGATCCTCGGAAACGTAGTCTGCGGAAACCACAGCCCCAAAGGGGTCAGTACATAAACGTACTGGCAAGCAAGACTCACAGTTCACCAAAGTGTAACCCGTCAACACCAAGCACAGATGCTTTGGATTCAACGGAAGGAAGGGGATAAAAGGATGCTGCAACTGGCTGCTCTAACCAACTACAGAGTTACTACCACTTCCGGCTATCAGAAAGGGGATAAGATCGCGTATCGTAACCAACTATAGCTAACCACCAATCAAACCCATCCTGGACCTTGCCCCTTATCCAAAGAAGCAGTCCGAGGATAACTCACACAGTTGGATTAAAGATGAATCAAGTTATTGTGTCAATAATCCTATTACTAGTCAAGTTGTTAATCATTGGGTGTAAGGTTGTTAATCATTAGGTTTAAGTTGTCCTGAGTACTTGTTAGCCAGTACTTTCACCAAGTAATCCATAACCGCGGAAAACACGGCTTCTCGAGAAGATTTATCCCTGCAGGGTTGCACCAATTTGGCCGTACACGCATGAATAACCCGCCAGATGGAAAGGCCCTTCCACCAAGCGGGGCACTCAACACAACTCAACTCTTCTCCGCATCAAGCCCAAAGCACCTTGGGCGCACGGCTAATCGAGCCCAGAAGAAAATGGACCCTCATAGCACTCTAAGAACGTGTCCCCCTATATGCCGACTACGAAAGTTCCACCCTGGCCTGGGCTCGCAAAAACATGCATGCGGCAACTGGAAAACACGAACTAAATGAGGCGATTTGGACGAGATGCGAATCGAATCAAATTGAGGGGGGCGCCCATACTCGCTTCCCACATGCGGTTAGTGCGCTCATCATGGATCAGTAGACAAGACCCTTTTCCTATTAGGGTCGACACTAGCAGGCCTCAAAACCACACAGGGCCTCCTGCCGGTGCCTTATCATCAAATTTATTATTAATAATAACATTAGCATGATTGATTGATTAAACATCGAGCCCCCAGAACATAATAAAAATATAGTAACTGAAAGTAACGGGTAACAGACTCGAGCAAAACAACCTAAGCATGCTAGTAAGACACTGGCTCAATCAATAGGGTTGTAGGAGTGGTGGTGAGGCAATATCAGGGTTGAGGGATTCATGTGATAGGTTCGTAACAGAAACAACTACTACTATGGCTTAGCAGAAAATAGGCAACGGAAAGTATCGGTAACCAATGTTGAAAGGAACACAATGGTTCATGTGAGTGATAACTTGCTTGCAAACCCAGTAGCCTGGTACTGAGCTAAATCCTTAGAAGGGATGTCGTAAGGATCGTCGGTCTCAACGTCGTCGTATATCCGAGAAGAAGCAAACAAACAATGCAGAAAGATAAACAATCAATATCATGGCATAGTGCACAAACATGGGATGATGCATGACCATTTATTTGATGCATCAAAATAAACTAGTTGACAAGATAACATAACATGGTTAAATGGACCCACATGCAATTGGATTGCATAGGAAAAACCCATGAATTATGGTTGAAATAATTGTTTTACAACTAATCAACTTGTGTAAGTGAATTAGCATGATGCATGGATGAAGAAAACAACAAAATAATAACAATAGAACCAAATGGAAATAAGGTTTAACAAGTTTGGAATTTCAGTTATTAAGTTAAGAAATTTTGGTTACTTAAAGGTGTCACACAAGCATTTGTTGTTTTCATCAAGTTAAATTGTTCAAAATAGATAACAAAGTTCATATTTGAAAGGTTTATACTTTTAGGGTTTGAAAACATATTTTATATGTCCCAAAAGAATTTGTTTTGATCAAGTTATAAATTTAGCAATATTAAATGATTTAAACAAGGTTTAAATCATTTAACCAATGTTAATTATTCAAAACATGAAACAAAATTTATATTTGAAAAGGTGGTTTAATTTTGCATGGAAAACATATTTCATTTGTTGAAATTGGATTTAAAATGAGCAAGTTATTATTTTGGCAGTTTTAAATGCAATAATTAAGAAACAGTTGTTTTCAGCAATTTAAATTATTCAAAACAGCAAACAAAATTTATATTTGGAAAGTACATGAAAAGTTGATTGGAAAACATATTTAGTTTGTTGAATTTGGAATTTTTATACCCAAGTTATGAATTTTGCAAAATTAGGTGAATTAGACAAGAATTCAAATATTGCACCAATTTAAAATATTCAAAACAGTAAACAAATTTTATATTTGGATAGAACATTTAATTTGGTACAGAAAAAATATTTAAAAAGTTAAAATTGGAGTTAAAATGAAATAGTTATGCAATTTACAATTTTAGGGTGCAATCTGCCATTTTTATGAATCTAGGGACTTGGAAAATATTTGTACAGGGGCTAGAAATAATTAGCAGGGGCCTAGTTGTGATTACTGGGGTTTGTGCAGTACCAAAACAAATGGAAAAAAAGATTTGGGTTTTATTGTGGGTGGGGGGACTCGAACCCCACACCTGCTGATGCGCTCACAGGGTGCTAACCAGTGGGATGGATGCGGTTTCTTGACAGATAGGGGGATCTGTGGGAGGTTAAGGTTCAGAACTGCACTGAATCTAAATAGGAAAAATTAGACAGAAGAGGTGGGTGCTTGGGGACTCGACCCCGGGACCTCCCGCTGCGCGTGTGTGGCTCGCTACCACTGCGGTAGGGCGCTGTTCTTGTCAGGAAGGGGAGCAGCGGGGGGTAAGAGGGTTTTTGCGCGCGGTTCTTAACTGAACTTAAGTTCAGATCGCTGTACTCGACAGCGCAGGCAGTGATCTCTGCGGCCATGTGCTCGCGGTGGGCTCGCCGGAGGGGGCGCCGTGGGGTGCTGTGCTGGTGCGGTGGCCTAGAGGAAGGAGGGAGGAAGGGATAGCGAGAGGAGCGCTCACCCGAGGGGCCTCGAGCAGATGGAGGCGCATGTGGTCGGGGCGGACAGCAGAGCTGCAGCAGGGCGACGGTGGCGACTTGGAGGGGATGGCGCCGGCGCAGTGGTGCGTCCCCTCCCAAACCGAGGGGATGGAGAGGACGAGGGCTCCATGGCGTTTCCATTTTCGGCCTCTCCCTGGCCGGGGAAGGAACCAAACGCCGGCGAGTGGTGGAGCCTTTCGGTGGTGGTGTACAGGTACAGAGAAACAAGGGATCAGAGGGAGAGGAAGATGGAGGAAGGAGAAGAGAGGAAACTTGGAGGCGGTGAGAGGGAGGAGAAGGAAGGGGTGCGGCTAGGGTTAGAAGTGGGGGAGAGGTGGAGGTGAGTTTTATTGGGGGAGAGAATCTTGTACGGCATGCCATCGGTGGAGGGGAGGTGGAACAGAGGGTGGCGATGGAGTCGTACAGAGTGACGTCGGGGGGAGGAAGAAAGGTACTGGGCCAGAAGGAAAAGGCCTGGGGGGAGAAAAGGGTTGGGCCTCTCTCCCTTGCTGGTTTTAATTATTTTGTTCTATTTATATTTTTTTTGCATAAAACCAAATGGAAGAAAAGGATGGGGTTTTAAGTTAATAAAATTTTGGAAAAATTATGGCTAGTTTAGTTTTTCAAATAGCAACTCAAAACTAACTTTGTTTTCCAAAGTTTTCAAATTTAATTGTTGTTTGTTAATAAAACCAAAATTGGGTGAATTTTAATATTAATTAAACATTAATGAAAACAAACATTTTAATAGGGTGACCCCTATGGTTTAATTTGATTAAATGGGTATAATTGTTTGGTGATTTTCATAAACTCAAGTTGGGTGCTGATTTGAAGATTTGATTTGAGTTTGAAATGATTTGGAATTAATTGATTTAATTAATTGTTTGATTAAAACCAACAATTTAATAAGTGATCATTATGGAATAAAAAGAAAACAATTTGGTTGTTTTTATTTGAAATTTTTATTTAAAAGGTTGTAACAGAGCAAGTATGAAAACAAAGTTGAATTTTGTTTGGATTTCTATTATGAAAACAGAGTAAAACAGATGCAAAACAAATAGTAAACAAATGCAAACAAGGGAGTAAAATGATGACATGATGCAATACTTGAATTAAACAAGAAACAAAACATTCTAGGGGGTAGTTTTCATACTTGGGATGTTACACTACTTATCTTTACTCATTGTGTCAGGACAATTAAGATGACTATCTACTCTAGAAAATAATTATGCATGGACCAAAGCCACACCAACTTGTCATACATAGTGTGCATTTCTCTCCCAACATATACCTCCGGGGGATACAACACAATTATTAAGCCATCAAGTGAAGCTAGCAAACAAGGTTGCATCTTATTTTCTTACCTTGTCTTCGATTTTGTATCCCTTTCACATTATACATATTCGAGCAAAAGAAAATTTTGAGAATGTGACAACACCTTCGGGATGAGAGACATTGGGAAAACAATTCAACCACTTGGCACTTTTGAGTCTGCTAAAGTTTCTGTGTAAGCTTGAAGCATTTTCTGATTCCTTGAGATTTCGCATACATGGATTCGTTCCTCTTACAGAACATGGCAGTCCAAGAAGCAGATCCAGCAGCAGGCTATCAAGCTGGTGTATTTCTAAACCTGGTTGAATACTTGGTAAAAAGAACCTAGAGAAACTATGTGTAGGTTGATCTATTTTGAGATTAGAACATTTCAATCGGATGAGATCTTAAAATGTTAGCTACTCGTGAAGATTATGGTTGATCATTACGGTATGAAGAACACCGTGAGAATTGGGTGATGTGTAGTTGGGGTTTCTCTTTGCAAAATCTATTTACGCTTTTGAAGCTAACAGTTTGTAATGCACAATAGTAGACCAGTGGTTCCATTCTATCTGTAAACGCAAAATTCTAGCCATCCATATGGACGGTTTATGACGCTGGCTCGTGGCAGGAGGGCAGGGGCCAGTCTCCTCCGAGGCGTGACCGGGAGTCTCACCCAACTGCTCCAGCTGCTTTGGGTCCTGCTTCCCACCTCGTGGGGATCCGGATGGCGCTACCAAGAAGAAGAGGAAAAACAAGAAAAGGAACAGGAAGACTACCTCCAGGCGATCGTGGCGCAGACCCAGTGCAGGATCTCGGCCGTGGCTACTCCCGTGCTACCGATCTAGGAGGGGTTGGCGGCACGGGTGTGTGGCTGGTGGGGGACCCTGCAGCTTCTGGGGCAAGGCATCGATGCTGGTTTTTTCTACATCGATATGGGAGGCGTCGAGTTGGCCGCGCCGGAGCACATGGCCACCATCTCCGTGCTTCCGACTCAGGATGTGGAGCACTCATTTGTGATCACGGGCAAGACCATCAGAGAGGAGCTTGTCTATCTCGACGGTGAGGCACCATGGGTCATGTGGGAGATCTCCTCCACCGAGTTTGCGATGGCCTTCCGGCCCGTCCCTTGGTCTCCTCAACACCGTCTCTTGGGTGGCCACGACCACACTGCTTGTGCACAATATCAAGATGTCCATCACAAAGTGCGCCTTCGACCCAGACACAACTGCCACCCTCTCCTCTGTGTGGATCAGGATTTCACAGGATCCCACGTGAGGCTCAAACGGGCCCTTTTATGGAGCGGATTTCTTAGGCGGTGAGAGTGTTCCAGGAGCTGGACTTACACTCACTTCCAGGGGAGGGCCCGATACGACTCCGTGTTTTGGTCCCTGATGTCTCCAAGCTTCCGGGTACTGTCCCGCCATACTTCTTTGGCAGGCCAGGACGCTCCCTTGTGGTGGAGATGGACAACGAGGGGGACCAGATGGGACCCTTATCCCCTCCTCCCCGACGCGCCCCCTCCCCGGACCACAGCCGTTCTGGGGAGGAGGACGACGACTCTTCCTCCAATGATGAACTCTTCGACGGCTACGAGGGGGAGGTGTGGACTTTGGGCCGCCAGCGGCGTTCCCGCCTCCTCCACCTGCGGGGGTGGCGGCTAGGGTTGCTGCCTTGGTTCACGCATCTTCGCCTGGACAGTTCGTGCCAGCGCCTGCATCTCTCCCTCATAGTGCACCAGCGAAGTATGGCCCGACGGCCGTCCCACCCTCTCCCGCGGCACGCAGCAGGCGCCCCTTGGCCTATAGTTCTCTCAGTATGGCTCTAACCTTTGATGCAGCCCAATCTATTCCATCAAGTTCCCCTACAACATCTAGTGGACCAATGACGAGAGCATGATCAAAGGCTATACAAGAAAATGTCACCTTGCTTCTATCTCTCTATGAGTTTGACGATTTGGTGAATGGTATGCTGGATCATGGAACGACCCTTTGTATTCTCAGCCATGTCCCCTCTTTGGGATCCCAAGATGGTGCCAAGAATGATCAAGTTGATGCCCAAGAGCATGAAGGGATTGAAGAAGAAGAAGACACTACTAGGAAAACAGCTATAGAAGATATGGTAGGCGTGGCGCACCTCCATTTTGGTGTGTCACGCCTAATAGCCGTGGCGCACCACTCTGCGGTGCGTCACGCCTATTGGCTTAGCCATGGCACACCGGAACGGACGTGCGCCACGCCTATGTGTGGGCCCAGGGTAGCGATGCCCTCAGGCTTAGCCGTGGCTCACTGGGCTATGGGTGCGTCACGGCTATCACAGCTAGGCGTGGCACATACGGGGTTGGTGCGCCACGGCTATATCATCCACCTATAATTAGCATAGCCGTGGTGCACCTCCCCCATGTGCACCACGGCTAGTTGAGATAGTCGTGACGTACCAGCAGACAGGTGCACCACGCCTAAGCCTGGGGTGCCTTTAAGTGATTTGGACCACCTCCCACCTCCCATTCCCCCATCTCTCCACCCCATTTCAGATATGATCGTCGCCCACCTCCTCACCACCCCATCCCCCATTTTTCCACCACTTTAAGCTTGTTTAACTTATTTTATTTGATGTATATGTGAGGGGAATCTCTCCTAAACACTCCACCTCCATCTCACTTTGCCACTTTCTCTTCCATCTTTTTCACTCCCTATAGCCATGCACACTCTCTCGGTCTCGTCTCGGCAAAATATATAGTTGGTGAGTTGTTGGAGGGATATTTATATAGATGGTTGCATGTATGTGTGAATGTTGTATGTATATGTGTCTCTCGATCATCGATTGGCACCTCGTCACGGCAAGATTCATATGGTTGCAAAAAAAAGATTCATATGGTTGCATATATACATGCGAAATTGTGTTGTGTATCTTTGATGGAAATTGGATGTCTTAAAAATGAGTTGCCATGTGTTGCTAAAATGTTGATTCATCCATTTTGGCGACCATGCACTCCGAGAATGTCCTATTTTTAGCAAAGGCCATGCCGAATTTTTCCGTCGGCAACCATCCATATATTGCGTAATTTGATTCTAATTAAATTGTCTTTTGATCTTTTTGTACTACACTGGCAACCATGCATATAAGCACAAGAATCATGGCTATATTTATGAAACATGCGACGGCTGAAATGTTTCTAAATAACATGATGGAGATAAGTTGTCCTTGTCGAAGATGGAAACTGCAACGCTTGATTGGATACGATCGCGGTGACTTGGAGTCGCACCTTATCCGTCGTGGTTTCATGGATGGCTACACTCCTTACCCGACAAGTGATGAAGAAGATGAACACGCCGCTAATGGGACGACCGGAAATGAGGAAGGACATCATGATCAGGACAATAACGGCGATGGCCGGCGAGAAGATGAAGAGTCTCCCGGACATGATGACGGACATCATGATAGAGATGAAGGACATGATAATGATCAAGACGAAGGACATCATGATGAAGATGTCAAAGAAAATGGGACAACGTCGTCGGACTGGGTGAGGGACCCTCATGTTACAGCACTGCTTCTCTAGAAGACTAGCAACATCAGAGTTGCTGCTAGAGAGAAATCGATGCTGTCGCAACTGGAGACAGACACGGTTACTCCATTGTATGAAAGATGCGTGAGCGAGGATACCCGTTTGAATGTAACGCTCAGGACCCTCGAGATGAAGACAAAACACAGATGGACTAACGTGAGCTACGATGAAAACATGGCATTCTGGTACGATCGTCTTCCCATGGGGTACAAGTGCCCAACTAGCATCGAGGATGCCAGGAAAGTCATGTGCCCTCTGGATTTACCTCACGTGAAATACCATGTGTGCATTAATGACTGCATCATCTATCGGGGCGCGGACGCAGAGAGAACCATATGACTAGTCTGCGACGCAACTCGATACAAGCCAGGGAAGAAGGCCTCTCCTCGAAAATTGGTGTGGTACTTTCCGACAACTTCCCATCTACAGCGGTTTTTTGCAGACCACACGCAGGCAAAGCTCATGCGATGGCACGCGGAAAGAAAGAAGCCATAAGAGGATGATGGAATTGATCCGGAGAAAGATGACACGATGTTGACACACCCTCAGATGCTGGCCAGTGGAAGGCGCTAGACAACGAATTCCGATTTGGGGACGATCCAAGGAACATCAAGTTGTGCATGAGTACGGATAGACTAAATCCTTTTGCCAACCAGAGGAGCACCCATAGCACTTGGCCCGTGTTTGTATGTATATACAACCTACCCCCTGGTTGTGCTTGAAGAGGGAGTACATACAGATGAGTATGCTTATTCAAGGGCCGAAACAACCAGATAACGACATCAATCTATATTTCCAGTTGTTGAAAGAGGAACTAGTCACGTTACAGAACGAGTCTGCCAATACGTGGGAAGCCTATGGAGAAACGTTTTTCCACATGAGATCAGCGCTGATCACGACGGAGCAAAAAACTATTGATTTGACTGTACAAAGGCAAACAACTGCAAGAGGACAACATAGTGAATCAAAGCCCTTGACTTACAAAAAAAATCCGTACACTAGAATCACAAAATTCACAAGGTTGAGTATTAGTATAGCAGAAAATTAACAGCTCGGTTACTAACCCTTTGCTCACAGATGGAGGACATACATAGTGCCGCCATTCTGTTAAAAATAAGTAGTGCCGCCTTCATCTCTAGTCGAAAGTATAAAAAAAAATACCCTAAGGACACTTACAATAAACCATCTACGTGTTTATTAGGGTGACATGCTAGACCCAGTTGGATCATCCAAATCAGATAGATTATCAATATCAGCTAAGATTGAGTAGTGATGATCTCAGTCAGGGCTAGTTTGAAGTACTACAACTGCAGCTTTAACTAAACAGATTCTCACGGCATCATCTACATTACAAAAATATTGGTATTTATAGTTTGCTTCGGCCCAATAATACAAAGATGTCAAACAAGCAGAAACTATTTCTTCGAAATTGTCCATTTTTCTGTTAATCAGAAAAAACCTTCACAGACACATCAAAGACTCGGGATACAGAGCTGCAAAGAGATATTGTGACGTTTCATATTGCCCATTCACTTTGTGGTATCTATCCACTGAAGTTACTTCTATTTACTCACTATCAGGACAATTAAGTTGAATAGCTACTCTAGAAAAGAAAAAGACATCTAGTAAAGCCCGACCTACTTGACATACAGAATCTGCATTTTCTCTCTACATATACCTCCAAAATATACAAATGTGTGGCCATGCAGTGAAGCTAGCAAACGAAGCTTCATATAATTTTCTTGTCTTTACTTGGATTTTGTATCCCTTTCAGGTTCCACATAATTTAGTGATAGAGGAATTTGAGAATGTGACAACACCTTCGGAACGAGAAGCATTGGGAAAACAATGACCAAGCGTTGTCTCTGAGACTGCAAAAGTTTCTCTTCAGCCAATTACATTATGAAATTTGAGCTTGGAGCATTTTCCCAAGCTTTAAGATTTCGCCTATATTCCTCTTATAGAACATATCATTCAACTCCAGCAGCAGGCTATCAAGCCATGCATTTCTAGCCTTGATTGGACACTAAGTAAAAAAAATCTACTAAAACTTTGTGCTTGTTGATGTATTCTGAGATTACAACATGTCAATTGGATGAGGTCGTAAGCTATCCTCCTGTCAAGCATGTTCTTATGGTTCTAGTAAGCAATATTTTAAGAACAAAATTATCTTTAGT
Organism: Alopecurus myosuroides; assembly: GCA_028641055.1. NCBI lineage: Eukaryota > Viridiplantae > Streptophyta > Magnoliopsida > Poales > Poaceae > Alopecurus > Alopecurus myosuroides. The sequence goes on from CM054061.1 coordinate 90,877,300, forward strand.
TGTAATCTCCGTAGGCTGCGAGCGATCTCACGGCTTGTGCAGCGCTTTGTGTCTCTGGCTGTGGGCCTTTTTTCTCTTGCTGTCGCTTGGTGTGTGGGCCGGTTCGCTCCCTGTCCGTGCGGCGCAGCTGGCTGCCTGGCATTCGGCGTGGACTCGGTCACTCCACCGACCCCCTTCTCTTACCCTCGTCCATTTTCCCCCCACCGCTCCTGGAGACCACCGGCGGCTAGGTCTAGATGGCATGGGGAGGCGGCACCAGGAACGAGGCTACACGAGGGGTAGTGACAAGCGCGTGATCCTCGCTTGCTCCGCCGATGGTGGCATTGACCTCCGCCGTCACCACGCGCTCCCCGTCGTGGCAGAGCCCTCCGCGTTGATGGCGTCCTTAGATAGCGAGGAGAAGAAGTCCAAACCGTGCGGCGGGCGCTTCGAGGAGGCCGTCACCGCTGTCGCTCTAGGCTTCACCGAATCCATCTCCGACCACTCGCAGATCTACATGTAAACAAGGCCCACGCTTCCCAGGTACCTTATGCGCTCTCCACCAAGTACCTTTTTCGTGGCCTTTGTTTGGGATGAGTTATGGAGCGTACTAGCTTGTGGTTTTCTTCTGTCAACATGGTCTTAACCCGCTGCTGATGTTATGCTCGCAATGCGTTCGATGCAATTTCTAGCTTTGTTGTATTGTTTTTGTTATGACCCTGAGGTGATAAACAAATGTAACTTGATTTGAAGCGTCAGGTTGAAGTATTGCGAGTTTGATCTTTTGGACATTAGGAATTTATTAGGTTTCCTCGGTGCTACTTTTAGGAAATTCACCTTAGGTTTTTTATTAGATGTTGATTGACAAAGGTAACCATATATTTTTTTTTTTTTTGATAAAGGGCTTTATTACTCAAACATTCAAGCATTACACCCGGCCTCTGCATCGTGAGATGCACACAGCCTCAATCCGAAACTGAAAATAAACAAGAATGACAAAGCTACAAAATCCTCTGTAGACTGTAAAGCTACGAAATCCTCTGTAGAATGTCAAAGCTATGGAGCCTCAATCCGTAGATCAAGCGGCCATCCATGTGGGATAAAAATATCCCTCGCCACCTGCTCCAGTCGTGCACATGCCTCCATAAAAAGGCCTCGTAACTCCCCTCGCTGTAATGTGGACCACGAACGGAGAATACCTGTGCTCCTGAATAGAACCTGCATACGAGAAAAAAATTTATCATTGAAAATCTTGTCATTTCTACATAGCCAGAGCGACCAGATAACGGCCAGCGCTCCTACCCTAATAATAGTCTTAAATCGTTTATCTACCCCATTCAACCAGTTACCGAATATATTCGCAACGGAAGTGGGTTGATATAGATTCGAAGCCATTTGGATAGCGGCCCATATAGAACGCGCAAATGGGAATCAAAGAATAAGTGTTTAATTGTCTCATCGTGAGAACAAGAAACACACTTAGAGCTTCCATGCCAATTACGTTTGACAAGATTATCCTTTGTAAGTATGACCCCCTTACGAAGGTACCACGCGAAGATCTTAATCTTCAACGGCACTTTCATACGCCATACATTTTTGAATATATCGATTGGCATATCCGTCTGGATCATGGCTCTGTACATGGAGTCCACCGAGAACTGTCCATTCTTAGTGATCTTCCATCGAAATTCATCGGCGCCTGGTGTAAGAGTAACTGTAGTTAATCTATCAACCAGGTTTTGCCAAGACAGTAGTCTAGGCCCGATTAAATCTCGCCTGAACGTAACATTAGGAGGTGATGTGTGCATGACCGTAGCCAGCGTATCCTCCTTATGTCGCGCAATGGTATACAAGGCCGGATACTGTTCTCGGAGTGTGGTATTGCCTAACCACTTGTCCTCCCAGAACCGTATCTGTGATCCATCCTTAATCTTAAATACCCCATAGCGAAAAAACTTATTTTTGGTCGCCATGAGTCCAGCCCAAAAGTGTGAATCACCTGGTCTCCACGTGACCTGTGACATTGCTTTCGAGCCTATGTATTTACGTTTCAGGATAGTCTGCCAAACGCCGTCTTCGGTTAGTAGTTTAAAAATCCATTTACCAAGTAGGGCTGAATTCTTGACTTGAAGATCATGAATACCAAGCCCCCCTTGATCTCGTGGACGACAAACTACATCCCATCTGGCCAATCGATATTTCTTTTTCTCGTTGTCACCTTGCCAAAAGAATCTAGATCGGAAGTAATCCAATTTTTTTAAGACTCCTTTGGGTAACTGGAAGAATGATATCATATACAGTACCATATTAGTAAGGACTGAATTAATGAGTACCAGTCGTCCACCAAGTGACAACAATTTTCCTTTCCAACTAGCCAGCCTTTTCTGCAAACGCTCTTCGACTTGGCCCCATTCTGCATTAGTCAATCTCCTGTAATGTATTGGTATTCCCAAATACTTAATAGGAAACTGACCTTGCTCGCATCCGAATAACTCGGTATACTGCGCAACTGCATCCTGGGCCTCGCCAAAGCAAAACAATTCGCTTTTATGGAAATTAATTTTTAATCCGGATAATCGCTCGAACGCTGAAAGTATCAATTTCAGGTTCGCCGCTTTCTCCAAATCATGCTCCATAAATAGAATTGTATCATCTGCATATTGAAGGATCGACAATCCCCCATCTACAAGATGTGGAATTATTCCCTCAATTAGGCCATTTTCTTTGGCTCGATCAATCATGATTGCTAACATATCTGCCACAATATTAAACAATACGGGCGATAGAGGATCACCTTGTCTCAAGCCTTTCTTTGTTTGGAAGTACCGGCCAACATCGTCATTGACTTTGATAGCCACACTACCTCCAGCTACGAAACTGCGAACTAGGGTACACCACTCCTCTGAAAATCCTTTCATTCTCAGAGTCTGTTGTAGAAACTCCCAATTCACTTTATCATAGGCTTTTTCAAAGTCTATTTTAAGGATTACCCCATTAAGCTTTTTTGTGTGCAACTCATGTACGGTTTCGTGTAAAGTCACGACCCCATCTAGGATATTCCTACCCTGCATAAAAGCAGTCTGTGTAGGTTTTACCACATGGTCTGCCACCGAATTCAGTCTAATAGTTGCAACCTTAGTAAAGATTTTGAAACTAACGTTAAGAAGGCAAATAGGACGGTACTGTTGTATCCGTTCTGCGTTCAAAACCTTAGGTAACAAAACGATTTCCCCAAAATTAAGGCGATATAACTCCAGGTGTCCACTCTGCAAGCTATCAAACATTTCTAGGAGATCATGTTTAATGATTTCCCAAAAATGCTGATAGAACTCCGCCGGACAACCATCTGGACCAGGTGCCTTATTATGTTCCATCTGAAATATCGCCTTCTTTATCTCCTCTTCAGAGAAGGGAGCAGTAAGAAAAGCGTTTTCTTCCATTGAAACTTGGGGAATATCATCTGTGCGGCTCTCATCCATGGTAATATTACCTACTTCAGGAGCCCCAAACAGATCTTTATAGAACTTTGTGATATAGGTCTTGAGACACTCTTGTCCCTCGATGAGACCTTCCTCTTGTTGGAGACTTTGAATCCGTTTTTTCCTATGTCTGCCATTAGCAACATTATGGAAATAACGAGTATTCGAATCTCCTTCAAGAATGAATTGAGCCTTCGATCTTTGATACCATTTGAGTTCCTCTTCCCGCAACATATGTGCTACTTTCGCATTGGATTGACTTTTCAGTTCAATCTCTTGCATAGATAGCAACCTAGTTTCTGCGAGCCGGTCCAACTCATCAATAATGGAACAAAGACGTTCTTTCTCCTTCTTTAGCATCCCGGTCGTATGTCTCGCCCATCCACGGAGATATTTACGCAAATTGCGCATTTTATTATTCCATCTCCGTATCGGGTTATCACCTACAACCGGTTTATGCCATACTTTCTTTACTAGTTCATCAAAACCATCTCTCAAAAACCAACCTAGTTCAAACTTGAACTGTGTATGGCCTTTTGGTTTTGATGTACCAGTTGAAAGAAGCAAAGGAGCGTGGTCTGACAGAGACTCAATACGTTCTAGAGCACGTACCGTTACCAATGGGAATTTATCTTCCCAATCGGTACTCATTAATACGCGATCTAGCTTTTCGTATGTAGGCTCCGGCAAACTATTTGCCCAGGTGAGTGTAAGTTCTGCGTCATTTGGAATGTAGGGTCTGTTAATGAGGGGTGATAGAGATATCATCTTGGAGGCCTTGATCCAATTCGGAAACAGGTTCGAATTACAATTTTGAGTGGAGAAAGAATATGGAAGACATGCACACGAGCATTGATAATTGAGAGGGTTTATGAGCCAGGAAATAAGCCGCATATTGCTATATCTTAGCTTGTGGTCCCGTGACACTATTGACAAGATTTTTATTCACATCAAACATTTTCATGTCCTTTTTAAATTATATTTGTGGTGTTCATGGTGTGTTGCTTATAACATGCCTGAATATACATCCTATTCTCTGGTGTCAGATTCATCTTTATTTCTTATAAATCTTTCCAAAACTATTGAAGGGCGCTTGATATTTCAATAGTTTTTTAGATGATTTCTCATGTATTGATAATTTGAAGTTAATGGGGAGAATATCATGGTCTTGCAGGTTTTGGTCATGCTAGCTGCACCATTGAGAATATTCGTGGTTTTGCAGGTACTATTCTCTTCAATACCCGTGAGATGATAATGATGAGTATATTCGTTGTTTAGTCAGAGTATGGTCACGCTATCTGCACCATTCATATTTGAAGTAAATGGGTTGGCCTCCTTCTAATTTTAATGTTGTACCGTTTCTGCCAGATTTAATGTGGTGGGAGTATCTCCATTCTTCTTAGTAGCTAGCATCCAACCTCTTATCAAAATTTATAATGTACGTATCATTAGTTTTTTTGTTCTGCATACCTCAAACTGAATGCAAAAAATTCACTTCTATGATGCTTGTTTGTTTCTCAGTACAATCCGAGAATTTTAGAATGATTAAGGTTGTATGTACAAGGATCTGAATACTTAAGATTGGATTAGATGGTGAAGTGCCCAAAATTTCTATGATGTTTGTGCAGAATTTGAGAGATAGCAGTCTGCTTTTCGTCTTAAAATCTTCAGTTATATAACAATTGAAACAAACACCTATCAGCTAATGGTGCTATTGTTGTCAAAACATGTAGTTTTGATATTATTCCCGCACTGAAGTATTCCTCCCTGTAGATGTTAATTTCCTTCTCACTGTAGGTCATCGTTTGTCACCCTATGTGGAAGCTTATTATCTTCAGCATGCTTTAGTTGGAACTGTATACAAGTTGCAGATTCAGAAAGACTGGGGAACAAGTAAAGAAGTTTTATGTTAGTTTTGCAATTAGTTTTGGTTTTAAATTATACAGATCAATGAACAAATTTCTATCTGTGCTCCATTAAAATTCACGCAGATGCCATGCTAGGGAGAGATTGGAATAAGCTTCCCACTTAATGTAAATTTTATGTTAATGGTGAGTTCTTTTATTTTGATAAATCCTCCGCACCGGTAGTAATTTGAACGAGAAAGTTTGTGTCCATTTGATTTGTATAGTACTATTCTCATTAGGTACCCGTCTAATATAAGTTGTGCGCCTCTCCTGTTATGAAACGGTAACGGTTTAAACTGTAATCTTGATTGTGCGTTTCATATATTGGTTGGATGTACAAGATAATGATATCATGATACTTGGGCAAAAAAACACTTATATGTACAGCTTGTCCCCCAAGAAATCAAAAGTTCTTATGCAGGAGAGGTAAGCCTCTTTAATCGCAGAGATACGGGGCTCTTGAAGTAGAACTGATGTAAGAATGGCCAATAGAACTAAATTAAACATAGCATTGTAAGGTGTTTAATGGAATGTGGATATTTAAAGTTTAGAGCTTTCAAATGCACTTTTTCATGTAAGGGAGGGAGCACTATTAGTCTCATCTGGCATTTAATTTTTTAGGGTGCTATAGACTAATGTAGTGATGTCATGTCTAAGTTAATCTATGATAGATAAAGGATATTACATTTGGAAGGTATTTTTAAGATCGTCACATAGGTATCACGAGTGCTTAAGAGACTGTAGCTACTGCTGACTGACTCTAATTTGTTACTGTTAATTTCCCTTCAGCCCTTCAGTATTTTGAACCTATTAACAAGTTACTCCTTGCATGTGGAACCTAAAATGGTTGTATTTTTGCTCTGTAGAGACTGCATTAACATTAAGCTAAGTTGTAAGCCCTACTAGCCGTGGTGGCTCTCAGGCAATTTGCCGCGTCTTGTGACGTAGTCTTGTCGAATGGCCCCCCTATCATCATCCCTATGTTTGTTTTCGAGTGTCCTTGCGGTTTCATCCGCTCGTGGGGGGTTGCGGAGTGGGTTTTCTTCTCGGTTTCACTCTTGGCTCTTGCTTACGGTGCTGGGGGTGTTGGTCTGTTTGATTGGATTGACGTCGTCTTCCATGTTTGTATCGTAGTCTTATGGTTTTGTTTGGCCCGGTGGTTCTTGCTTTCTCAGGCTGGTCCACCAGGTTGTTGGCGGGCATTTTTGTTGCACGGCTGCACCCGGAGCTGTATTCCTTGCTGGCTAGAGTCAGCGTTGGGGCCGTCGGCGTCGTCATTGCTGCCTGGAGTCCTTGCTTCAGGCAGTGGTCTGAAGGTTTTGTTCCTTTTCTTACGGTCCTCGTGTCGCTTCCTTTTCTACTGATTTTTTGTTCTTTCTTTGTGCCGTGGCCTATCTTCTTAGCTGTTGTTTGTTTATCTTTCTTTTTGTATACAATTTGCGGTACGGAGCTGATGTATGTCATTGGTTTCCTTCGGTTTATCAGTGACGATTATGTCCCCTTTCTTGTTGTGATGTGTGTATCTTATATCCGCACCTTTCTTCTTTGCGGGACACACTTTAAAATTATAGCAGATGAAGCCATGTTCTGGAATACTTTGGCCTTTTTCTGAGTAGGCTAAATCAGATTTAGGAAGAAAACAATGAAGCCTACTAAAGTATGTCTCATTTTGACTCTGAAAATAACCTATATGGTATAGAAGCCTCCAACTAGCTAGCAGGCGGATGTTGTGCCTGCGACACATGGTCGTGTCGTTTACTTTTGTAAAGACCTTTAAAAAGAATATACCAATACTTGACTATGGGAAAAACTCAACTTTTGGGTCTTCATGGAAAAGGCCAATTTTTTTAAAAAAAATTCTGTGTTTAATTCACACGCAAACAAATTGCTAGAATTTAGCCTATGAATAAGCTCCAAGAAATGTCTACAAATTGCTGAAATCTTAAATGTCGGCTCATTATCTAACCTCACAGACATATTTTCTTTGTAGTCTTGGCATATTTTCTTTACAGGCTTGGCAATCTGTAACATTTCAAGCCAAAATATGTTTCAGCTTGTGTACACAGCTCTACAGCGACCTATATACCAGGCGTACATGGTTAAAGAAGAACCTGGCCAGTTCCGTGGATGCATCAGACTAGCGATTCTCGCAGAAGACATCTTCGGGTATCCTGAACGAGAGGCTTTACTTGGCGAGACTGCACACACCGGTGAATGCTTGATAAAAAACAGCAGAAGAAGCCTCGCTATTTTTGGCTAATTGCTGGAGCGGCGCCGTTAAAGAACTTAACCATGGCGACATGGTTTGAGCTGTGAGAGATAAAAGTATGTATAAAGATGCCATAAGCATCTAATGAATATGGCAGCCAGCTGCGCGATATGCCCCAATATAGCCAGTTCATTATGCTCCCCGCAGAGAAGTTTAAGGATGCCGCTCTGCTGTGTTTGCCGAAGGATGAGTTTGTTTTCACGATCACACAACTATGGCATCCTAAAGAAGTGACTGAAATATTGCTGCTTCGCAAGGTACAAATGCATAGAATATTAGCTACCTAGCTTGGTTACGCAATGCGCTTCGAATTAGGTCACGAGTTCAGGTTTCTAGCTGCTAATTGACTGCTATATTACCATGTATAAACGCGGATCTAGAAGGTAATATCTCCAGCAGGCCAGGCCAGTAGAACACGCTATGGCAGGAAAGAAGTAGAGAAGCTAGCCTGCCGGAGCGAACAGTTAGGCAAAGTGCATTCAAATTTTGCAATGCACTCTCTGAAGCTATTATGTATATTTTGTCTACGTATGATGGATTATGTATTGTAGCAAACAACAGTGTTTTGTTTTAGCATAAAGAACCTTATCATGCTATCTAAGACCCCTCCCGCGCTCTGTTTTACAGTAATGTGTCTGGTTTCTACATGCCCTCTATACCAGGTTTATTCTCTGTTTCCCTGTTTTAACGGTAATATAGTACTTTTTAAAACTGATTGTGCATATAGGACCCCTAAAAAGTTATAACCATGCATATTGAAGGAGCACATCAACCCACATTCTTAATGACATTAGGTCTCTTTCAGGGGAATTAAAATAGTATCTCATTAAGAACAACAACCTGCTAAAAAACTATAGCGAGGACTGTTCACATGTATCACGAACGCACCAACCTTTACTTCTTTGTGAATGCAGTAATTTGATGTTCATCATTTCTACGCATCTATGCACTTACATGCCTAGATTCAATTACGGAAATATGTCTCTGCCTTCTCAGTTCTAGGAGGCCCTTCCATATCCCGTTTCTACGGATCTATGCACTTACATACCTAGATTCAGTTGCGGAAATATGTCTTCCTTCTCTGTTCTATGAGGCCCTTCTATATCACATGTGCCATTCACATTCAATCTGCCACCACTTAATAATTCAGCCTTTTGCCACAGTACAATGATTCCACCATCAAAGAAAGCTGCTGACATCACATTATAACAAAAACAACACCCCGCTATATGCATCCTCGTGGCCGCATGATGAAGGAAGGCAAGCAGACGGCGCGGCGAAGCGCGCTAATCCGTCTAGTATGCATTCACGCACATCATAGACCGATTTTGTAAGTGAGTATCTCTTTTCAGCAACAGTCACACACGCGCGCGCACACATACAAACACACACCGCCACACACCCCACACCCACACACCCGCACCCTCGCCAAACTCTTCTCGAAGGTGCTCGCCTGTGGTCTATCGCCTATTGCGGGTCTTATCATTTCCAACGCTCAAAGCACCTTCCTTAAATCGAGGTGCATCCACGAAAACTACCTCTACGTTAGGAACCTGGCTCATTCGTTGCACCGCAAGAAGAAGCCCTGCCTCCTGCTCAAGCTGGATTTCGCGCGGGCCTTCGATTCCATCGCCTAGGACTATCTTTTGGAGCTCATGCAGCAGCTAGGGTTCCCTCCTCGGTGGCGAGACTGGATCGCCTTGCTGCTCTCTTCAGCTTCCTCTTCGGTGCTTCTGAACGGCACCACCGGCAGCCCATTCTCCCACAGACGCGGCCTTCGACAAGGCGACCCCCTATCTCCACTTCTTTTCATCATAGCCATTGATCCGCTTAACTGTCTCATTGAGACTGCCACTATCGAGGGTTTCCTCTCTCCGTGCCCCAGCCGGCACGCCCCACTTCGTGTGAGTCTTTACGCGGATGACGCCATCGTCTTCGCCAACCCGGTCAGGCAAGAGCTCACTCGCCTCCTTGCCATTTTGGATGCCTTTGGTGACGCGACGGGGCTTCGCATCAACGCCGCCAAGTGCTCCGTCGCCCCTAACAGATGCGGCGACCTCAACCTCCAAGAGATTCTTCTCGGCTTCGATGCATGGGACGCTTGTGGATTTCCCCATCTCCTACCTAGGGCTCCCACTGTCCCTTGGGCGCCTGCGCGGAGTGCACCTGCAGTTTATCCTTGACCGTGCAAAGGCCAAGCTCGCCTCTTGGAAAGGAAAACTGCTTAACCTCGGCGGCCGCCGCACCGTCACTTCTTCGGCGCTCAGCTCCCTGCCTATCTTCGCTATGACCGCGCTCAAGCTCCCCAAATCCCTCACGGCCAGCCTCGACAAAATCAGACGTCGTTTCACCTGGGGGGTGGAAGAAGAAGCCTATTGTGTGTGTGTGTGTGTGTGTGTGTGTGTGTGTGAGGATGCAGCCACGTTTCTACCTGGGATGCCTGCGGAGGGCTTCTGGTAGTGCTTAGTAAAAAAGCCATTCCGATATACGGGCCGCTGCAGGTGGAAAATGCAAGATCAACTGGCGGCAAGTTTTCTCGCCAACGTGCTACGGCGGGCTCAGGCTTCTCAACTTGGACAAATTTGCTAGAGCCCTCCGTCTACGCTGGCTCTGGATCAAATGGCACCACCTAGACCGCCCTTGGGCTTGCCTCGAGCTCCCTTGCGACGACCTAGACAGATCTATGTTCTCTGCGGCCTCCAAAGTCACCATTGGAAGTGGCACCACCGCCTCCTTTTGGCATTCGTCCTGGTCGGGCCTCTCCAAGCTACACGCGCGTTTCCCCTTGCTTTACAACGCGTCGCGCCGAAAGGAGAGTTCGGTGGCCGAGGCCCTAGCAGGCAATGCTTGGGTCAAGGACCTCCGTCACGCTATCCACCTGCACATTCTAGACGAATTCATCGCACTTTGGAGGACCATTCAGCTGCTCGACATCACCCTACAACCAGACGAGATGGACTCGATCACCTGGCTCCTCTCCGCGAGCGGTTCCTATAGTGCGCGCTCTGCCAACCTTTTACAGTTTGAAGGGCAATTCCGGTGCTGAAGCCAAGCCTCGTGTAGAAGGCTTGGGCCCCTGCTGCTAACGCCAAGTTTTTCGCATGGCTTATGCTTCAAACTGTTTGTGGTGCGCTGATCGGCTTCAGCGTCGAGGTTAGACCAACTGCTACTTTTGTCCTCTTTGCATGCGCCAGCTCGAGACCTCCTTGCACCTTTTTCTCCACTGCCCAGTGTCCGTGGCGATTTGGGAGCGCATCGCCCAATGGCTTCGTTGTGACAGTCTCAAGCCCCAGATTCGGACCTCGTCCACCTCCCTCCTGGAAGCCTGGAACGCTTGTCTGTCAGCCTCGCGCCCGGAGTGCCGTCACGGCGTCAAGTCCATGCTGATTCTCGTTATTTCACACTTCCAACTCATAAAAGTTAACGAGGTCGGTAGAAGTATATGTTTCATGCTTCATACAGAGCATCAATGGCTGATCAATGTACACATGCAGAATACAAAGAGAGATTCCAAGATCCATATATAGAAACCCTGAAGAAGAAAAATGTTGGTCGGTTCAAAAGCTTGAAGAATGACCATGTGTAGATTATAGATCAGCAGAGATAGGAGTGCTGGAAGTTTTAATTATTTGCTTAATGTTGCACATAGTGTTGTACATGAACAAACAATACCAACTTGGACCACGATCGGCATCTATTTAGTAACGTATGCTGCATGTAAATAGAAAATTACCAAATAGAGTAATGGGTCAGTTTTGTGAAGGTCTGGTGGCCAAACATCCAAGCATGAAGTCATAGGCTCATAGCTACACTATTAACTATTTAGGCTATCATAGAAAGACATGTACACATACTAATTGGAAAGAACAACAATTATCAGTTGCAATCTTGGTAAATTACCTAATATTCTGCTATCATAGTTCTCATAATTGCTAAGGGATGATGTCTAGATAAATCTGAAGTAGAAGCAATGATCAACTACGCATAGAAAAAAAATCTAACAAGGAACACTGGAACAACCAAAAACATGGATTAGTCAATACAGAACAAACAAAGTATAAAAGACAACATAGTGAACCAAAGGCCTGAACTTTTTTGCAATATAATACGTTCTCATTCATAAGATAAATATACGGTTACAAGACACGTAACACCGATATTACAGTACTGAAAGAATAGTATAATCTTATGCAAAAAATTAGTGCATGTCCATCTCCTTCGGCACCACCAAAGGGACCACCAAGAGAGAGAAGACATATCACCTTTTCACCCGAGCTCGATGCGGCTCCATCGCTGATCAACAGCTTTACGGACCTCCAAAATAGTTTGCCAGAAGCAAAAGCATTATCGTTGAACGAATCAGACCGTGGCAACATATCTCCGGACACGCCATCGAATTACAGAACTGACATCTCCGCACGACTATAATGTCGAAGGAAGAAACCAGAACTGTCAGCCTCCATTCATAAACCCAATACAAGATGCACCATCTTCCAGGTGTTAACTGGTCTGCGCGTATTCCCGGATGACAAATCCTCCTTGCTCTACCATGACGTTGGAGACAACGCCGCAACAACGAGGACAGAACAGAAGGAGATACACACCTGATGGGATCACCGCCACCGCCTCGCCGATACCATCCATGAACCCTAACGCCACCGATCTGAAAGATCGGCGAACACACGATGCCATCAACTCCGAGATGCCGCCATAAAGGACGTCGCCGGTGTGAGAGTGGAGTTGAGACAGATTTATTCGTTGGAGTGCCGCTCCCACCACCCCAACGACGCACCACAAACTACAAAACTAAACCATAACTACAGAACGGAGGAACAAGGTCTCCCCCTCCCTCCTGCCGCCGGAGCAGCAGTCGGAAGGAGAGGGGACCAAATGCCTAAACCTGACAAATAAATCTTCGAGCACAAGGCCGTACAGAGTATCATATCAGCATAGTGCATCAAATAGCTTGGGTACAACTAACGCCTTTCTTACAGATGGAAAAGGACATATGTAGTGCCGCCTTCATCTGTAACTTGAAATTGTAAAAAATAATAGCCAACGGACACTTAAAATAAACGGTCTAGTTGTATTATGTGTTACTACATGTTAGACCCAATTTATCGAATGTACTGTTGGCTCATTCAAATTAGATAAAATTAATAGTCTGAACAATAACCGAGCTTCATTCATGATGATCTCAATCAGCTTCAAACTAGGTTGATTCTTATGGTACCATCCAAATTTTAAGAACATTGGTACTTATGGCTGCCTTCAGGGGAATAGAAGACATCAAACTTTGATGCTTTCCCCAATTGAATTTACCGAGAACATCAATGTCTCTTCTTCATTCAGATAATTCAGCAAACACCAACGGAGACACTTCAGAGCAAAGCTGCAGAGACTATCCCGCTCGTATCTTCAGAGTTTGGAAGCGGAGTTCCTGGCCTTCTCCTCCTCGCTCTCTTCGACGATCCCAACGGGGCTGCACGCATCAGGTAACATCGAGATCCTGATGGATGCGTACACGGCGCCGTCCCACTTCCTGGCGGCGAGCACGAGCGCCTCGGCGGCCGTCTCTGTCGGGCCGGGGCAGACGACGTCGACGATGCCCATCTCCTGTTGGAATTTTACATGGGCTCCATCATATGGGCTCACTTGGCTAGCCCATTAAGCCCACTAAAAATCCTGAAATTGTCATGGCCCATTCATGAATAATAAGTGGAGTGAGTGGGACTAAAGTTTAGTCCCACATTGCTAGTTTGAAGAGAGTGGAAGCACCTTATAAGGTGAGCCATTCTAGCTCATGTATGAGTAGGCAAGGCAAGAGGAGAGGTGTGCCACACGCGCGCTCCTCCTCCTCCGCCCGCCTCGCCACGCCTCGCCTCGCCTCGCCTCGCCTCGTCACTACAAGAAATATGCTGATACATGACGCTCAATTTTCGTCACTAAATCGTCACCAAATTTCATCCATGACGATCTTATGACGAAAAACAAATCGTTGAAAACCGAGCGTCAGTAATGGTTCACCACGACGATTTTGTAGGAATCGTCATGGATATCCACGACGATATAGGAACGTCATTAATCTATGACGATCCAAAATCGTCGTGAGCAATCCGGCCAGGACAGCTCAGCGCCGACGTGGCATGTCCTACGTGGCAGAATAGTGACGAAATGGAATCGTCGTGGACCTAATTCAGCCCGGTCCATTTTGCTGGTCTGCGTGGGCCTAGCCCAATAACTTCGGTCTTTGCTGGTCCTTTTCTTACTTGGGCCTGAGCCTTAATTCAGCCTTTTCCATTGATGGGTCCGGTCCATTTTGTGATTTGTTTTTTTTCAAGAGCATTATCATTACCATTATTTGGGCCATAGCCTTTTTAGAGCCTATAGTTTATTTCGTTGCTCAGACCAAAAATTGGGCTTTTTTGGTTGGGCCGTGGCCACCTTAGGTACAAAATAGTAGCCCATTTTTTCTGCCTATTTTTTGCATATGGCCAAGAATAAATAATAGGAAAATACAGAGCAAATTAATAACTAGTTCAGACATTTCTTGCATTTAGATAGGAATTAATAACAGCAAATTACAGGGTAAGTAGAATTTCCACAATCAGCATCCTTCGGAGAACTGCAATACACCAGTGCACATGGAGGAAGATTACATTCAGCATTACACAAAAAGCCAGATACACACAGTTCACGGGAAAATGCGTAGAAAAATGGCAGTGATGCCAACAAGAGGCCCCCGTTATTGTTCTTGGCGACAATGGAATGCATTGTTCTTGCACCTTCAGCATTCTCAATCACGCAATCACCACCGGTGTCTGCAATTCACCATCAAAAGTCGGATTTCACTAACAGTTAAAAGGCGGAGCACAAAAATCGCAACCACTTTCATAAGGAAGCTAAAGTAAGCTTACCATTGAGTAAAAAGAGGGACGCACTGGAAGAGCATCTCAACGGAGTACAAGCATGCATTTAGAAAAAACACTACTATTATAAATAAATGTTATGTTGAAGTGGGCAAGCATCCGTACATCTCTATGGTGAACTATTTAGTGGGGACTATTTCCTAGGTGATGTAGGTGTATTAAGTGTAAACTCAGTAACAGGGTTGGAAGTAATACCACAGCAGATCAACGTAAAAATCAACACAGGGATTTTTTTATATTGAGAATAGTACTAGTAGAGGCAGATCTTACTGGGTATCCAGTATCTCACAGTCACAGTCCTTGCAGTAATAGTTCGAGTACGGGAAGATTTGCAAGAGAATCTGAGAAAACAACTGTAAGAATAGACAAGCTAAAAAGAAACAGGTCAGAATCTTCAAATGTTAGTTGCAGACCAGGGAGTAAAGTTCTCTTACGCGATTCTGCAACGGTGTCCCACTCAGAGCCCACTTGTATTCCGACTCCAATTCAAAAACTGCCTTTGCAGTATTGCATCGTCTATCTTTTATGGAGTGAGCCTACAGAAAAAACATGCAAGGAGTGAATCATCTTTTAAAAAGAAACGGGGCACTCATTGTTCAATTGACGGTCAGGAAGATATTACAGATTGGAGATAGTAATCTAAATAGACAAGAAAACCACTGTATAGTGAACATGACAGTGTCTCCCAAGTATACAAGTTGGTATCAACCCTTCAGATTCACAAAACAGTGTGACGATGAACCAATAAGATTAAGCCAATAGCAACATACTCAGAAAATCCTTGGATATCCATTATCAACTGAAACATACGTATATAACAGATTTTTTTCAGAAATAGAGCAGATATTGCTGGACAAACTCCCTTAAGACATGAAACTAGGCCGCTGGTCATAGTGTTGGAAAACACCAACAAAATAAGAACATTCAATGACAGCAGAACAGTGGCTGCTAGGGCAAAAACTTTGGACATCAATTCAGAGCTATTAAAGTTGTGGATTTTGCATAATTGCTTGTTAGCTTTCTTGCTCCACGATATCAAAATGGTTGTATCGACTTTTAATACATAGATTTCGATTAGCAGAAAATGATGTATGCTTACAATGTGAGGCCATAAGAAGCAATATGACAAGTATACCTACTGTGCAAAAGGTAGCGGAGGAGGTCGCCGGCGCCAGCAGCTCGGGGAGGTGGTCGCCGGGAGCATCAGGTCCTCCTTCTCCTTAAGTGCAACAGGGGAGATCCGCCATCTCTAGTGCGTGCCGCTGCTGCATCTTGGGCCGTCACCGTGACTGGAGGGAGGGAGGCTGGTGGGGATGAGCGACGACGGGCGACAGTGAGCCTTTACTTGAACCAGGAAGACAAATCAGATTGAGCGCATGGAAAAAAAAGTTTGTTTGAATTGTAATAACTTTCTTGGAAATAATTTCATAATACATAGAAACAACACGAGGGGTCGCAGTAGCAAATTGAGATTGCTGGTGCTTCCACATAGTCCAGTCAAATACATATCAAACTAAAAAGCTTTTAAGCATAATTCTGATCATGATCCATACTGGTTATCTATATTGGTTACTTATTTACAGAAGGAGAACAATAACTCCAAGAGATGTAAAGCAGGAAAATAATAATTCCAAGAGTTGTAGCTTTACATGATTATCTATACTGATTACATATTAATTCTACAAGGAGACAATACATATTTCTGTAGAAGATCATGTATTCAAAACTGAAATGCACCAGTATAGTAGATGAGCAGCTAATAGTTCTAATTCAAGTTGTGATATCATATAAGATATCACAGACAAATGAGGTACCAGCAATATGTGTCTTCACATACATGATTCATCGCTGAAGTTAATGAACTAACACTGCTAACTTGTGTTCCCTGCATCTAACACATGTGTGTATTCACCAGCATTCACGGTGGCCTGAATATAACCAAAGACATGAAGACACCGATTTCCATCCATACATGTATGATTCCACTACTCCTAGAAACTCAACATGAACACAGAAATTAGCTACCTTGTTTTACAGATGGGATCGGGGGACTATGGTATGCCACATGGGGCCATGGGGGTTGGTGATCGGTAAGGTGTGCATACTACTGCATTTGCCGTGTCTACCAAATGATCAGAGGACAAACACACATGATGCTGCAACCTGCAGTTTCAAATTGGTACTACCATCCAATTGTTTAACTTCTTTCCCCGTAGGATGTGCCACCAAACCTAATTCCAAAGGCAATCAGCTAGTGGCTACCAATTCACCGAAATCACACTAAATTGAAGCAAAACGAGAAGGGGAATTCCTTGGGGGAATCGAGCTGGGCGTGTGGACAGACCTGGTACATGGATTTGGGGAAGCCATAAAAGTCATAGATGCTGTCGTTGATGCCGCGGATGACGTTGCTTCCGGCGTGGCCGTCTCCCAGTGGCCCGACACCATCAGGATGGCGCGCGGCCGCTCGGGCCCCGCGACCGCCGCGCGCAGCCACGACTTGAAGAAGTGCCGCGCCGGGATGGTCTCATCGATGGAGAACGCGGGCGAGCCGTGGGACAGGAAGGTGTCCATGGCGATGGCGGCGGCCGTGGTCGGTGGGAGGCGCCTCGCTGTGGTGGCTTATGGCTTCTCGTGCTCGTCGGCCGCGGGCAAGACAGTCGGAAGCACGGCTCCTCCTCGCCATGGATCGATGGCCGGATTAACAAAGGGCGAGCGATGTGATCTGGCTCGATGAGGTCCGGTTTGTTGCAGCCGCGCTCGGTGTGGGAAACATATGGGGGAGGTGGAGTAAAGCCGAGGCGGCGGCTGTACGAAGAGGATCCCCGTCGAGGAGGCGGTGCCGTACGCGGGGCGGAGAGAGGGCTGGGGAATCTGGATCGGGATTAGGTGGGGAGAGAGGAGCGGCTGGGGGAAGAGGGCGGCGGCTCGGGGTCGGGGGCAACGTGGGGGAAGAGGGCCGCGAGTGTTGCGGGCTTGCGGCGCGTGGGATCTAGGTTAGCGCTTGCGGCGCGATGGGGTGCGGAGGTGGTGCGGCCATCTAGGAGGAGGTCGGTGTGGCGGTCGGGGACGGAGCTAGGGTCGCTCGTGCGCGGCCATGGCTGGAGCAGGGAGACACGGAGGAGGCTCGGCTGTGGAGGTCGAGGAAGGAGGCACAGATGAAGGAGCTCAGCTCGTCGGCCGGTGGAGAGGGAAGGAGGCACAGATGAGTGATGGGGATCTGCGGGAAGGCGGCGATGGGATCTGCGGGATGTGTGCGTTCGGGATGGGTGCGGCGCAAGAAGGGGAACACAGAGAGAGAGGGGGGAGTTAGGGTTTCCGCCGGTACCCGGCGCAAATTTCTGAAATTTTCCCTCCAGGTCCTCTCTTTTAGCTACTCGTTTTCACGCCTCACAAGTCATGATATAGTGGCTGTAGGTGGGACCTAGCTCATCTTGACCCACCACACAGTCTCAAATTAGGTGGTTCGGTAGCAAATAGTTTCTTTCATAGCTATATCTTTCTACATATATATTTTTTCTCTTTGAAAAGAAAAATCTTAAAAGTTATTATAATACTTTTCTCCGCTAATGCATATTTTCTCATTAAAATTCAATTTTCATTTTTGTGAAACGACTATGAAGAATATGGGGGCAAAATGGGACCATTCAAATTTTCACCAAAGATAGATAAATATGGTCTCATTTTATTTAAATAAAATACAAATTAGACCAAATATTTTAAAATAAAGTACTTTAAAATGTTTCGTTGTGGTAAATAAATAGAAAAATAGTTCACGAAGACCATATTTCGGGCGAAATGACAGATGTTTTGGCCACATCCATGGCATAGTTTGTTGAAATGTGACCATATTCCACACAGAGATGCATATTGGTGCAACTAACAATGTTCACGAAGAAAGTTTTATTTTTCGTTGAATAAAAACACCATTTTCCATCTCCGGAGTGTCAAAAAAGGGTTTTTTTGTGAAGCACATACACAAAATATGTTGCAAAAATGTACAAAGTAAAATTCTAAATATATTATGTCATATTTTATCTACAAATAACAAACTTACTACCTCTCAATAGCTCAAAATACACCTCTTTCGAAAAAGACAAATTTCTGCCGATTCCGCTGAAACCGGGCCAAATTTGAACTACAGGTGCCTCATATGTTCCTCATGATTTTTTGTAAAAATCATTTTTAGATACACAACTACCTATTTCAATAGAGATGTACCAAGAGTTCATCAATATTCAACGCCTAGGTACGAACGGTCATGTCCCCCGTTCTGACCGTTTTCCGAAACCGGCTTTGAAAATTCCAGAAAATTCAAAAAAACTCGAAACGATGCAAGATCTTCGCGTGGTGTTGTTATATATGTCCTAGTATCCACCAAAAATAATAAACTTCGAATAAGACAATTTGGTGGAAAATGTGTTCACAAAAATGAGTTATCTCGTACGAAGATTCATGGCTTTCGGGCGAAATGACGGATGTTTTGGCCACATCCATGGCATAGTTTGTTGAAATGTGACCATATTCCACACAGAGATGCATATTGGTGCAACTAACAATGTTCACGAAGAAAGTTTTATTTTTCGTTGAATAAAAACACCATTTTCCATCTCCGGAGTGTCAAAAAAAGGGTTTTTTTGTGAAGCACATACACAAAATATGTTGCAAAAATGTACAAAGTAAAATTCTAAATATATTATGTCATATTTTATCTACAAATAACAAACTTACTACCTCTCAATAGCTCAAAATACACCTCTTTCGAAAAAGACAAATTTCTGCCGATTCCGCTGAAACCGGGCCAAATTTGAACTACAGGTGCCTCATATGTTCCTCATGATTTTTTGTAAAAATCATTTTTAGATACACAACTACCTATTTCAATAGAGATGTACCAAGAGTTCATCAATATTCAACGCCTAGGTACGAACGGTCATGTCCCCCGTTCTGACCGTTTTCCGAAACCGGCTTTGAAAATTCCAGAAAATTCAAAAAAACTCGAAACGATGCAAGATCTTCGCGTGGTGTTGTTATATATGTCCTAGTATCCACCAAAAATAATAAACTTCGAATAAGACAATTTGGTGGAAAATGTGTTCACAAAAATGAGTTATCTCGTACGAAGATTCATGGCTTTCGGGCGAAATGACGGATGTTTTGGCCACATCCATGGCATAGTTTGTTGAAATGTGACCATATTCCACACAGAGATGCATATTGGTGCAACTAACAATGTTCACGAAGAAAGTTTTATTTTTCGTTGAATAAAAACACCATTTTCCATCTCCGGAGTGTCAAAACTAGGTTTTTTTGTGAAGCACCTACACAAAATATGTTCCAAAAATGTACAAAGTAAAATTATAAATATATTATGTCATATTTTATCTAGAAATAACAAAGTTACTACCTCTCAATAGCTCAAAATACACCTCTTTCGAAAAAGACAAATTTCTGCCGATTCCGCTGAAACCGGGCCAAATTTGAACTACAGGTGCCTCATATGTTCCTCATGATTTTTTGTAAAAATCATTTTTAGATACACAACTACCTATTTCAATAGAGATGTACCAAGAGTTCATCAATATTCAACCCCTAGCTACGAACGGTCATGCCCGCCGTCTTGATTTTTTCATGAAACGGACATAGAAAATTCCAGAAAATTCAAAAAAAATCAAAATGGCGCAAGACCTTCGCGTGGTGTCATTATATATGTCCTATTATCCACCAAAAATAATAAACTTGGAATACGACAACTGGGTTGAAAAGGTGTTCACATAAATGAGCTATCTCCTCCGAAGATTCTTGGGTTTCGGGTCAAATGACGGATGTTATGGCCACACTCATGGCATAGTTTGTTGAAATGTACCCATATTCTACACAAGCATGCATAATGGAACAACGAACAATGTTCACGAAGAAACTTTAATTTTTCATTGAATAAAAACATCATTTTCCATTTCCGGAGTGTCAAAAAAGGGGTTTTTTATGAAGCACCTACCAAAAACATGTTACAAAATTGTACAAAGTAAAATTCTAAATATATTATGTCATATTTTATCTACAAATAACAAATTTACAACCTCTGGATAGCTTTTCATACACCTCTTTTGAAAAAGACAAATTTCTGCCGATTCCGCTGGAACCGGGCCAAATTTGAACTACAGGTGCCTCGTAGTTTGCTCATAATTTTTTTATAAAAATCATTTTTAGGTACACAAGTACCTATTTCAATAGAGATACACCAATATTTTCTCAAAATTTTACAATTAGATAAGCACGATCTTGCCCACCATTTTGACTCAAAAACCGTAATTCAAAATCCCCTAAAGTCTCAAGAAATATATGCTCATGGGAATGATTGTATTATGTTAAAAAAAATGGTTTCAAATGGTCTATAATTATTACAAATAATTTTACAATTTTTTTAAAATTGGTTACGGTCAATTTGGAGGTGAAATTCAAATTATAGAATGAAAACAGGAAAAAAAACGGAAAAAAAACCGACCAAGCCCAACACAGTTGCCAGCTCGCCCGCGGTGCTAGCAGCCCATACTTCCCTGCCAAATTCGGCCCATGCGGAATCCCCCTCCCTAATAAATTTGCTGGCCTTCTTGGGCCTTGGCCCAAAGTTACGCCAGTGAGCCTCAAAAGAAATGAGCGCTCTGTCTTTTCAAGAACTGATCGGTGGCTTGTTGGTTTGCTCAGTCCGTGTGGGAGCCTGAGGTTCGAGGTTCGAACCCCCAGGGACGTATTTTTGCGACTTTATCCAGTTATTTTCAGCAAGCATGCGTGACATGCTCCCATTTCGCCTGTCCCACGTGGCAGCTCCCAGGTCCCACATGTCAATGGCAGTGTGTTGCCAAGTGGCGCCTGTCCCACGTGGCAGCTCCCAGGTCCCACATGTCAATGGCAGTGTGTTGCTAAGTGATAGACTAGATGTGTTTATCCAATAGACATGCCACGTAGGCGGAGTTGATGATGTGTCTATCCAACATGCATGCCACGTAGGCGGAGTTGATGATGTGTCCGTCCAATCGTACCAACGCATCCATGTTTACAATGTCATGACGATTTAAATTCGTCGTGATCGGTTAAAAACAAGGCTATGATCGTTTATGACGATATCACTTTACAAAATCACGACGTTTTTTAAGCAAATCGTCATGAAAAATCAACGTTTTGATCCCCTCCAACGGGTAACGACGATATGGCAACAAATCGTCGTAACTTTATGACGATTTCGTCCACCGTCATTTCGAGAACGTCATGTATCAACACATTTCTTGTAGTGCGTCACGACACGTCACGACGCGCCGCGGGTTGCGGGAATGAGCCGAGAGCGTTTGTTTTGTCGATTGGGAAAATTTAATGAGTCATTTAATTTGGTAATTGACGGACGCGTTAATTCCAAAACCGTTTCCGTTTCCTTTCTGGATCGTGGATCCGAACCGACTCAGACGTGGAGTTACGCCCACGTCTCTCCCAGCCCGCATATAAATACGCGCATACGGTAAACCCTAGCCGCCATTTCGTCATACCGTTCCAAAACACTGCGCCGCCAAATCAAGTCTTCTCCATCCCTCCTTCCGGCGTGCACCACGAGAAGGGACAGCAGGCCTCCGGAACCCCGCCTCTTGTGATCCTGTACGGGAGAGGGGCGATCAGGTTCTTGGGGAGCGCATGAGCGCGACTGCTGACGGCGACCACTTCCCCAACGACGATTTCTTCCCCGACATCGGCAACCTCTTCATCGACGATATGGCCGACGTGGACAACAACAACGGCGGTGCCGCTACCGCTCCATCGTACGTAATTCTATTCCATCTGTATGAGATACTCCTGGAATTCTTATGTCTAGTTCTAGCTATAGATTGGATCAGTTTGTCTACTGTACTAGATCTAGATATTTGCATGATTACTGTATTTGCTACTGTCGCAATTCATCTGCTGCTATTTCGCATTAAATCATGTGCTAAATTGCTAATATATTCAACAATCCAAAAACCTGATTATAGGCAATTTCTTGCACCTGCGCCGTCTGTCATTGCGGCGACAAGGCCAATCCCTTTCAAGGGTGTGGACTATAAGAGGTGGCGCACGAGAGCAGTGCTATGGTTTCAACCCTTGCGCTGCTATGCGGCCACCAAGGGCAAGCCTGAGGGCGATCTCAATCCAGCACAGCTGGAGGCCTTTGAGAATATGGACACTATGTTTAAAAGTGCCCTCCTCGGTATTATCGATGATTCCATCGTCGATCCGTATATGTCGTTTGATAACGGCAAGGATATGTGGGCTGCACTCGAGGCCAAATTTGGGGCCTCGGATGCTGGCAGCGAGCTGTATGTCATGGAGCAATTCTATGACTACAGGATGACTGATGAGCGCTCTGTTGTTCAACAGGCTCATGAGATACAGTCACTCGCTAAAGAACTTGAGCACTTCAAGTGTATGTTACCGGACAAGTTTGTGGCCGGAGGCATTATTGCCAAGCTTCCATCTTCATGGAGCACCTTTGCTACTTCTCTAAAACACAAGAGACAGGAGTTTTCCGTAATGGACCTCATCGGATCTCTTGATGTGGAAGAGAAGGCGAGAGCAAAGGATACACGTGCTCGGGTTGCTGAGGTAGGTTCTTCTGCTCATGTGGTACAGAAGAAACATTACCCGCCCAACAAGCCTAAATATAACAAGAAGAAATCCGAGGGTAAAGGCAAGCCCGATGGCAAGTTTAAGCCGTCGCACTCTACCAACTTCAAGAAGAGAAAGGGGTCATGTCACGTTTGCGGTGAACTGACCCATTGGGCTCCAAAGTGCCCTAAGCGTTATGAGCTGCAGCAGCAGGAGAACAGCGGCAAGACCGCTAATGTTGTCATGGCTGACACTGAGATGAAGGATTCTGGGTACGGTATAGTTCCCACTATTCTTTCAGTTTGTCATTCACCTGAATGGTTAGTTGACACAGGTGCCAATGTACATGTTTGTGCTGATGCTTCCATGTTCTCTTCTTATCAGGTCACAGGGACTTCCCCCGTGCTGATGGGGAACGGGTCACATGCTACTGTTCGTGGTGTTGGTACGGTCGATCTGAAGTTTACTTCGGGGAAGATCGTGCGGCTGAAGAACGTTCATCATGTGCCCTCCATCAATAAAAATCTTGTCAGCGGCTCACGTTTATGTCGAGATGGTTTTAAGTTGGTTTTCGAGTCTAATAAAGTTGTAATTTCCAAGTATGGACAATTTATTGGTAAAGGCTATGAGTGCGGAGGCTTGTTCCGCTTATCCTTGTCAGATATTTGCACCAAAGTTATTAATAATGTTTGCCACGATAATGATTGTGATGTTTGGCATTCACGACTATGTCATATTAATTTTGGTTGCATGACGCGGTTAGCAAATATGAGTTTAATTCCGAAATTCAGTACTGTTAAAGGTTCCAAATGTCAAGTGTGTGTTCAAGCTAAGCAACCTCGCAAATCTCATAAGACTGCGGAGGCGAGAGACTTGGCACCACTAGAACTTATACATTCTGATCTTTGTGAGATGAATGGCGTATTGACAAAAGGTGGAAAGAAATATTTTATGACACTTATTGATGACTCCACTAGATATTGTTATGTGTATCTTCTGAAATCTAAAGATGAAGCTTTAACTTATTTCAAGAACTATAAGGCCGAAGCTGAGAACCAACTTGATCGTAAAATTAAACGGCTTAGGTCTGATCGTGGTGGAGAGTATTTTTCCAACGAGTTTAATTCTTTTTGTGCTGAACACGGTATTATTCATGAGAGGACGCCTCCCTACTCACCCCAGTCAAATGGGGTGGCTGAAAGAAAGAACCGAACGTTGTCTGATTTGGTTAACGCCATGTTAGACACTTCGGGTCTCTCCAAGGCATGGTGGGGGGAGGCACTAATGACTGCATGTCATGTCCTAAACCGAGTTCCCACAAAGAATAAAACCATTACTCCGTTTGAGGAATGGGAAAGGAAAAGATTGAAACTCTCCTACCTACGTACTTGGGGTTGTTTGGCGAAAGTCAATATACCAATTCCCAAGAAGCGCAAGCTTGGACCTAAAACCGTAGATTGTGTTCTTCTGGGCTATGCTTTTAATAGCATTGGTTATAGATTCTTGGTAGTAAAATCTGAGGTATCCGACATGCATGTTGGTACGATTATGGAGTCGAATGATGCGACTTTCTTTGAGAACATATTTCCTATGAAGGATATGTCTAGCTCATCAAATCAGAAGAAACCTGTTTCATCTAGTCAGGAATTAGCTGAGATTCCTGAATCCACCATTCTGATAGAACACGTTGAGAATCCCGAGGAGGATGACAATGAAGTTCCTTTAAGGAGCAAGAGACAGAGGACTGCAAAGTCCTTTGGTAATGATTTCATTGTGTACCTCGTGGATGACACACCCAAGACTATTTCAGAAGCCTATGCGTCTCTTGATGCTGACTACTGGAAGGAGGCTGTCCGTTGCGAGATGGATTCCATCTTGGCTAACGGAACCTGGGAAATCACTGATCGTCCTTATGGGTGTAAACCTGTAGGATGTAAGTGGGTGTTCAAGAAAAAGCTTAGGCCTGATGGTACAATTGAAAAGTACAAGGCAAGGCTTGTGGCCAAGGGTTATACCCAGAAAGAAGGTGAAGACTTCTTTGATACTTACTCACCTGTTGCTAGACTGACCACTATTCGTGTTCTACTATCACTGGCTGCCTCACACGGTCTTCTCGTTCATCAAATGGACGTTAAGACGGCTTTCCTTAATGGAGAGTTGGACGAGGAAATTTACATGGATCAGCCAGATGGTTTCGTAGTACCCGGTCAGGAAGGCAAGGTGTGCAAGTTATTGAAGTCATTATACGACCTCAAGCAAGCACCTAAGCAATGGCATGAAAAGTTCGAAAGGACTTTGACTGCTGAAGGCTTTGTTGTAAACGAAGCTGACAAGTGTGTGTACTATCGCCATGGTGGGGGCGAGGGAGTTATTCTATGTCTATACGTTGATGACATATTGATCTTTGGGACCAATCTTGATTTAATCAAGGAAGTTAAGGATTTCTTATCTCGCTGCTTTGAGATGAAGGATCTAGGAGTAGCTGATGTTATCTTGAACATCAAGCTGTTGAGAGATGATAATGGTGGGATCACACTGCTTCAATCTCACTATGTGGAAAAGGTCTTGAGTCGCTTTGGGTATAGTGACTGCAAGCCTTCTTCAACTCCATATGATGCTAGTTTGTTGCTTCGAAAGAATCAACGGATTACTAGAGATCAACTGAGATATTCTCAGATTATAGGCTCGCTTATGTATTTGGCGAGTGCCACGAGGCCTGACATCTCTTTTGCTGTGAGCAAATTGAGCCGGTTTGTTTCCAATCCGGGAGATGATCATTGGCGTGCGCTTGAGAGAGTTATGCGCTATTTAAAAGGCACTGCGAGCTATGGAATTCACTATACCGGAAACCCGAGGGTTCTGGAAGGATATAGTGATTCTAATTGGATATCTGATGCTGATGAGCTTAAGGCCACTAGTGGTTATGTTTTTACACTTGGTGGTGGCGCTGTTTCCTGGAAGTCTTGCAAGCAGACCATCTTAACGAGGTCAACTATGGAAGCAGAACTCGCAGCATTAGACACAGCCACTGTTGAGGCAGAGTGGCTTCGTGAGCTCTTGATGGACTTGCCTATGGTTGAAAAACCAATACCCGCAATCCTAATGAACTGTGATAATCAAACTGTGATCGTCAAAGTGAACAGTTCTAAGGATAATGCAAAGTCATCAAGACATGTGAAGAGGAGATTAAAATCTGTCAGGAAATTGAAGAACTCCGGAGTTATTGCGTTGGATTATATCCAAACGTCCATGAACTTGGCAGATCCCTTCACAAAGGGTTTATCACGGAATGTGATAGATAATGCATCAAGGGAGATGGGTTTGAGACCCACGTTATGAGTTGCCCACAGTGGTAACCCACTCTATGTGATCGGAGATCCCGTGAATTAGAAGTGGGAGACAAGCTGTTGGTCGGCTGAGAGGAGAGTATCCTTATACTTTATTCCACTCCATAAAAGATGCAATACTCTCCTGATCTGTACGGTAGGTTGACATTTGTCTTAATGTGTTCCAAGTGGCTTATTTATATAAGCAGAGATGTGTCCTACAGAACATCTCCTGAGGAACTCACCTATATGAGTCTGACTGTTAAACGTCGCAGTCTATGAGAATCGGGTGCTCTCTAATAAACTCATGAAAGGCCTTCGGAGTATGACGCATACGCTCCAAACCGCGGGGAAGCCTTGCGGCAGCCTAGTATCGGTTCAGACGTTGTGTGAAACGGGTATCACAGCAAACTTGTAGTTCAAGGCGTAGTCCACTATTCAAGTTGTGAACTAGTGTAGCATGATGTTCTAAGTGGAAGTTCAACTTAACAGTCTCCACTAACACCGGTATATAAACAATGTTTTGGAACAGAGTTTATGAAATGTGCTAATGACACTTTGTGGGGGATTGTTGGAATTTTACATGGGCTCCATCATATGGGCTCACTTGGCTAGCCCATTAAGCCCACTAAAAATCCTGAAATTGTCATGGCCCATTCATGAATAATAAGTGGAGTGAGTGGGACTAAAGTTTAGTCCAACATTGCTAGTTTGAAGAGAGTGGAAGCACCTTATAAGGTGAGCCATTCTAGCTAATGTATGAGTAGGCAAGGCAAGAGGAGAGGTGTGCCACACGCGCGCTCCTCCTCCTCCGCCGCCCGCCTCGCCTCGTCACGACACGTCACGACGCGCCGCGGGTTGCGGGAATGAGCCGAGCCGAGAGCGTTTATTTTGTCGATTGGGAAAATTTAATGAGTCATTTAATTTGGTAATTGACGGACGCGTTAATTCCAAAACCGTTTCCGTTTCCTTTCTGGATCGTGGATCCGAACCGACTCAGACGTGGAGTTACGCCCACGTCTCTCCCAGCCCGCATATAAATACGCGCATACGGTAAACCCTAGCCGCCATTTCGTCATACCGTTCCAAAACACTGCGCCGCCAAATCAAGTCTTCTCCATCCCTCCTTCCGGCGTGCACCGCGAGAAGGGACAGCAGGCCTCCGGAACCCCGCCTCTTGTGATCCTGTACGGGAGAGGGGCGATCAGGTTTTTGGGGAGCGCATGAGCGCGACTGCTGACGGCGACCACTTCCCCAACGACGATTTCTTCCCCGACATCGGCAACCTCTTCATCGACGATATGGCCGACGTGGACAACAACAACGGCGGTGCCGCTACCGCTCCATCGTACGTAATTCTATTCCATCTGTATGAGATACTCCTGGAATTCTTATGTCTAGTTCTAACTATAGATTGGATCAGTTTGTCTACTGTACTAGATCTAGATATTTGCATGATTACTGTATTTGCTACTGTCGCAATTCATCTGCTGCTATTTCGCATTAAATCATGTGCTAAATTGCTAATATATTCAACATCTCCTTGGCCTCGGGCGCCCTGAACTTCTTCCCACGGAGCAAGACGTCGCGGAGCGCCTGCGCTTTGGTGATCTTGCCGCGGACCAGGGCCATGAAGTAGGGCGGGAGGGGCAGGCCGATGTCGACCTCGCTCATGTATAGCACGCCGCGGTCGGCGCGCATGATGCGGTAGTCGTGGCAGAGCGCGAGGAAGAACCCCCCCGCGGAGGCGTGGCCCGTGACGGCGGTGACGGTGGGCATGGGGAGCGTCAGGAGGTCCTTGGCGACGAGGCGGAGGGCGTCGATGAGCTCCCCGAGCCGCGCGCGGGAGGTGCCCGTCCAGACGATGTCGAGCCCGTTGGAGAAGAAGCAGCCCTCGGCGACGGTCACCAGGGCCGCCCCGTGGTGGGACTGGGGCGACGCCTCAACGGTGGCGAGGGCGGAGCGGATGGAGGCGATGAGCGGGTGGCCCAGGCGGTGTTCGCCGTCGCCCGTGAGGGTGAGCACGAAGACCCGGCCGCGCTGCTCCAGAGTGCACATCGTTACCGGCAGGTGGTGAGTGGGTTACTTGGTTGGGTGTGCAGAAGGAGCCGTGCGTGCGTCCGGCCGGAAGACGTTGCGTGTGGGTTTTAAAGCTCGGCCGGCGTCACTGGAGAACTCGACGAGCGCTCGTGTTTTTCACCAGTCGAGGAATTGCGCTGCAGGTTTTAATCGTGATGAGATGATGCGCAACAACCATGTAACGGCCGGACTCAGTGCCACATCACGACGCAAGGATCAATGCCGTCCACGTAAACTCAGGAGCAGACGGATGTTGTGTCGTCAGCGGAGAACTCGACGAAAAAGAAGTTTTATTTGGAGGTCTCAGTACGTACTCTCCAACAGTTGCCGGGTTCGTTATGCACTTCTTCCTTAAAATGAGAAGTACTATGAAGTTTAAGTCCTGGCGCAGTTTAGCATAGCAAAACAATATCGGAGTCTCGGAATTCGCGGGAGAGAAAAAGATAACTGAGTATCAGAACATCTCCAAACGGACTTGCGAAATCCCGCTGTATGTCCAGGCGTACACTCATGACACGGCTCGGACACAAAAACCCAACCACCCGCTTTCCCCAAATTCAGCTCATATGTTTGAGCTGTCCTTCAATTCTCAAACTGAGGATTTG
Organism: Alopecurus myosuroides; assembly: GCA_028641055.1. Taxonomy (NCBI): domain Eukaryota; kingdom Viridiplantae; phylum Streptophyta; class Magnoliopsida; order Poales; family Poaceae; genus Alopecurus; species Alopecurus myosuroides. The sequence continues at coordinate 90,906,501 of CM054061.1, forward strand.
GAGATGTGTGTATGCGTCCGTCACGTCAAATCTGTCACCCCGGACCCACCAATTTCACCCAGATATACCCTTGATCAATTGACCAATCTTGCCTCCGTTTCATTTTCACTGCCACATCCGGCAAATCTCTCGTGCCTCGATCCGACTGTAGTTGCCGCCGCCGCGTCGGCAAGAGAAGAAAGGATGAATTTGGAGGCGCCTGTGGAATCTCTGGAGAAGGGTGCCTCGTCCAAATCAGTTGAGCAGTGGCCAGCGTTGGAGCTAAAGGCGGGGACCGTCTCTCGGAAGTTGAGGTGGAACAAGCAGCGCATCCGAGAGCATAAGGAGAAGGAGGAGGAGGCCGCGAGGAAGGCGCCTGCGGAGATGAAGCTTGATGACATGCCCACTCCCACGACCAAGCGGAATCAGGCAGCAACGGTATAGGCAAGAAGGTCAATGTCCTCAACCACAAACATGGAGGATAACCCGTCGCAGTGGCACATCTCAGAGGACTTTCCACATGTGGACAAGGAGATGGTGGCCAACTTTCGCCCGCTACAACAGACGTGGGCATGGTCGGGCATCACCGACGGTGTCCATGCCGACCACATGTTCGACTATAGTCCGGACAACAGGAAGGTACCAAATTCTTCTACAAATGCATTGTTTTTATCAAGTTTAGGGGTGTTGTTTAATTTTTAGCAATGCATGGGAAATGTACCTCAGGGATTTGTTCTGAAATGGCGCAGAGCCCCCCAAGTTATGATCCGGTTGGCACAGTTCCCCCTTTTTTAGTGTTGGAGATTCATTCGGCACTACAAAAAGAATAAGAGGGAGAAGAAGGGGCCAAAACCTACAGGGGTTTCATATTAAACTCATGAGAATGTATTACTCCCTCCGTATCAAAATGTAAAATATTTTACATGAATCTAGACACTAAAACGTGTCTAGATACGTTCTGTCTAGAAAACGCAAAAACATCTTATATTTTGATACGAAGGGGGAACTATGTAAATGAGACAACTAGCATAGATGCTAGATATGGAACCGAGCAAAACGGCCCAAGGTTATGGGAGGAGATCTATATCCTTATCATAATAAAAAAAACACTATGTGGAACTGAATTGAATCGTCACCACTCGCAACTCCAGCTCTCGTCGACACAGATGGTTCACGATCCAAGAGGTCGTGGGGTTGTCACGACAACTGTCCTCGTGCGAGAACTAGATTGTGGGGGTATAACTTCTAAGCGAAGTATCGTAAAGGTTTTAGCGTTAACGAGAGACGCGAGTTTATCAAGATTTGACCCCTCTATGGAGGGTAAAACTTACTCCTACTTCTTTACTATTGATGAATCAAGGTCTCAATTACAAATGGCAAACATTCATAGATGCTCACCACAATGCAGTGTTACTAGGTGACGATATTTGAGGGACTCTCTTTCGTGGAACAACCTCTACAAGTTAAAGTTTAAGCCACATTTTCTTTAAATTATGCACCTATCCCTTTTACGGAACATCGTGTCTTTATTGTAGGATACATCGAGTTATTGGGTGCACTTTCTGGTGAACAAGTTGGGGGCCAAGGTTGAGGTTTGGATGGGGCGGCTCCTTTCCTCGGGTGGAAGAATAGTCCTGTCGAACGCCAGTCTGGAGGCTTTGCCCACCTTTTCCATGGGTCTCTTCCTCCTACAGGACGGGGTTCACGAGAAGTTCGACGCCATCCGCCGCGCGGTTCTTTGGGGAGGGCGCGGGCTCGAAACGCAAAGCTCACTTGGTGAATTGGCCGGCTTTCTATCGTCCTAAAGACTGTGGGGCTCTGGGGCTGACAAATACCAAGAGAATGAATAAAGTGTTGATGTTGAAGTGGGTCTGGAAGTTGTTCCAAACCGACGCCTCTTTGTGGCGCAGTATAATCGGCGCGAGATACCCTGAGGCGTCTAATATTTTCGCTGGAGAGGCCCGTGGGACTCTCAGTTTTGGTCCATCCTTCATAAGATCAAACACCTGTTTAAGTTGGGGGCGAAATTCGAGATCCAGGATGGAGCACACACTCTCTTTTGGCAGGACTGGTGGGTAGGACCGTGCTTGCTGAAAGATAGGTTTCCGGGTCTTTTTGAGATATGTGAGTCGCACGCCATCAGTGTAGCCAAGGCGTTTGAGGTGGAGGGACTTCGCTTTCGCCGCTCCTTCTCGCCGGCTTGTGCGGCTGAGTGGGCTCAGCTCAACCAGGAGCTGGCTGAGGTTAGTCTGAGGCCAGGGCTGGACATCGTACGGTCGACTCTTGACCCCTCGGGCAGATTCTCGGTGTCCTCCATGTACAACTACCTTTCGAGAGGCGCTACCGTCTCCCACAGGAAAGACTTGTGGTCAGCCCGACTTCCCCTCAAAGCCAAAATCTTCACTTGGCAACTTGCGTTTGACAGGCTTCCTTCCCGAGCTCGCCTTTTTGCCCGTTTTGATCCTGCCTAGGGCCTCTGTGCGATGTGTGGCCAATCAAAGAATGCCGCGCATATCTTCTTCCACTGCGCGCTCGCTAAGTTGGGTTGGAGTGCCATTAGGCAGCTGCTAGGGTGCAGCTGGTGTCCTGCCTCGTTCCTGCAATTTTTCGCAATCCATAATTCGTTGCTGGACCAACGAAGGCGAGTCAGTTGGGTGTTATTTGCCGCTCTTTGTTGGGCCCTATGGCTGACGCGTAATAAGCTTGCTATTGAAGCAATTGTGCCCCGTCGTCCTGCTGATATTATTTTTAAAATACTTATGTTGTGCAGACTTGGCAAAGCTCGCTAAGGAGCATGACAAGGCGACTCTCTATTCTTTGGCTAGCGAGCTGAAAGCTATCTTCGCCTCCTTCGCTCCTTCTTAGATGTTGTTGTTTCGTCTTATCTCCGGTCTGTTAGGGGGAGGCCGGCCCCTTGGGATCGTTTCCTTGCTTTATCATGTCTTTCTTTGGCTAGGCCTCAGCATGTTTCCCTGTGTTGTCATGTTTGAACTCTTTGCTTTATTAATTTAAAGTGGGGCACGCGGTGCCTGGTCTCTATAAATTGGGTGGACGTTATGTTCAGATAAATTGAATCAAGTGCATTATGTGGATATTGAGTTTGCAACGACCATCCTTCATATTTATCATCACTGTGTATCACTTGTCACTTTTTGTAAGTAACTATCGCACATCATAATTATGAGATTGGAAAATACAAATTGTTCAGACCCTTTATGGTATCAACTAATCCATCTACTCACTTAAGTTACTCCTATTTTACCCCCATGATATAAGGAAACTTAAGGTGAATATCTACTCCAGAATGTTTCATACAGTGAGTACACATACATGTCTCACATATTGTAAATTTTTCTCTCTGCATACGCCTGCGATCCGGAGGATACCATGGAATCAGTCTCCAAAGATACCCTGCATGGTCCATGAAGCGAAGTTAGTAGATGAAGCTTCATATTAGTTTCTTGTTTTTGTTGAAATTTTATCCTTTCACCCAAGCTTCAACCTTTTGAGCGATAGAGAAACATGGTAATCTGACAATACTTTAGGGTTGAGCGTCACTGGAACTCGAACTCACACAACTCATTGTGCTACAATATGAGATACTAAAATATTTGAGTATCTCCCCTTAGTCTTCATACTATAATACAAGTGTCGCTTAAGGAAAAATTATCGTGAAATCTTCCAGCATTACTCACACTGAGTGAGATCCTTCATGTTTTTTTATTTGAGCCAATATCGGACTTTGTATTTACAACTATAGTAATTGGTAAAAAAAATCGAGGAACTATGTGCCTGTGGACCTATTATGAGATTGTAACAATTTAATTTGTATGAAATCCTTGTAGAGTATTTGGATGAGATAGGTCTCTTAAGCTAAACCTGGATTTGAATTCATGTCCTCCTACCCAAACAAACTCGTATGATCCCAATATGCAATATCTACAGTAAAAAAATGTATCCAGGCACATGAAATCTTAGTTTTATAAAGGTGAATCTCAATTTCTAAAGCAAGATAATCACACACCAGCATATTGTTTATTTCATCCTACCAAAGCAACATAATTACAAGATCTGGAAAAATATACCGTATGTGGTTCCTACCTAGAATCAAACGTTGATCAATGTAATGCAAAATACGAAGAGAGATTCCGAGCTCCACAGAAACAATGCGAGAAAAAATTAGATTATTTCGAAGCTTGAAAAAGTATTGCATGTTAGAATTATAAATCACCTGAGATCTAAGGCATGAAATTTTAATTGTTTGATAACGTCACATAGTAAGTATGCACGCTACACAATCGGTCTTCTCCTTAGAGAATGAACATACAATAGCAACTCGGAGTTGGAATGACACCTTTTGTTCCAACAAGATTTGTGTGAGTGTATGTTAACCATGATAAGAAAATATCATACAAAAATTACATGAGAGTGGAGTACCCATCTTGTATATTCATACCACCCCCATATAATTGGTAGTTTAAGATACATGTCAAAAGTGAACGAACACCAAACAGAATAGTGTGCCATTTTTGCAAAGTTCTCGTAGCCTAAATCCAATATCATTGTCTGAGAAGTGTGTTCATTAATAATAAGCTTGCAAACACAGGATCATAGCTACACAATTAACTATTTTAGTTAGACATACACTATTTGGAAGACTAACAAAAATCTTAGTTGCCCAATCTTGATGAACGACCTATTATATTATAGTTATCATCATTACCGATAAATGCTATCTCCCCAAAGTAGAAGAAATGAACAAGTAAACATGCACAAATTCTAGTGGCCTTCTAATAACAACGAACAACAGAGTTAAGGACATGGATTTGTTTGCGCAAAGAAAACAACTGCAAGAGGAAACATAGTGTATCAAAGCCCTGAAATTGACAAATAAATCTTCGTACACTGGAATCACATAATTCACAAGGCTGTACAAATAGTATTAGTATAGATGAAATTGATAGTTTGGGTATTAGTTTGTCTCACCGATGGAGAAGGGCATCCATAGTGCCGCCTTCATCTCCAAGAAAAAGTATAAAAAACAACAACTTAAAGAACTTAAGAGTGAACCATCTAGGTGTGTATTATGTAGACCTTCTAGACCTAGATAGATTGTTAACATCAGCTAAGGATGACGGGTGGCAATCTCAATCAGAGCTAGTTTCAAGTACTACAAATGTAGCTTTAACTAAACGGATTCTTATGGTATCATCCAAATTATAGAAATATCCGTAATTGTAGTTGACTTCAGCCCAATAGCAACAATATGCCAAACCAGCAAAAACCAAACATGTAAAGCTACAAAGAGATATTGTAACATTTCATATTTCTCAAGCCACTTTGTGGTATCGATCAACCTATCTATCTACCGGAGCTACTTATCTTTACTCATTGTGTCAGGGCAATTAAGATAAATATCTACTCTAGAAAAAAGTTATGCATGGACTAAAGCCACACCTACTTGTCATACATAGTGTGCATTTATCTCCCAACATATACCTTCGAAGGATACAACGCAATGATTAACCCATGAAGTGAAGCTAGCAAACAAGGTTGCATCTTATTTTCTTGTCTTGTCTTGGATTTTGTATCCCTCTCACGTTACACATATTCGAGTGAAAGAAAATTTTGAGAATGTGACAACACCTTCGGGGTGAGAGACATTGGGAAAACGATTCAACAAATTGGTACTTTTGATCCTGCTGAAGTTAGTGTGTAAGCTTGAAGCATTTTACGATTCCTTGAGATTTGTCCTACATGGCTATGTTCCTCTTACTGACCATGTCAGTCCATAAAGCAGATCCAGCAGTAGGCTATCAAGCTGGTGTATTTCTAACCCTGGTTGAATACTTGGTAAAAATAACCTAGAGAAACTATGTGTGTGTTGATCTATTTTGAGATTACAACATTTCAATCGGACGAGATCTTAAAATGTTAGCTACTCGTGAAGATTATGGTTGATCATTGCGGTTGGAAGAACACCATTAGAATTGGGTGATGTGTAGCCGGGGTTTCTCTTTGCAAAATCTATTTACGTTTTTGAAGCTCACAGTTTGTACTGCACAATAGTAGACTAGTGGTTCCATTCTATTTATAAACGCAAAATCCTAGCTATCCATATGGTCGGTTTATGACGCTGGCTCGTGGCGGGAGGGCAGGGGTCAGTCTCCCCCGAGGCGTGACCAGGAGTCTCACCCGACTGCTCCAGCTGCTTCGGGTCCTGCTGGCCCGCCTCATGGGGCCAGTGGCGGAGCCGGAAACGCAAAGAGGGGGGTGCTAACTGATGACACAAGCAAAACATTCTAGTACTAGATTGCAACCAAAATTCACCATAGTCAAAGTATATTGATACGACAGACACAAACTTAAAAAACTATTTAAGCATCTCATGAGCAAAAAAGATAAACTTATTGCATCATATCTAGAAATACCATCATGTCATTATCTCTTCATATAAAACATCACCGCCATGATTCATGTACAATCCATTTGAGTAATTAATGTGTGTATGTAGAACCACGGTAAATATGTGAATATGAAATGATATTGAATCTGAATTCATTAAATAATAAATAACATACCGGCAACTCTCTAAGTCCTATTAATGAATCTGGATAATTGGCATGCACGATTATTGTAACCATAAAAACGGCGCAATATAATTCATCTTCAATTTCCGGAAAAATGCCTCTCTCAATGTAGCAAACCATACTGTGATCTACCCATTCATCATTCATCTTATTACTCAACTCGGTCTTGATAATATTCATAGCTGAGAAATCCCGCTCAACTGTTGCGGTGGCAACTGGCAAAATTAAAGTTCAGTGAGGCGGTACACCAATGGGTAGCATGTGTGTCTATCTGATTGAACTATTTTCACAGCAAGATTGCCAAGATCACTACACCTTGAGAACTCTTCATCACTTCTCACGTCAAAACAAAATGTGGCAAGTTGATCCCTTAAAGTAACACACTCATATTCCGAGAAATCAACAGCATAAATCTGGGCAAGTTCAATTATTTGTCTCCATCAAGTTGGCAAAAGGCATCTTAGGATCAAGGCAAGCAATACATCTCAACAACTGAGTTGATCTTTCAGAAAAACGGTGGTTTAACTCAACTAGAATTTGATCAAGAACTACATTGAAAATGCCATGATGAAAATGATGATAGTAACTTACTAACTTTGCTCCACGATCCCTTGATCAACCTCTGAGTGGTATTGTGTCATCCATATTTGGCACAATAATATTCCTACTGACACAAAGATCTTCACTTCTTCAAAAATCTCTTCCGAGCCACTTTCCCTCATGTTATTCATATTTGTCAGTACCGAATCAATCAACCCAATAACACGAACAATATTCTGATTTTTCCTTTGTAGGCATTGTGACAGTTCTTGGGTCTTCCCCACCACTCTAATCATAATATACATGATAAGACCAAATTCAAAGTGTTCCATCCTCTCTATCAAACCGGATGCTTTAGTTTTTGCTCGCTTTCTCCATCTTCACAAATATTTTCCAATACCTCTAATACGGTGGTCCACATTAGTTGAAGACGAACTAGAGTTTTGTGATGTGTACCCCACCGTGTGTCACCAGGCCTTGCAAGACTAGTGGCTTGGTTTGTCCCTCTACCTGGAAAAATTTCATCGTCTTCCTATATTTGCACAAGTTTGTCATGGTGGTCTTGGAGAATTTGATCCTTTCTCTTACAAGAAGCTCCAACAGTGGTGATAAGCAGATTGCAATAATTGAAGAAATCCTCAACAAAAGTACAACACTTGGCAACAGAAACAACCACTAGTTGCAGTTGATGAGCAAAACAATGTATATAAAAGGCATATGGATTTTCGTCCAGTATGCGTCTTTGCAACCCATGAAACTGACCTCTCATGTCGGAGGCTCCATCATATCCTTGCCCTCGCAACTGAGACATAGATAAACCATATTTTATAAACATTGCATCCAAGGCTATCTTAAGAGAAGATGATGTAGTATCAGAAACATGCTTAATTCCGAGAAACCTTTCAATCACTTCACCTTTACCATTGACATACCTACATGATTTTTTTATTAGAGTGTCATTTTATAACAACAAAGAACTGAAATATCAATAGGAAGGTTGGAACATACCTCAAAATCACAGCCATTTGCTCTTTGATTGATTTATCGCGAGACCCATCAACAAGCATCACGAAAAGGCGTCCTTTCAACTTAGAAAGAATTACATTCCTTGTCTCATGTGCACAAGCCTTCACTAAATCTTTTTGTATTTCAGGAGAAGTCATTTGACAATTCTTGGGAGCATTTACACCAAGAACACTTGCAGCTTTCAGATCTTTTTATTTGTACCATTCCAACATCACAAGAAAGTTTCCCTTATTACTAGAACTTGTGGACTCATCATGCCCACGAAAGCAAGAGCTTGCAAAATAAGAAACCTTACAATACCTAAAACAATAATCAAATCAAGCGAGCTCTATATTTCACCTCCTTTTCTGCACTTGTCTCGGACCACACATATGCCACACTTTGTCTCTGATTTTTGAAAACAGCAGCACGCTTTCTTGCCTTGTTGTGAGCACTGTCAGGTCCTCCAACATGATTATTGAAAGTTTCAATTCCTTGCCTCCAATTAACATAACCATCTTTAGTGAATGTATCATTTTCCCAGTTACCAATTCTTTCAGGTTTGAAGAGATAACAATAAAAGCAATAAGTTGCATCCTTTTGAACACTATATTCTAGCCAATAAAATCTATCAAACCATGTTTTTATAAATCCTCTCATCTGGTCTCATTGCGATTCCCGTGGAAAAGCATGGTCACGTGGTTGACATGGGCCCATAGACAGATATGCTCTCTTAGCTTGATCTCTAATCTCCTTATCAAACTCACAAATTGGTTTTTGAAGGCCCGGATCAACAACAATATCATCCATATCAAGTTCAATGCATACTCATTTTTGTGTTTCCAAATTCTGACTAGAGGTAGAGGCATCTTTTCATACAATAAATTTGTCCATCATAGCAACTGACAAAATTAATTAACACATTGTAACTAGAGCGAACGGATTACAGATCAAATCGGACGAAGACGAGTACAGACACTGGATACTTGTACGTACTTAGTCATGGAGACCGGAGAGAACACCGTGCCGTCGAGACTTGCCGCATGTGGGCTGTGGCTAGTCAGTTCTACCAAGTGTTGCATGACTCGAGTGTTGCCTGTCGTCTGTCGATGGGAGATTGAAAAGGACACATCAGACATGTGCACTTTTGCGGGACAAGCAGGCGGCAGCGGCTGAAACTCGAAGAAAACGGAAACGATCAAACGCATGTGCCTCCTTTTCCCGTCTCCTAGCGAACAAGTGGAACGGTAGGAGTGATGGTACATGTGCATCGTGGTCTTCTGGGTACGACCGAACGGGCTGTCATTCTAATGGGCCAAGTGGTGCTAGTTTGGGCTGAGTGGTGCTAATGCTAAATCGTTCAATTTTTTCCTCATAATTGGACATTCGATGCATTGATATAATGGGCCAGACCGGTGCTACAACACCAGTAGCACCAGGCTGAGCTCTGCCCTGCATGGGGCTCCATATGGCACTACCGAGAAGAAGAGGAAAAACAAGAAAAGGAACAAGAAGACTACCTGCAGGCAATCGTGGCGCAGACCCGGGGCAGGTCCTCGGCTGTGGCTTCTCCCGTGCTACCGATCCAGGAGGGGTCGGCAGCACGGGCGCGTGCCTGCTGGGGGACCCTGCAGCTTCTGGGACAAGGCATCGATGCTTGTTTTTTCTACATCAGTATGGGATTCGTCGAGTTGGCCGCGCCGGAGCACATGGTCACCATCTCCGTGCTTCCGACTCAGGACGTGGAGCACTCATTTGTGATCACGGGCAAGACCATCAGAGAGGAGCTTGTCCATATCGACGGTGAGGCACCATGGGTCGTGCGGGAGATCTCCGCCATCGAGTTTGCGCTGGCCTTCCCGTCCCTTGGTCTACTCAACATCGTCTCTTGGGTGGCCACGACCACACTGCATGTGCACAATATCAAGGTGTCCATCACAAAGTCCGATGTTAACCCATACATGAGTGCCACCCTCTCCTCTGTGTGGACCAGGATTCACGGGATCCCACGTGAGGCTCGGACGGGCCCTTTTGTGGAGCGTATTTCTTAGGCGGTGAGAGTGTTCCAGGTGCTGGACCTACACTCACTTCCAGGGGAGGGCCCAGTACGCCTCCGTGTTTTGGTCCTGATGTCTCTAAGCTGCCGGGTACTGTTCCGTCGTACTTATTTGGCAGGCCAGGCCGGTCTCTTGTGGTGGAGGTGGAGGACGAGGGAGACCAGCTAGGACCCTTATCCCCTCCTCCTCGACACGCCCCTTCCCTGGAACACAGCCGTTCTGGGGAGGAGGACAACGAATCTTCCTCCTCCGACGACCTCTTCGACGGCTACGAGGGGAGGTATGGACTCTAGGTCGCCAGCAGCGCCTGCAGCGTCCCCGCCTCGTCCACCTGCGGGGGATGGCGGCTAGGGTTGCTGCCTTGATTCACGCATCTTCGCATGAATAGTTCGTGCTAGCGCCTACGTATCTCCCTCATAGTGCACCAGCTAAGCTTGGCCCGACGACCGGCCCACCCTCTCCCGCGGCACGCAGCCGGCGCCCCTCGGCCTCCAGTTCTCTCAGTACGGCTCTAGCCTCTTATGCAGCCCAACCTATTCCAACAAGTTCCCCTACAACACCTAGTGGACCAATGACGAGAGCACGAGCAAAGGCTATGCAAGAAAAGGTGACCTCGCTCCTATCTGTCTATGAGTTTGACGATTTGGTGAATGGTACGCTGGATCATGGAACGACCCTTTGTATTCTCAGCCATGTCCCATCTTTGGGCTCCCAAGATGGTGCCAAGAATGATCAAGTTGATGCCCAAGACCATGAAGAGATATAAGAAGAAGAGGAAGAAGACCAGGAAAGTCGGCCTGAAGACAGGCAGCCTGGCCTAGGCCGGCTCCCCTGCGCCCCCCATGCCGACGCTCTTGGGTGTCTATCCCGCTTGGATACCCGGCCTAGTTCGGCTCCCCTACGACCCCTCAGGCCGGCTTGATCGGCCACCCGCCCGGCCTAGGCTGGCCCCAACCCGGCTAGGTTGGCCTCCCTGCACGCCTCCAAGTCAATCATCTCTAGTCCGGCCTAGGCTGGCCCCAGCCCGTCTAAGACGGCTTCCCTTCATGGAAAAGAGGGAATATTCCATTGTAAATCCTACCTACCCCACTTTTACCCCCTATACTATAAATAGAACCCCTGCCTTCAAATACGGTTTAGATATGATTTGAGATTTGAGATTTGCTCTTTATGTTCCTCTTTAGAGGCTACTTCTAGCGTGTACCTAGAACCGTATCAGAGTTGCTCCAACCAACCGTGTGATTTGGATCGTATCAAGAATTTCCTTGAGTTAGCTAGTCTTTTCACTTGGAATTCAACTAGCAACTTCTCAATCTTTCTCAACTAATCCTTGAAGTTCTATTGGCTCGGTGGACCCGCCGTGAAGGTGAAGTGGTTTCAATCAGAGTAAGTTTGACTTGATCCGAGAAATCCGTAGGCTGGCCTCGGGGTTTGTTGACGGGTTTTTTGATCGGTAGGGTTTGCTATTTATCGGTTACCCTTGTTACCCACGAATCCCCCTCGTGTTCTTCGTTCTTCACCTCGTGTTCTTGGTCAATTCGTGAGGTCGGGCCATTCCCCGTGGTACTTGATACGTCATAAATGTATCCTTAATTCCTGACGTTCCATGTTGTTTTCATGCCATATGCTACATATTTCATTTACACTTTATGCCATTTTTATTGATTTCCTGGGACTAACCTATTGACAGGATGCTACGAAGCCAGTTCCTAGTTTCTGATGTTTTTAGTTTCAGAAAAGTTCTTGTGGAAATATTCTCGGAATTGGACGATTTGAAGCCCGGAAGGCTTAGAAAGTCGTCGCACACATGGAGTCCAGAGACGACCCGGAGGGGATCCACAGGGGCCCCACACCATGGGCGGGTGCCCCCCTCGCCGTGCCCAGGGGTGGTGTGGCCCCACTGCTTGCCCACCGATTCGCCTATATATTGTCCCCGAAGGGTTAACCCTAAAGACATGAGACTTTTCCACCAAGAAAATCCGCAACCGCCCTCATTGTCAACCTAGTCCGGGAGGGTTCTGGAGCTCTCCCCGGCACCCTTCCGGGAGGGGGAATCATCACTGGAGGGCTCTACACCACCATGCCCGCCTCCGGAATGATGCGTGAGTAGTTCATCATTGGACTACGGGTCCATAGCAGTAGCTAGATGGTTGTTCTATCCTCTTTGTGCCTGATGTTTAGATCTTCTGAGCTTCCCTACATGATCAAGATCATCTTATTGTAATCCTACATGTTGTGTTTGATGGGATCCGATGAATATTGAATTCTATGTCTCATGATTATCAATATATCGTGTCCTTTTCATGTGTATGTTATTTATGATCTTGCATGCTCCTTTGTTAGTAGATTCTCTGTCCAAGTAGATGCTAGTAACTCCAAGAGGGAGTATTTATGCTTGATAGTGGGTTCATGCCTCCCTTTCACTCACGCTCGAGTGACAGTAACGTAAACAGATGGGGGATGTGCTATTGCCATTAGGGAGAAAACAACAATGCTTTGTCTAGGGATGATGTTGTTGTTTACATTACACACTTTGCTTACTATGATTATATGTTGCATGCAACTTAATACCCAAGGTTTTCTCGGATGACATTCTGAGGGTGGATTATTAGTCATAGACGCAGTTGGATGACAGTCTATGTATCTTGTTGTAACGCCCGCATGAATCACATAGTAATCATCATGTCATGCTTATGCACTACGATACAACCTTTATATCTGTCAATTGCCCAGTTGTAACTTGTTCACCACACATGCTATCTATCTGTCTTGGACCCCGGTCCATTTTCCTCATAACGATAATACAATCACTGGAATGTCTTTTTTCATACTATTGCTACTGTTTTCCTACTGCCATCACTGTTCTCTTTCATCTACTACAAACAAATAATTTTCCACACGGTACGTTTAACCCCTTTGTGTTCAGCAAAACCGGTGAGATTGACAACCTCACTGCTTCGTTGGGGCAAAGTAATTTGATTGTGTTGTGTAGGTTCCACGTTGCTTCTGAACCGGTAGTGCGCACTGCCACCTTAGCTGCATCAACCTTCAGAAGTCATTTCTTTCTCCTACTGGTCGATTCAACTTTGGTATCTTTCTGAGGGAAACTTTCTACTGTGCTCTTCATACCTTCCTCTTGGGGTCTCCCAACGAACGTGTGTTACACGCGCATCAGTACACACCTCATTAACCTCTGTATGGGGCCGGGTTCCATGGACCTATCTTGTCGTATTGTTGTTGTAGTGGACCCTCCTGTTTGTCCCCGGGAGGAGGCGGAGGGAGAGGAGGAGTCCTCGAGTGTGGGGATGGTAGTTCAGGCACTAGACTCCTCGCGTTCTCATGGTGTCCTCTGCTACTAACACTCTCATGGGACCCCTCCTACTCCGTCCCAGGGGCCCCCCTCGCTAGTTCCTGCCACGCTGGTGGCCGGATCCCTAGAGACAGTCACGGTCTTCCCCGACTCCCTTGTGGCTGACTCTCGGGACCGCCCCCCTGTGTAGTCCTTGGGCCCCGCCACCTCCGCCCACTCATGCCAGTGTGAGGCTCGCCTCTGTGAGGGAGGGGGTTGATTTGGTCGTCCCTACGGTGGCGATGGTGGCTTCGTGTTGTTGTGCGGATCGCGACCTTGAGACCGGTACGTGTCGACCCTCCTCCTCACTTCCCCCTATTCCTCTGTATCCTTCCTATGGTTCTCGTTTTTTGATTCTTGAATTGGTCCATCTTGACCATTGATACGTCATAAACGTATCCTTAATTTATGATATTCCATGTTGTTTTCTTATTGTTTCCCGCATGTTTGCTATGCACTTTTATGTCATTTTTATCGATTTTCCAGACTAACCTATTGACAAGATGCCACAGAGCCAGTTCCCTGTTTTCTGCTGTTTTTAGTTTCAGAAAAGTTGTTCTGGAAATATTCTCGGAATTGGAAAATTTGAAGCCCGGAAGTCTTAGAAATCCCGAAGGTTCCACGGAGTCCCGAAGAGACCCGGAGGGGGGCCCACACCATAGGGTGGCGCGGCCCCCCTTGGCTGCGCCAGGGAGTGGTGTGGGGACCCTGAGCCTCCACCGACTCTGCCCTTTCGCCTATTTATTACCCCCGAGGCGTAAACCCTAGAACAATCCAACTTTTACCCGAGAAACACTCGAGGCCGCCGTCACCGTCATCCCGAGATCGGGAGGGTTCTGGAGATCTCCCCGGCACCCTGCCGGAGAGGGAAATCATCACCGGAGGGATCTACACCACCATGCCCTCCTCTGAAGTGATACGTGAGTAGTTCATCCCTGGACTACGGGTACATAGCAGTAGCTAGATCTTCGTTCTATCAACTTTGTGCCTCATGTTTAGATCTTGTGAGCTGCCTAACATGATCAAGATTGTCTTTATGTAATGCTACATGTTGTGTTTGCTAGGATCTGATGAATGTTGAATGCTATGTCTTCTGATTATCAATCTATCATGTTATCTTCATGCTTATGTTAATTATGATCTTGCATGCTATCCGTTGTTAGTAGATGCTCTGGCCAAGTTGATGCTAGTAACTCCAAGAGGGAGTATTTATGCTAGATAGTGGGTTCATGCCTCCTTTTCATCTATGCTCGAGTGAAAGAAACGTGACGGATGGAGGATGTGATGTTGCCATTAGGGAGAAAACAACAATGCTTTGTCTAAGGATGATGTTATTGTTTACATTACACACTTTTCTTACTGCGATTATCTTTTGCTTGCAACTTAATACCCAACGTTTTTTCGGATGATATTCGAATGGTGGATTTTTAGTCATAGATGCAGTTGGATAACGGTCTATGTATCTTGTTGTAATGCTCGCATGAATCACATAGTAATCTTTATGTCTTGCATATGCACTACGGTGCAACCTTCATTTCTGTGAATTGCACAGCTGTAATTTGTTCACCACACATGGTATTTATCTTTCTCGGAGAGACACCACTAGGGAACTGTGGACCCCGGTCCTTTTTCCTCATACTGATAAACACCTACTTCTTTCATACTGCTCTCATACTGTTTTCCACACCATACGTTTAACCTCTTTGTGTTCAGCAAAACCGGTGAGATTGATAACCTCACTTCTTCGTTGGGGCAAAGTGATTTGATTATGTTGTGCAGGTTCCGCGTTGCTTCTGAACTGGTGGTGCGCCCTGCCATCTCAGCTGCTTGACCTTATGAAGTTACTCCTTCCTCCTACCGGTCGATTCTACCTTGGTTTCCTTTCTGAGGGAAACTTGCTGCTACACTCTTCATACCTTCCTCTTGGGGTCTCCCAACGAACGTGTGTCTACAAGCATCAAGAACTTTTCAGGCGCTACCGGGAGGAAGAAAATTTCTGCAAGGGGAGTCTCTCACTTCCAATCTCTTTACTTTGTTTTTGTTTTGCTTAGTTTATTTTATTTTGTCTTGTTTGCTTCTCTTTATCAAAAACACACAAAAAAATAGTTCTTATTCTAGTTGTTATTTTTCATCATGTTGTTTCCTAAGTTTAGCCTGAAAGATTTACCGGTAGGAAGTGGTTCTATACTTGGAAAGGACACTATTAAAGAATTCTTTGATCATGTTAGTAAGCATGATAATTTTGAAGAAAAATCCATAGTAGAACTTGCTCCCAATTATGAGACTGCTGCAACTTCTTTAGTTCACATGTTAGAAGCTAGGTTTGTTAATATCCATCCCATATTACAACATATGTTCCTCAATTTAAATAACACTAAAGATGTTGAGAAAAGAAACTTTATCTTAAAAGCTATGCTTAAAGAATTTGGAGATGTTGCTGTAGAAGCTAGAAAAGTCTTTGATCGTTTCAATATGCTTGGCTCATGTGTAGACATTGTTGGTGTTCTTGAAAAAACTGAATCTAATAATGAAGAGGAGGATAAAATACCAATCCCCTTTAAATTGGTAGCGCTGCATGATGCCCGAGAAAAGAATTTTGATTGGATTGTTCCTGAGCATTTATCTGATAAAGATAGTAAGCCTAAAAGTTCTAAGAGAGGAACCTATGAAACTCACTTAGATAAAATACAATGCATCATTAAGGAATTGCCAAATATTGATTTGAATTCCCCTCCTTTTGAAAATACTTGATTCCACTTTTCTGGGCCTAGCTAAAAGGTGTTAAAGAAAAGCACTTCTTGGGAGATAGCCCATGGTTTTATTTTTTGCTCTGTTTTTCTCTGTTTTCTTTGAGTCAAGGGGTGGTATACTTCTACAGAAACTCATTTGTATCTTTCTTTCATGTTTTAGTAGTTCCAAGTAAGGTTTCTGACGAGAGTTGGAGTTGGTTTTCCGATTTCTGCGCAGGAAACAGATTTCTGCTGTCCACCGCAAAAAAATCGTATAAAATCCTAGAAGCTCAGAATGATCTAAAAAATTTTGTGCTTATTCCTCAGCTAATTCCGCAACATTTTTGTTTTTAAGTTTTTCGATCTGAGCAACCTAAGTGCCTCGAAAAAATTCATCTTTACAGACAGTTCTAGTTTTGACAGATTCTGCCATTTTTTCTTGCATTTGCTCTTTTGCAATGTCAAGTGGGTTTTTTTTTATTCAAGAAACATCAGTGGCTGTAGCTAATGTTTAAAAGTATCAATAGAACTTGTGCCATACTGAACCAATGGATTTTTATTTGTCGCACTAACCCTCTAATGCGAATTACTGTTTGAGTGTGGTGTGAAGGAAGTTTTCAAGTGTCAAGAGAAGAGGTGATATATGTGATCAAGAAGAGTGCAAGATCAAAGCTTGGGGATGCCCCCGTGGTTCACCCAAGCATCTAAGCTTGGTGATGCCCAAGGCATCCCCTTCTTCATCAACTATCTATCATGTCACTTCTCGTGAAACTATATTTTTATTCGGTCACATCATATGAAGTTTACTTGGAGCGTCTGTTTGTTTTTCTTTAATTTTCCTTTGTTTTCTTTTTTTCCTTGTTGCAATAATATAATTGGACCTAGCATCTTTTTTTGGGAGAGAGACACGCTCCGCTTTTTCGTTTGAATACTTGCTATGCTAGTATTCTTAGGTTTCTTCTAGCTACTGCAAAAATTCCTATTTAGCTCTTGTTTTCATTGCATTTCTTATTCAGAGATGTTAGTTTTAGTAGTGTTATGTGAGTCCTCTCATGTTTGCTTTCTGTAGCATGTAGAGAGTTTTTGTTAAAGCATGATCTGTATGGTGCTTGCTGGGAAAAGAATCTGCTGCTTGAGGTAGAATTTTTAACAGTGCAAGTAGAAGCTTGTATAGACTGTGGCTAGAACTTTTTCATATCATGCTAGATGTTATTTTAGTTTTAAATCCTTGTGGTTATTTAGTAGCATGATTAGCCTCAAATATCTGAGAGTGTTTAATGTTCCATTGAAGGAATCATGAGTTGTTCTTGTCATATTGAAGCATAAATTTTTGGTGTTCTCCCTTGGATGTTTTATTTGGTTGACTTGGCGCATGCTCACACCATGTTTATAAATATGAACCAGTCACAAATAGACTCTATGATCATTTAGTTTTTGAACTTGTGGTACCACTTATGCTTTGATTAATGATGTTTATGTCGCTATGCATGATTATGGATCTTATGCTCTCTTGATTTGTCGCTCCCAGTCTTTTGCTAGCCTCCACTTGTACCGAGTAAGAGCTCTACTCGTGCATCCAACTCCCTAATACCAAAGTTTTCCGATTGTGTCCACCATACCTACCTACATGTGGTATATAACCGCCACTCCAAAGTAAATTGCTCATGTGTTACCTTTAAAACTTTCAAAATTACTCCTGTTTTGGTCTCCTTTTTTAGCTCATGAGGACGTAAGTAGAGAATCTTTATCTCACTTGTTGATTGGACTTTCACACCCTGGACTAGTAGCTTGATGCACTTTGTTGGGAACCCCAAGACGAGGGTATGATGAGCACAGCGGTAGGAGTTTTCCCCTTAGTTAAGAACCAGGGTTACCAATCCAGTAGGAGAAAGAGAATCTTCGGAAGGTTGATGCCACTGACGGTGGAGCTAGCGCTTCACCGGTGACAGCAACAACGTGCAACCTGCACACAAGACAATCAAAATACTTTGCCCCAACGGTACAGTGAGGTTGTCAATCTCACCGGTCTTTCTGAAAACAAATATTAGACGTATAGTGTGGAAAAACAATGTATGCTTGCAGAAAGTAAAGAGAGCAGGAAATTATTGTGGGTTGTTTATCAGTGTGCAAAATGAACCGGGGTTTGTAGTTTCACTAGTGGTGTCTCTCCATAAAAGATAGCATGCTGGGTGAACAAATTACAGCTGGGCAATTGACAAATAAAGGTTGCACCGTAGTGCACAATATGACATGAAGATTACTGTGTTATTTAGTGCGGGCATTACAACAAGATACATAGACCGACATCCATCTGCATCTATGACTAATAATCCACCTTCAGGTTATCATCCGACCCCCCTTACGTATTAAGTTGCAAGCAACAGATAATTGCATTAAACAAAGTGTGTAATGTAAGCAATGATTATGCACGCGGGAACTCTCACTGTTGTTTTCTCCCTAATGGAAACATCACATCCTCCCCCTTCACGTTTCTGTCACTCGAGCAAGGCAACAAGGAAGCATGAACCCACTATCGAGCATATATACTCCATCTTGGAGTCACTAACAATTACTTGGCCAGAATAACCATTAGCAACGGAGAGCATGCAAGATCAAAAATAACACATGCAAATGAAGACTATAACCAACTTGGCATAAGGTTAATATTCATCGTATCCCAGCAAACACAACACAAAGAATTACATAAGATCAATCTCGATCATGATAGGCAGCTCACGAGATCTAAACATGGAGGCATATGAGGAGAAGACAACCATCTAGCTACAACTACAAACCCGTAGTCCAAGGATGAACTACTCACGCATCACTCCGGAGGCAGGCATAGTGATGAAGAGGCCTCCGGTGATGATCTCCTCTCCGGTAGGGTGTCAGAAACAGCTTCAGAACCCCCTGATCTAGGTTGACGATGACAGCGGCTGCGGAAATGTTTCGGGGATTTTGATCAGGTGCTTAGGGTTTTCCATCCGGGGGGGTTAAATAGGCGAAAAGGAAAAGGCGGTGGAGCTCTAGGGCCCCACACCCATAGGTGGCGCGGCCAGGGGGACTCACGCCACCCTATGGTGTGGCCCCCTGTTGCCCGTCTTCGACTCCTCTTTGGTGTTCTGGATGCTTCCGGGGAAAATAGGAACTTCGGGCTTTGTGGGGTCCAATTCCGAGAGTGTTTGCAGAACAACTTTTCTTAAACCAAAAACAGCAGAAAACAGCGAACTGACACTTGGCATCTTGCTAATAGGTTAGTCCCGGAAAACGTATAAAAATGCTATAAATAAGGGTGAAAACAAGTAGTAATTGGCAAAATATGATCATGGAGCATCAGAAATTAGGGATACGTTTATGATGTATCAAGCATCCCCAAGCTTAGTTCCTACTCGCCCTTGAGTAGGTAAACGATAAAACAATAATGTTTGAGGTGACATGCTACTAACATAAACTGGATCAATCTAATGTAAAAGCATATGCACGCTGAGATCATAAAACTTTAAACACATGCATAATAAATAAAACTTTAATAATAAAGCATAGCAATTACTTTGCATCACGAAAAGTAACTCAAATAAAGGATCATGAATAATAATGCAAAGAAAGGTAAACCTTTGTTTCAGGTATTGAGAAAGCATTGCAAAGTGATATTTCGATAGTCCTTAAGAGTGGGGCAAAACATAAATGCCAGGACACCTTCAAAGTTCAAGAGGAAGACTAGAACAAATAATTTAAGAACAAATAATAACACATCATGAAGTAATTATTGATGCTTATGGGACAAATGCACATAGAACTCAGAATGGCAAAAATTCTCTCTCAATTGTGCATAAAGTTAGAAGATGGATACTCAACATAAAAGTAAAAGAAAGGCCCTTCGTAGAGGGAAGCGGGGATCACTCATGTGCTAGAGCTTTTATTTTATTAAACAGAGGTATTAAAATTTTGACACTCCTCCCATCCATCTTTCACAAACCATGGCTAACCGAATCCTCGGGTGCATGCCAACAATCACATACCGTGGAGGAGTGTCTATGTTTTGGGAGATGTATGCTAATGTCAACGAATGGTAAACAAAAAATAGTACGTCACAAGTCAACTGGATTCACAAGAGCGGCTCCCATGCTGAAGGACGCAACTGGTGTATAAGTTCATCCCTCTTTCTCTTTTGTTTACACAATTATGCTTTCACTGATAAATCAGGGGCAAAAATAGTGAAGAGAATCTGTATGCATTAATTTGGGGCTGGGCACCCCGCTGCCAGCTCTTCTATAATTTGGATAAGCGGATGAAGCCACTAGTCCAGGGTGTGAAATCCAATCAACAAGTGGGATAAAGATTCTCTATTTACGTCCTCATGAGCAAAAACAGGAACATAAAGCAGGAGTAATTTTGAAGGTTTTAAAGGTAACACATGAGCAATTTACTTTGGAATGGCAGTTAAATACCCCATGTAGGTAGGTATGGTGGAAACAATGGGAAATTTTTGCGCTCAAGGGAGTTTGGATGCACGAGTAGAGCTCATACTCGGTACAGGTGGAGGCTAGCAGAAGACTGGGAGCGACAAATCAAGAGAGCATAAGAGCCATAATCATGCATAGCGACATAAGAATCATTAATTAAAACATAAGTAGTATCACAAGTTCAAAAACTAAGTGGTCATGGAGGCTATTCATGACTGGTTTGTAGTCATAAACATGGTGTGAGCATGCGCCAAGGAGAATACCATAAACTGATGCTTTACTATGACAAGAACAACTCATGAATCTTTCAATACATATTAAACACTCTCAGCTATTTGAGGCTAATCATGCTACTCAATAACCACAAGGCTTCAAAACTAAAATAACATTTAGCCTGGCATGAAAAAGTCCTAGCCACAGTCTATACAAGCTTCTACTAGCATTGTTATAAATTCTACTTCAAGCAGCAGTTTTCGTTTCTCCCAACAAGCACCATACAAAACATGCTTTAACAAAAATACTCTTATGATACATCAAGCAAACATCAGAGTACTCAAATAATACTACTAAAACTAACAGCTCTAACAAGAGATGCGTGCAAAAGAGGAGCTGAATAAATGCAGCAGTCAAACAGAGACTAAGAATACAACGTTTTCTCAAGAAAAAGCGGAGCGTGTCACTCTCCAATAAAAGAATGCTGGGGTCCAACGAAGCTTATTAAGAAAGTAAAAACAAACTGAAAGAAAAAGAAAAAGCAAACTGAAAACAAAAATAAAAGACGCTCCAAGTAAAGCACATAAGATGCAACCGAATAAAATATAGTTTCACTAGAAGTGACCTGATAATTTGTTGATGAAGAAGGGGATGCCCTAGGCATTCCCAAGCTTAGACACTTTAGTATTCTTGGAATTTTCTTGGATGTACCACCGGGGCATCCCCAAGCTTAGGCTTTTCACTCTTCTTGATCACATCATATCATCATCTTCTCTTAACCCTTGAAAACTTCTTTCACATCAAAATTCTCACAATCTTCATTAGCAGCGTTAGTGAAATTGAAATAATAAATCCACATGGTTCAGCTTCAACACAAGTGTAAAACTTAAAACACATTAGCTACTATCACAACTTCTGTCAAAACTCTTTTTCTCAAAAGAACAGCAAAATAAAGAGATTAAGATGCAAATGCGATAAATGGCAGAAATCTGTCAAAAACAGAACAGCAGGTAAAGATCAATTTTTTCAAACATCTTCTGTTGCTTGAATCAAAAAGTGGTCTTCTAGAAAAAGTTGCTCATATAACTCAGGATTCAGCACAAAAAAGCTCAGGTCAATTTGAATTTTCTGTGATTTTAACGGAATTTACAATGGACAGCAGAAATCTGTTTCCTGCACAGAAATCCGAAATATAGGCTCAACTTTCCACTAGTGGCTTTACTTGGCTCAACAAAAACTCAAAAGAAAAGATACAACAGGGTTGATAAGGAAATATAAAATACCCAGGTGCAAGCACACTAGAGAAAACAAAGGAAAACTGAAAGAAAACAGAGAAATAAAACGGGTTGTCTCCCGGTAGCGCTTTTCTTTAAAGCCTTTTAGCTAGGCATAGAAAAATCAACTCAGGTGTTTTCAAGTGAAGAAGCATCAACATCAATACTATTAACTCTCCTTTTGCTCCTCTTACCCTTCTTCTTACCCTTCTTCTTGGGTTGGGGGAATGTGTGTTCACATGGTGTGAAGGTAAATTTTAATGTACCATACCCCACATCTATTACTGCCCCCAGGAGTTTCAGCAAAGATCTTCCAAGCGTAATTCTTCCGTCTCCTACACATTCAATAACAAGATAATCAGTGGATACGGTACTTCCCATGATTTTTGTAAACACTCCCTCAGCTATCCCAATGGGAAATATAGTGGTGTTATTAGTGAGAGGAATTTCTTCTCCTCCATCAGCTAGCCCCCAAAGGTTCAAAGATTCATAAATTTCCTTAGGCATAAGACAGATTCAGACATGATATCACAACGAGCATGAAAAGTTTCACCATTTATAACAACTTTAATCAAAGGGATCATATTTGTTGACTCAAAATTTATTGGGACATGATCAAGATGTTCACGAATTTGGCTATATCCCTCTTTTAAGATAGAAATATGTGATTCAAGAGTATTTAATCTAGCATAAATTTCTGTAAAGGCTTTATCAGAACTACTAGGTAAGCTGTAGGTTGCAATTTATTTTATTATAGCATTGAAAGCTTGATCTCTATCACAATTAAGGAAATCACCTCCTACCACAGTATCCAAAGCATATCTATAACAAAGAACAAGACCAAAGTAAAAACTACAAAGAAACAGATTTAGAGTCATTTTAGGTTCAACTTTGCAATAGGAATCAAAAGCTCGAGACCAAGCTGCTTTGAAGTTCTCATCATTCCCTTGTTTCAAAGTAAAGATAGTTTCTTCTGGTGAAATTATGACAGGAACAAAACTAGACATAAAAGCAAGGAAATAAATAACAGCTATGAAGTAAACTAATTTTTTTGTGTTTTCAATATAGAGAAATAAACTAATTTTTTGTGTTTTTGATATAGAGAAATAAAAACAAGACAATAAAAACAAAATAAAGAGATTGAGAGTGAGAGACTCCCCTTGCCAGAAGACTTCCTTCTCCCCGGCAACAACGCTAGAAAAATCCTTGATGCACTTCGTTGGGAACCCCAAGAGGAGGGTATGATGAGCACATCGGTAGGAGTTTTCCCCTTAGTTAAGAACCAGGGTTATCAATCCAGTAGGATAAAGAGAATCTTCGGAAGGTTGATGCCACTAACGGTGGTGCTGGCGCTTCACCGGTGTCAGCAACAACGTGGAACCTGCACACAACACAATCAAAATACTTAGCCCCAACGGTACAGTGAGGTTGTCAATCTCACCGGTCTTGCTGAAAACAAAGATTAGACGTATAGTGTGGAAAAATAGTCTATCCTTGCAGAAAGTAAAGAGAGCAGGAAATTGTTGTGGGTTGTTTAACAGTGTGGAAAATGGACAGGGGTTTGTAGTTTCACTAGTGGTGTCTCTCCATAAAAGATAGCATGTTGGGTGAACAAATTACAACTGGGAAATTGACAAATAAAGGTTGCACCGTAGTGCACAATATGACATGAAGATTACTATGTTATTTAGTGCGGGCATTACAACAAGATACATAGACCGACATCGATCTGCATCTATGACTAATAATCCACCCTCAGGTTATCATCCAAACCCCCTCAGGTATTAAGTTGCAAGCAACAGATAATTGCATTAAACAAAGTGTGTAATGTAAGCAACGATTATGCACGCGGGCACTCTCACCGCTGTTTTCTCCCTAATGGCAATAACACATCCTCCCCCTTCACGTTTCTGTCACTCGAGGAAGGCAACAAGGAGGCATGAACCCACTATCCAGCATAAATACTCCCTCTTGGAGTCACTAACAATTACTTGGCCAGAATAACCACTAGCAACGGAGAGCATGCAAGATCACAAATAACACATGCAAATAAAGACTATAATCAACTTGGCATAAGGTCAATATTCATCGGAACCCAGCAAACACAACACAAAGAATTACATAAGATCAATCTCGATCATGATAGGCAGCTCACGAGATCTAAACATGGAGGCATATGAGGAGAAGACAACCATCTAGCTACAGCTACGAACCCGTATTCCAAGGATGAACTACTCACGTATCACTTCGAAGGCAGGCATCGTGATGAAGAGGCCTCCGGTGATGATCTCCTCTCCGGCAGGGTGCCGGAAACAGCTTCAGAACCCCCCCTGATCTGGGGTTGACGGTGACGGCGGCTGCGGAACTTTTTCGGGGATTTTGATCAGGTGCTTAGGGTTTTCCACCCGGGGGGATTAAATAGGCGAAAGGGCAAAGGCGGTGGAGCTCCAGGGCCCCACACCCATAGGTGGCGCGGCCAGGGGGACCCGCGCCACCCTATGGTGTGCCCCCCCCCTGTTGCCCGTCTTCGACTCCTCTTCGGTGTTCTGGATGCTTCCGGGGAAAATAGGAACTTCGGGCTTTGTGGGGTCCAATTCCGAGAGTGTTTGCAGAACAACTTTTCTGAAACCAAAAACAGCAGAAAACAGGGAACTGGCACTTTGCATCTTGTTAATAGGTTAGTCCCGGAAAACGTATAAAAATGCTATAAATAAGGGAGAAAACAAGTAGCAATTGGCAAAATATGATCATGGTGCATCAGAAATTAGGGATACATTTATGACGTTGATGACTCCCAAGTGCAGGAGATCAATTGTAGTATCTTTCGATAAGTATTGGAGTGTCGAACCCACGAGGAGCTGAAGGTAAGCTATCTATTCTGTAAAGCCCTATAACCCTCTTATATGGCTGTTTATGCAAAGCAATAAGTTTGACTAAAAGGAACTAACTAATTAAAAGCAAGTGACGTGGAGTGTGGTTTGTCTAGTAACTAGTGAAGCAAGTTTAAAATGCAAGTAATCCTAGAGCAAGTTTCTAAAGCAAGTTTCTAAGCAAGTTTCACAAGTAGCAAGCAGCAAATATCTCAAGTATCTCAAGGGAGGAAGTGTTCTAGCAATAGGTGTTTCGTTCGTGTGGTTGTCACAATTAGCAAAGCACATGTTTTAGTCTTAGTTGTTTCTTCTAGGAAGGAGCCATGAATAGGTATAGTCAAGTAAATGATCTACAACCCCTTATGATGGATCATGTGGCCAAGTAAATGACTGCACAAGATTGATTAAGACATAAAGTCCCACCATAGCCTTACGTTCTAAGGTCCCCTATATATATCCCCCAATAACTTAACTTTGTGGCTCGGTCTCAGGTTACTGTCACTCCCAAGTCACCACCACTCCATTACGCTACCGGTGGTCACCTTACATGCATTCCCCAACATATGTGTGCACTCATATATTGTACATAAAGACAATCATAGAAGATACCAAACTTGTATGCAACCAATCAATGGACTATTTCACCATTGCCAAGAACAATTCACTACTCAAACATAGACGGGGAGACACAATACATCAAGGGAATATAGTATTGCATCATACATCGTGTTTGCCAAGAGATTACAGTGGAGCGATGGAGCTATTCTTGCTGTAGATGTTGATGATGAACACGCCGGAGGGGGGTGGAGCCCTCCGGGGGTGATCCCGGCAGCGTTTCCCCCCTCCGATCTTCTCCGACGGCAGCCTTCTGTCTCTCCGTTTCGTGGTTTAGTCTCTCGGCGCCGCCTCCTCCTCGAAAAGGCCAGGGGACCCTTTATATAGTCGTTTTTAGGTCACGAGACACTTGGGAGAAGAAAGATCGACGACATCGGAGCCACGGGGGCAAAAAGGGGGCCTCTCACGCGGCCAAGGAATCTGGCCGCGTGGAGGGTCCTCTTTTCCACCTGGTTGGCCTTTTGGCCCTCTACTTTGGCCCATGGTCTTCGTCTCGAAAATTATGAACCGTGCTCTTTGGCCTTTCCCTTTTTGGAGTCCCGAAGCTCCCGGAAAGTCTGAAACACTAAAAAGTACGTTTTCTGGAAAAACAGGGTTAGAACCAAAAGAAGGGGGATTGTTTAGAAAATCCCCCAAATCATTATAAAACATGAATATAAGTTGCTAATATGTAGGAAAAACAAGTAATAACATGCAAAGTTCATGTATGCATTTTACATGCATCAGACGTATCATGGCTTCATCCGCTTATCCAATGATAGAAGAGCTGGCAGTGGGGTGCCCAACCCCAAACTAATAACACAAATTCTCTTCACTATTTTTCCCCCTAATTTATCGGTCAAAGCATAATTGTGTAAACAAAAGAGAAATGGGGATGAACTTCTACCCCGATGCGTCCTTCTCTGGGAGCCGCTCTTGTGAAGTCTAGTTGGCTTGTGACGTACTGTATTTTCTGTTTACCATTCGTTGACATAAGCATACACCTCTATCAAAAATGTTTTTATACCTCTATTTAATAAAACAAAATCTCTGTCACATGAGTGATCCATGCTTTCCTCTGCGAAGGGCCTTTCTTTTACTTTTATGTTGAGTCTCCATATTCTAACCTTATGCACAGTTGAGAGAGAATTTTTGCCATTCTGAGTTTTATGTGCATTTGTCCCGGAAACATTATTAATTGATTCATGATGTGTTATTGCTTGTTCTTTAACTATTTGTTCTAGTCTTCCTCATGAACTTTGAAGGTGTCCTGACATTTATGTTTTACCCCACTCTTAAGGACTAGTGAAATATCACTTTGACATACTTTCTCTATACTTGAAAAAAACGTATATGTTTCTTAGCATTGTTATCCGTGATCTTTTATTTGAGTTACTTCTCATGATGCAAAGTGATTGCTATGCTTTATAATTAAAGTTTTATTTATCATGCTTGTGTTTAAGTTCTATGATCTCAACTTACTTATGTTTTTACATTATTGATGATCAAATTTATGTTGGTAGCATGTCACCTCAGAAATTATTGTGTTTTTATCGTTTACCTACTCGAGGACGAGTAGGAACTAAGCTTGGGGATGTTGATACGTCATAAACGTATCCTTAATTTCTGATGTTCCATGTTTTTTTCTTATTGTTTCCCGCATGTTTGCTATACACTTTATGTCATTTTTATCGATTTTCTGGACTAACCTATTGACAAGATGCCACAGAGCCAGTTCCCTGTTTTCTGTTGTTTTTAGTTTCAGAAACGTTGTTCTGGAAATATTCTCGGAATTGGAAAATTCGAAGCCCGGAAGTCTTAGAAATCCCGGCGGTTCCACAGAGTCCCGAAGAGACTCGGAGGGGGGCCTCAGGGGCTCACACCATAGGGTGGTGCGCCCCCCCCCTTGGCCGCGCCAGGGGGTGGTGTGGGGCCCTGAGCCTCTACTGCCTGTCCCCTTTCGCCTATTTATTCCCCCCGAGGCATAAACCCTAGAACAATCCCACTTTTACCCGAGAAACACACCCGAGGCCACCGTCATTGTCATCCCGAGATCGGGAGGGTTTTGGAGCTCTCCCCAGCACTCTGCCGGAGGGGGAAATCATCAGCGGAGGGGTCTACACCACCATTCCCTCCTCCGAAGTGATGCGTGAGTAGTTCATCCCTGGACTACGGGTCCATAGCAGTAGCTAGATGGTCATTCTCTCCACTTTGTGCCTCATGTTTAGATCTTTTGAGATGCCTAACATGATCAAGGTCGTCTTTATGTAATGCTACATGTTGTGTTTGCTAGGATCTGATGAATGTTGAATGCTATGTCTTTTGATTATCAATCTATCATGTTATCTTCATGCTTATGTTATTTATGATCTTGTATTCTCTCCGTTGTTAGTAGATGCTCTGGCCAAGTAGATGCTACTAAGTCCAAGAGGGAGTATTTATGCTAGATAGTGGGTTCATGCCTCCTTTTCATCTGTGCTCGAGTGACAGAAACGTGACGGATGGAGGATGTGTTGTTGCCATTAGGGAGAAAACAACAATGCTTTGTCTAAGGATGATGTTATTGTTTACATTACACACTTTGCTTACTGCAATTATCTGTTGCTTGCAACTTAATACCCAACGTTTGTTCGGATGATATTCGAAGGGTGGCTTTTTAGTCATAGATGCAGTTGGATAACGGTCTATGTATCTTGTTGTAATTCCCGCATGAATCACATAGTAATATTTATGTCTTGCATATGCACTACGGTGCAACCTTCATTTCTGTCGATTGCCCAGCTGTAATTTGTTCACCACACATGTTATTTATCTTTCTCAGAGAGACACCACTAGTTAACTATGGACCCCGGTCCTTTTTCCACATACTGATAAACACCTACTGCTTTCATACTACTCTCATAATGTTTTCCTACTATTTTCCACACCATATGTTTAACATGTTTGTGTTCAGCAAAACCGGTGAGATTGACAACCTCACTGCTTTGTTGGGGCAAAGTGATTTGATTGTGTTGTGCAGGTTCCACGTTGCTTCTGAACCGGTAGTGCGCCCTGCCATCTCAGCTGCTTCACCTTCTGAAGTTACTCCTTCCTCCTCGTTGGGGCAAACCGATTTGATTGTCGATTCAACCTTGGTCACTTTTCCGAGGGAAACTTGCTGCTGCACTCTTCATACCTTCCTCTTGGGGTCTCCCAAAGAACGTGTGTCTACACGCATCAACCATCTAGCTCAGGTGGCGAACGATTGAGAGTTTTATCTTCAGCAGTGAGAAAGGTCCAAGATGTGAGCAGATTGAGGTGGTTCAAGCCAAGGAGATCTATGAGGGGGCCCTTGCGGCTGCTCGTGCTCAGGCCGAGCATGAGCGGAAGGAGACCTTGGCACCTGCTAGACCTCTGCAGGAGGCACAAGGGTCCAACAGTGGAGCCTCTCCTTTGAAGCATAGTGTGGGGGATCCCGAGGTAGCCCCCTAGCCAGCGAGGAAGTGCAGAAGGCCCACTAAGGCAGCGTCCCAGCCCTCAACCTCTCGTAGGTGATGGCGTGTGAACACACGTTCGTTGGGAGACCCCAAGAGGAAGGTATGATGAGTACATATGTAAGATTTTCCCTCAGTGAGAAACCAAGGTTTAATCGGGCCAATAGGAGAAAGAAATCACTTCTGAAGGTTGTTGACAGCTGATGTTGGCAGGGCGCACTACCAGACTCTGCAACAACATGGAATCTGCACACAACACAACCAAGATACTTTGCCCCAATGAAATAATAAGGTTGTCAACCTCACAGGTCTTGCTGAAAACAAAGGATTAGACGTATAGTGTGGAAAATCATGTTTGTTTGCAGAGAATGAAATGAGAATAGTGTTTGCAGTGAAAACAACAATGTTTGTAGTAAATTCTATTATAGTGTAAAAGAATGGACCGGGGTCCACAGTTCACTAGTGATGTCTCTCCATAACAGATAAATAATATGCTGGGTGAAAAAATTCCAGCTGGGCAATTGACAAATAGAGAATAGACCGTAAGTCCGTAATGCATATACATGACATAACGACTACTATGATATTCATTTGGGCATTACAACATGATACATATACTATTATCCAACTGCATCTATGACTAATAATCCACCCTTAGGACGCCATCCGAGCAAACTTTGGGTATTAAGTTGCAAGCAACAGATTATTGCATTAAGTAAAGTGCGTAATGTAAACAACACAATTATCCTTAGACAAAGCATTGTTGTTTTACCCCTAGTGGCCACAACACATCCATAATCTTTGAAGTTACTGTCACTCTCCCAGATTACTGGACGCATGAACCCACTATAAAGCATAAATACTCCCTCTTGGAGTCACAAACATCTACTTGGCCAGAGCATCTACTAGCAACAGAGGGCATGCAAGATCACAAATAACATATATGATAGATCTATAATCAATTTGACATCATATTCAATATTCATCAGATCCCATCAAACACAACATGTAGCGTTATAATAAGATGATCTTGATCATGTTAGGCAGCTCACAAGATCTAAACACGATGGCACGAAATTAGAGAAGACAACCATATAGCTACTTCTATGGACCCGTAGTCTAAGATGAACTACTCACGCATCACTCTGGAGGCAGGTATGGTGATGAAGAGCCCTCTGGTGATGATTCCCCTCTCCGGTAGGGTGCCGGGAAGAGCTTCGGAACCCTCCAAAAGTAGGGTTGACGACGGCGGCGGCTGCAGAACTTTTCGTGGATGGAGGCTCGGGTACTTAGGGTTTTCCCAAGGAAGGCAATATATAGGCGAAATGGAGATCGGTGGGCAACCAGGGGGCCCACACCACGTGGTCGCGCGACCAAGGGGGTGGGCGATGCCCTATGGTGTGGTTGCCTCCCTGGCCCCTTCGAGTCCCCTTCGGAGTCCGTGTACGTGAAAGAAAAATAGGGAGCTCGGCTTTTGTTTCGTTCACTTCCGAGAATATTTCCACAACAACTTTTCTGAAATACAAAAATAGAAGAAAACATGAATTGGCACTATAGCATCTTGTCAATAGGTTAGTCCCAGAAAATACATAAAAAATGCTATGAAGTTTATAGAAAACATATAGCAATTGGCATAATATCAACATGGAACATCAGAAATTATAGATACGTTGGAGACGTATCAAGCATACCTTTCTACTCATCCTCGAGTAGGTAAAACGGTAACAACAAAATAATTTCTGAGGTGACATGCTACCACACAATCTTGATCAAATAATAATGTAAAGCACAATTCATGGATGAAGTGATCCAAGTCAATGGTCTATAGTTTGCTAACAAATAGATAATGAGTAAACAACTGAATCATATGAGCAAAAACCTTTCATGAATAGTACCTTCAAGACAAGCATAAAAAAGTTTTTCATAAGAGTTAACTCATAAAGCAATAGAGTCTAAATAAAAGGCATCGATGAACACGTCCGCAGATTTAAGTTTCAGCATTGGCTTTCAATTTTCAACATATATATCTCATGGATATTGTCAACACAAAGAAATATAATAAGTGCAATAAACTAGCATGTAAAAATTGTTGCACACAAAGTTGACACAACTGTTTGCTTCTGAGACAGAAAGAAGTAGGAAAACTGACTCAACATAAAAGTAAAAGAAAGGCCCTTCGCAGAGGGAAGCAGGGATAAATTATGTGCTGGAGCTTTTTAAGGTTTTAAAAAACATATAGAGAGTATAAAAATAAATTTTGAGAGAGGTGTTTGTTTATGTCAACGAATGGCATCGAAAGATTTATCATCCTTTCGTGTTTAAAGGCTTCAAGAGAGGCTCCCATAGAGAGAACAATAAAGTTCCTCTTCTCCTTTAATTGAACAAGCTAAGTTCATGATTTCTCAAGCTCATAGTGTTAGGATATTTATTTGGTTATAAGTTGTAATTTATCTTTTAGGGGTTGGGCACCCGCTTGCCTGCTCTTTTTGCAATATTAGGGACTAACACATTATTCATGATAGTCAAGGTGTGAAGCCAAATAAACATGAAAGAGACAGTAAAGCATCCAATACTTCCTCATGGGCTAAAACAAAGCACAAAACATGATTAATAATTTTTAAGGTTTAAAGGTAGCTGATACGTCCATTTTGCATCACCGTTTTATATTGTTATTTTCTGTTATTCATCAATATATTTCATGTTATGATGCATCACTTATGTTATTTTATCTTATTTTGCATGTTCCATAATTTTTGGAGAATAAACACCGGGACCAGAAATATGATGGAAAAAAGCACCGTCAGGATACCTTATTTCAGAAGATCAGAAGAAGAGGGGGGGACACCGGAGATGTCTTAGAATTCCAGATGAGGGAGCCAACCACGAGGAGAGCCGGAGGGGGGCCCACACCACCAGGTGGCGTCCCCCCCCCCCCTTGGTCGCGCCGCCAGGTGGTGTGGCCACCCTGGCCCACCTCTGGTCGATATTTTTCGTGTACTTGACCCCATAGAACCCTAAGCCCCGGACTATCATCAAAGAATTATTCCGCCGCCAGCTCGGGGCGGAAAACATCCGAGAGAGAAAAGCTCGCTCGCAGGGAGAAATCTGCCGGGGAAATTCCTCTCAGGAGAGGGGAAATCATCGCCATCGTCACCGTCATCACTCTGGGCATCATCAAGATCGTCATCGTCATCATCATCACAACCAGCACCATCACCCTCATCATCCACCGTCATCCCGTTGTAACAATTAGGGGCCTCTATCGTTGTTTTACATTAGATCTCTCTCCCGGCGTGGATTACTTGTTAGTAGTTGACGCTTGTGAGATTTATCGGTGCTAGCACTTTATGACCAGATTGTTTTTATCCATTATATCACCTCTTATTATGATCCATATGATTTCTTGTCAGTAGTTCGTTTAGTTCTTGAGGACATGGGAGAAGTCATGATGTTAGTAGTGAAGTTATGTTGAAGTAATATCTCATGGTTCTGTATTTAAGTTGTGGTGCTATTCTTCTAGTGGTGTCATGTGAACGTCGACTACATGATACTTCAACTTTATGGGCCTAGGAGGATGCATTCTGTATTTGGCTACTAATTGTGGGGTTGCCGGAGTGACAGAAACCTAAACCCCCGTTAGGAAACCAATGCACGAGGGAGCGTAGAATCCCGGAGTTTTAAGGCTGTGGTTAGATTTATCTTATTTACTTTCTTGTATTTGCGGATTCTTACGAGGGGTATAATCACAAGTATGTATTAGTCCTAGTTGGGCGGTGCATTAGCATAGGTTCACCCACACAACACTTCACGAACCAATGGATATTAATCAACCGTAACGAAGCGAAAGCACTTGACGAAATTCCCATGTGTCCTCGAGAACGTTTGGTAGTCATAAGTAATACAACTGGCTTGTCCTTTGCACTCAAAAGGATTGGGCCACTCGCTGCAATATTACTTACTGCACTTTATTTACTCACACTTTATTTATCTTCTATATCAAAACCTCAAAAACCCATTTGCTAATGTTTACAGTGAATCTTCTATCTAATCTGCTTGTCGACACCTTCTGCTCCTCATTGGGTTTTACACTCTTATTTAACGAAAGTACTACGATACACCCCCTATACTTTTGGGTCATCAGTAGCACACGAAATATTTACTTGGAATGGCAGGAAATACCACATAATAGGTAGGTATGGTGGACACAAATGCATGGATTTTAGCTCAAGGTTTGGATGCACGAGAAGCATTCGTTCTCAGTACAGATTTTAGGCTAGCAAGGTTGTTTGAAGCAAACACAAGATATCAACTAGTACAACAAGAATTACATGAAATCTAATTGCAAGCATTATAAGACTATATTGTCCTCCTCGTTACTCAAACACCTTTTACCAGAAAATATCTAGACCTTAGAGATACCAATCATGCAAAACAAATATCAACAAGCTCTAAAGTAGTTCTCCACTAATAGGTTTTAACCACATGATACAAGAGCTTAAACATGAACTACTTGAAAGCTCAAAACAATTGCCAAGTATCAAATTATCCAAGACAGTGATCTACAAGACTATGTATGTCTTTTCCAATATACCATCTACCACATGTAGCATTTTCTGTTTCCAATTAAACACCATTTAAATATTTTAACACAAACTCTCCAAATAATTTATCAATGAAACAAGAGAGTACTACTCTACAAGAACTAACAGCTCTGAATAAGAGATGCACGAAAAACAAGAGCTAAAAGAATTGCAGCAGCTAGACAATAAATGGAGAATACGAGTATTCATATGAAAAAACGAAGTATGTCTCTCTCCCACACAAGAATGCTAGGATCGAACCAAGTTTATTACATAAAATAAAATAAAATAAAAAACAGACGCTCCAAGTAAAGTACACAAGATGTGAACGATAAAAATATAGTTTCACCAGAAATGGCCTGATAAGTTGTTGATGAAGAAGGGGATGCCCAAGGCATCCCCAAGCTTAGACGCTTGATTCTTCTTGAAATTTTCTGTGTCGATCCACGGGGGCATCCCCAAGATTATGCTTTTCACTCTTCTTGATCAAATTATATCATCCTCTTCTCTTGACCCTTGAAAATTTCCTTCACACCAGACTCAAAGTAATTCTCGTTAGAGGGTTAGTGCATAATCAAAAACTCACATGTTCTACATGGACACAAGCATTACCAATACTTTCTAAATATTAGCTATAGCCAATCCACTCAACATAGTAAAAGAGAGAATGCAAAATGAAAGGCAGAGTCTGTCAAAACCAGAACAGTCTGTAAAGAAGAATTTTTTCGAGGCACTTACGTTCCTCAGATCAGAAAAACCAGAACTAAGAAAAGTTGTGTACATATCTAAGTATCATGCACAAATATTTTCAGTATGTTTCGATTTTTCTAGAATGTATTACGAATTAAACGGTGGACAGCAAAAATCTGTTCCTGCGCAGAAATCCGAATCTAGCATCTACTTGCCACTAGATACTTTACTTGGCACAACAATTCGAAAAACTAAAGATACAAAGGAGTTATTATATAAGTAAACAACACCTTGAATCAAAGAAAACAAAACAAAAAATTACAGAAATAGAACATGAGTTATCTCCCAAGAGTGCTTTTCTTTAGCGCCTTTCAGCTAGACACATAAATTAAGAATTAAGTATTTTCAAGTGAAGAAGCATCCAAATCAATAATTTACTCTAAAACACAACTTGTAACAAATGGTACTTTGGTACCCCTGAAGATGATTCAACATGTAAATCACTCTTAATTTCACTAAAAGTTACCAATTTTAAGCACATTATGGGGTTTCGGTTTAGACACCTTGGAACATACATGCACTTTTGCTCTTTTCCCACAAAATCTTTCTTCCTCTTAAATTTAAGGGAAGAAAAGGTTGAACTTAAAGTTTCCATAGCCTCCTCTAGTTTACCAATCCTAAGGTTTTGATTATCATGGGTATTGCTAGCCTCCAAAACAGTGATTCTTTTATTGATACTTACTATAGATTCATTAACTTTTTTATAACATCTTCTAAAGTGATCTCAGTTTTAACAACTTTAGTATGTGGTATTCCTATTACAGGCTTCCAAAGCAGAAGTTCCCAGAAAATTACCACCTTTAAGAGTATCTAGAACATATCTATACCAGCTAGTAATTCCAACATAAAAATTCCTAAGAAGGATCATGGTAGAATATTTTTTTAGTACATCTATGATGAGCATAACTTATTCTATACCAAGCATCTTTCAAACTTTCTCCCCCTTGTTGCCTAAAAGAACGAACCTCAACTTCAGGAATACTCATTTTAGCAAGACTAAAACAAGATAACAAAAATAGCAATTATAATAGGAACTATTTTGTGTGT
Organism: Alopecurus myosuroides; assembly: GCA_028641055.1. Lineage (NCBI taxonomy): Eukaryota > Viridiplantae > Streptophyta > Magnoliopsida > Poales > Poaceae > Alopecurus > Alopecurus myosuroides. The sequence goes on from CM054061.1 coordinate 90,942,014, forward strand.
GTTATTGATATAAAGAAGCAAACAAGACAAAATAAAATAAACTAAGAAAAAATAATAAAGCGAAAAAGATTGGAGGTGAGAGACTCCCCTTGCAGAAATCCTCTTCCTTCCCGGAAACGGCGCCAAAAAAGAGCTTGATGGCGTGTGAACACACATTCGTTGGGAAACCCCAAGAGGAAGGTATGATGAGTACAGCAACAAGATTTTCCCTCAGTAAGAAACCAAGATTTAATCAGACCAGTGGGAGAAAGAAATCACTTATGAAGGTTGTTGACAGCTGATGTTGGCAGGGCGCCCTGCCAGGCTCAGCAGCAACGTGAAATCTGCACACAACACAACCAAGATATTTTGGCCCAACGAAACAGTGAGGTTGTCAATCTCACCGGTCTTGCTGAAAACAAAGGATTAGACGTATAGAATGGAAAATGATGTTTGTTTGCAATGAATGAAATGAGAACAGTGTTTGGAGTAGGTTGTATTATCAGTGTAAGAGAATGGACCGGGGTCCATAGTTCACTAGTGGTGTCTCTCCATAACAGATAAATAACATGCTGGGTGAACAAATTACAGCTGGGAAATTGATAAATAGAGAATGCACCGTAATGCATATACATGACATCATGACTACTATGATATTCATTTGGGAATTACAACATGATACATAGACCGCCATCCAACTACATCTATTACTAATAATCCACCCTCAGGACGTCATCCAAGCAAAATTTGGGTATTAAGTTGCAAGCAAAAGATTATTGCATTAAGTAAAGTGCATAATGTAAATGACACAATTATCCTTAGACAAAGCATTGTTGTTTTACCCTAGTGGCAACAACACATCCACAATCTTAGAAGTTACTGTCACTCTCCCAGATTACTGGAGGCGTGAACCCACTATCTAGCATAAATACTCCCTCTTGGAGTCACAAGCATCTACTTGGCTAGAGCATCTACTAGCAACAGAGAGCATGGAAGCTCACAAATAACATATATGATAGACCTATAATCAACTTGACATAGTATTCAATATTCATCGGATCCTAGCAAATACAACATGTAGCATTACAATAAGATCATCTTGATCATGTTAGGCAGCTCACAAGATCTAAACACGATGGCACAAAATTGGAGAAGACAACCATCTAGCTACTGTTATGGACCCGTATTTCACGAATGAACTACTCACGCATCACTCCGGAGGCAGGCATGATGATGAAGGCCCTTCGGTGATGATTCCCCTCTCCGGTAGAGTGGCGGGAAGAGCTTCAGAACACTCCCAAACTAGGGTTGACAACGGCGGCGGCTGCGAAAATTTTCGTGGATGGAGCCTCGGGTACTTAAGGTTTTCCCGAGGAAGGCAATATATAGGCGGAAGGGTGATGTCGGTGGGAAACCAGGTTGCCCACACCACGTGGCCGCACGGCCACGCGGGGGGGGGGGGGGCGCTGCCCTATGGTGTGGATGCCTCCCTGCCCCCTTCGAGTCCCCTTCGGACTCCGTGTACATGACTGAAAAATAGGGACTTCGGCTTTTGTTTCGTCTAATTCAGAGGATATTTCCAAAACAACTTTTCTGAAATACAAAAAAAGAGCAGAAAACTGGAACTGGCGCTGTGGCATCTTTTCAATAGGTTAGTCCCAGAAAATGGATAAAAATGTTATGAAGTGTATAGAAAACATGTAGCAATTGGCATAATATAACCATGGAACATCAGAAATTATAGATACGTTGGAGACGTATCGGTAGGGCCCGATCGGTCCGCCGTAAGGGGACAACCTTCGATGATTCCCAATGAGTGTCATCCTATTTTATTGGAACATGTGTGGGTTCGGGCAGGATGGCCAGATAGCTGGTGGAGTACTTAAGGGGTGAAGATCCAAATATAGTTGGCATTCAGGAAACGATTCCCCAGGACTTCTCGATCCCAGAACTGGAGAGTCTTAGCCGCCACAAATTTGTGCGGCAATGGCTCCCTGCCACGGGATGCTTGGGAGGGATCCCCCTTGGCGTGAAGGAGAAAACCTTCGAGGTAGAGGATATGGACTGCGGGGATTTCTTTTTGAGCATGTCCCTGACCCATAGACGGACTAACCTTCATTGGGAGGTGATTATTGTCTATGGACCCGTGGACCATCGGAGGTCCTCCGAGTTCTTAGAGGAACTCAGGGCAAAGGTGGAACGCTGCCCTATTCCGGTTGTCATGGCGAGGGATTTTAACCTAATCCGCTCGTCCGATGACAAGCGCTCGGACAATGTAGACTTCGCTAGGATGCGCATGTTCAATGACTTCATCGCTGATCTTGCTCTCCTCGAGATTGAGCGAATTGGTGCGAGGTATACCTGTTCTAACCAGGTGGACCCAATTCGCACTGTGCTAGATCGGGTGTTGGTCTCAGTGGAGTGGGAGGCTTCCTTCAGGTCGTCACATGGGTGGACTCAGACCACTACCCCTCAATCCTCTCATCTGGAGGGGTTGCGCCCCTAGGCCGAACCGTTTCCACTTTGAGGACTGCTGGCTAGGTCAGTCGGGTTTTGTGGGAGCGGTTAGGCTTAAGTGGGTGTCGGCGGCCGCATCACCCCTGCGCGTGTACAATGCGGTGGATGTTTGGCACTTTTGTGCCAAGTTCTCCCACCAATTTATGCGTGGGTGGGGGGCAACCTGGGGGCTGACATCCGCAAGAACAAAGCATCCTTGCTTGGTCAGATTCAGACATGGATTTGGCAGCTCACTTGGAGGGTCTTAGCGCAGAGGAGTGGGTACATCGGTATGCCCTTGAGGCCCCCCTTATGGAAATCTACAAGGGGAAGGAGGTGTTTTGCCGACAACGGAGTTTCTAAAATTGGATTCTCAAGGGAGACTCCAATATCGCCTACTTCCATTCCATCGCTAATGGGCGCCACCGGAGATGCTCCATTCCGCTCCTTTGGGTGGACGACCTTCTCATGGAGGCGGCTGAGGACCTCTCTTCCCATATCTACTCCTTCTATAAGGAGTTATTTACGGCGGGACCCCGCTCTGGGGTTGCGTTGGCTGAGGCCTCGTGGTCCCTTGGTGCCCTAGTTACTTCGGAGGAGAACGAGAAGCTCACGCTTCCCTTTTTCCCCGAGGAGGTACACGTGCTATGATGGAGATGAAGGCTAGCTCGGCCTCGGGGCCGGATGGTCTCTTGGACTCCTTCTTCCGGAATTTCCGGGAGACTATCCAGGGGGTCTCATGCCGATGTTCTAGGAAATTTATACTGGGACCCTAGTGATGTCTCGCTTAACTTTGGCGTGATAACCTTAATGCCAAAAGTTTCCGGGCCACGGACATCCGCCAATTTAGACCCATCAGAGTTATATATGTTATCTAGAGGATCTTCTCCAAGGTTTGTGCAATCCGTCTGGCCCCAGTGGCTGAACGCATCACACATCCCTTTCAGTTCTCCTTTCTTAAGGGATGTTTTATCCATGATGGTATCCTAGCACTTCATGAGGTGAAGGTTCGCCATCATAAAGGGGTGTTCCTTAAGTTAGATTTTCAGAAGGCATACAATCGATTGGATTGGTCGGTCCTCCGCCGGGTCCTCCAGCAGCTAGGTTTTGATGAACAGTTCATCATGTGGGTCCTTCAACTCGACATGAGTGGAAACAGCGCGATGAACATAAATGGGGATATTGGTCCCTAATTTAGATCGTCTTGCGGGGTGAGGCAAGGGGATCCTGTCGAATCCCTGACTCGACAAGTCCCTTAGGTGACCCTATCGGGTTTCGATTAGGAGAAGTCATGGGCGCTGGTGAGATCGTCGGCTAGACAGGAGGCAAGATTTACCCAGGTTCGGGGCCCTCGTAGAGGTAAAACCCTTACTCCTGCCTTGTGTCGATCTGTATTGGATGATTAGATCGGTTACAGGTTGCTCGAATCGAGAGTGGATCTCGAGTTCCGAGGCTTTTTGGTCGTGCGGTATTGCTTGGTCCTCTCCCTGAGGGCTCTCCTGGCCTTATATAGATAGCCAGGTCTCGAGTCCTACCCGGAGAGGATTCAAACCCTAGCTTAGGTCGGTTACAAAACTACCTAACTTAACCCGTAAGTTTGGTGCGGGTGGGCTTCTGGTAGGCCTTCTGGAGTCTTCCAAGGGCGCCTCTTCTTGGGCCTTGACATTGGGCCTGAGAGGGGGTGTCCTTACCCGCAGGGTCCAAGATCTATGTCTTCGTCAGTAGCCCCCGAGCGTGTGCTCGATTGGGATTTATTTCCAATCGGGTAGACGGTCAGACCTTTTTTGATCTCTTCTTGGAAGTTCAGCTCGACAGTTGTTGTCTTCGAAGGGTGTGTCCCCTGCATTGTAAGTTATAACGCTCGAGTGTCGAGCAGCACAGGCGCCTGTTTTGCGGCTTATATTTGCAGAAGGATGTGGCACAGTAGCTTGGCTCTCCCGAGAGATCAGGGCCAATTAATTGCGACTAGGGCAAAGACATTCCTGGCCTACACAGATTCGAGACCTCCGACTCGAACCCGATGAGGTGATTGTTGCGACTGGGCCGTTGTGGACTTATCGAGTCGAACTTAACCTATGAGGGTACCCGGCGCGTCCGCTAGGATTTTTCTTCGTGTTGTTGACCCGGAACTATGCCGGAGGACGCAGCTTTCGAGTGCGATTCCAGGCCCAAAAGAGAGATCTTTCTGGGTCTTACCTTCGTACTCGAAGAATACGGCATCCAGATGTGCCTAGTCGGCTGAACAATCCAGGTTTTTATGATGTAGAATTATCACGTGCAGGAGAGGTAGGTTTTTCCCACCCGATGAATTTGTTTGAGCCCCTATACGAAAGAAATTTCGTGTTGGAAAGAACCAAGTCCGTATGAAAGAGTTTTCATGTTCGGGATGCTGTGCCCATACGAAAGAGTTTTCGTGCATAGGGTATTTTCCTCTCTGTTTCGAAGAGGTCTTGCTTTATGAACTGTTCATGGAAAAGTTGCTTTTATCCGAAGGAATTGATATTCGTACGAAGATAATTTCGCGTTTGAACTTCCATTCGAAAAGATCTCAATTTTGAATGACGAATGCCATGACATCATGGCGCACTCCTCTTCTCCCGATGGGACGTGACGGAGTGGTAGCAGATGGTGACCCACCTTGTCAGCTTTTTGACCGGGAAACGAGACGTCGTTCCCGTTTTTTACGCGAAACGTGCAGTAAATGCGCACGATCTTCTGTTAAGATCGTGGCACGAAACAGCGCAGTCCGCCGCTTCGTTTCATCCTTACGCGTGGCGGCCGCGATAGGCGCCACGTAGCGCATCGTACGGCCGAAATTGCTTTGCCCCGTGTATAAATACGGGTGTTAGCGCTGCGGTAAAATTTTCCCCGCTTTCTGTCTTCATCTTCTTCCTCGCGCCCATCTTCGTCTCCCTCGCGCTCGAGCTCTTGCTGTGAACAATGGCTGGCGGGAAGAGACGTGGTGCTGCCGGTTCCGCATCCGGTGAACCTTCCGCGCAACCTGCGCCCCGTGCCGGCGACTGGCGGTCTCCCAACACCACCGCAAAAAGCATCAAGGAGATGCAGCGGGAGGGGTTGCTGCCGGCGGAGGTGGAGAAGCGCGTCCGCCTCGGAAAAAAGGAAGAGGTACCCAATCCCCAGTCGAACGAGCGCGTGGTCTTTGTGGATCACGTGACTCGGGGCCTCTCTTTTCCCCTTCATCCCTTCTTCCTCGGGTTGCTGTGTGTCTATGGCATACAGCTTCACGATCTCCCCCCGAACGCGGTGCAGCACATTGCGTGCTTCATCGTGTTCTGCGAGTGCTATCTTGGCATTCGCCCGCACTGGGCGCTATGGAAGGCGCTCTTCAAGGTCCGGATCTTCCGCGAGAAGTCGCGGGTGGAGTCCGAGCTTGGCGAACCGCTTCGCACCGGCGGCTTCGGGATCCAAGCTCGACAAGAAGGCAGTTACTTCAACATGCACTTCGTCGACTCCGCCCAAAGCTGGCGGAAAAGGTGGTTCTACGTCATCGACAACAGCTCGGGTGGGATTGTAGAGTTCCACCCGTTCGCTGTTTTGACCAGGCGCAAGTCTTGGGGGCACAAGATGTCAGCCGAAGAAACCCAGACCGTTGCGCCTTTAATCGCGAGAGTAGCTGCCCTTCGGGATCAGACCGCAGGAGTTGTGCTCAACGGGATGCACTTGGTGAGCATCTTCTTGAAGCGCAGGATCCAGCCACTCCAGCAAAGGCCATCCGCCATGTGGGAGTATCAGGGCTCAGAAGATCCCAGTCGAGTAAGCCGCGAGGAACTTTCGAATGTAGAATTCGAGAAGAAAATCGCAGGCATCACCCGACTGAAGGTGGGAGAGAAATTCCCCGATTGCTCCGTGGAAGCCTTCGCCGCCTCGAATCCTCCCCCAGCCGAGGTTAGTTTCTTTCTCTTCTTTCGTTTTTGAGTTGTTCCTCTTTTCTCCGTTCAGAGTCTTAGTCGATAAGATTTTTCTTGTCTTCTTCTTGCATTTGCAGAGCCTAGCCATGGCGGACTGCTACCCGCCAACCACGGGGGAAGCCGCCTCAGAGCAAGTGTCGAGCCATCAAGACGGCCCGATTGACACCAGCGTCGCCAATGCCTCTTCGAGTTCAGAGCACGATTCTTCGGATGACGTTGCGGACTCGAATGGCGCTCCGACGAAACGTCGTCGGGTAGACGAGGACGAAGCTACCTCCAAAGACAAATCTTTGGAAGCATCGCCCGGTCAGGCTCCTATCCATGCGACTCCACTGCGCTCCCTTGCTCCTTCCCCTTCGATCCCAGTGATGACGCCCGCTTGGAATGCGGACTTGCTGGATGACGACGAGGGTGACGAGTAAGTGTTTTTCCCTTAATCTTGGTCGAACATTTTCTGCGCTTCGATATCGACTGTTTCTATCTTTCGATGCAGTCTGCAGGCGATCAGTCCTCGCAGGTACGCGGCTGCTGTTCCTCCCGAGAAGAGGAATAAGGGCAAGGATGCGGGTGAAACTCCCACCACGGGCACCGTCCAAAACTCCCGTAGAGCAGCCCCCGAAGTCGTGACAATGGTGCGTGAAGCTCCAAGCTTTGCCGCCAGGGCTTCTGCTTCTAAGGAAGTGACGGATAGCTCTGCGGATCCGCTGTCTCGCGCCTCTGGCCAGGTAAGCTTCGTCTTTCGTCTTGAAACCATAATTTATTTTTATCGGGTGCACGACAGTGCTCCCGATGGGAGTAGCCCCCGAGGCTGTAGTCGATCGCATGCGATCGGCCACAGGCTCAAAGTCTAGTTTAATTCCTCTTCATGCTTTTAATTTTTATCGGGTGCACGGCAGTGCTCCCGATGGGAGTAGCCCCCGAGGCTGTAGTCGATTGTAAATAATCGGGTACAGGCTCAAATTTGATCCTTTTAACTCTTCCGTCTTCGCGCTTTTGCAGTCACTCGTTGATTCTCTTGCGGCGATTGGTCGCCGCGTCGTTCTCGCTGAATCGGATTGCAAGTCTCTTCGAGCGGACCTCAACCGACTCCGGACTGAAAACGATCTTCTCAAGGGTGAGCTCTATCGTTTCCCTGTCTTCCACACTCCATTCATTCTTGAGTTTTTGACAAGCGTCTCTTTGCAGCTCGACTTGAATTTGCAGAATCCGAAAAGGTCAAATTCTCTGAACAGGTAACTGCTCGAGAGGCTGACCTGACGGCCATTCGACAAGAGCTAGAGGCTTCCCGTATGCAGTCGGAAGAATTCAGTCGACAGCTTGCGGACGCGCGGAAGTCCTTGAAGGATTTAGAGAAAACCGGCAGTAAGGCCGACAGCGAGCTTGTCGGGTTCCTCCGTCCCCTTGCTGAGCGCTTCGCGGGTAAGCGTGTTGGAATTTCGCGATTCTGATTCTTCACTTGGCTGTAGTTTGCTAAGTATTATTTTCTCCCTTCGCAGGTATTCTGGATGTTCCTCTAGAAATCCCTGGACTCCAGCGGGTGGATGTGGTAACCGATACACTTGCCCAGCTTAAAAGGCACGCTGATGGAGTTTTCTCCATGGTCAGTGATGCCACCCAAGTGCTGGGGCAACTGTACGGTCGCCTCCTCGCCAACGCCACTCCTGCACCTGCGCTAGATGATATGTTGAAGGTCTTCTCAGAAGGAAAACTTCTGGATGCCTTTGCAGTCGCTCAATCGGAGGCTGGCGCGAAGACTGCGATCCAATTTGCTCTGGCGCACGGAGTCGAAGGGTTGGAGGAGGCTTACTCGTCCATTCCAGTCGATCCTTCCACGGGCAAAAAGGTACGGCTCTCTCGTTTTGGCGAGCAAGCCGCCATTCTTGCTCGGAAGCTTTCTGAGATTTTTGCTCGGAAGAAGGGAGGGTCGACTGCTGCTAGTGGGAGCACCAATGTAGCCTCGTAGTTCTTTTTTATTTCCTTCCTTGAATGTAATGAACCTTGGGATGTATTCCCGTACCATTGTTGTCCTTAATCGAAGCATTTATCTTTTGGAATTTTTATTCTTTATGTTTGTGCCTTGTCTCCCGATGGGAGTAGCCCCCAAGCGTTTTTAGTCAGATGTGCGACTAGAAACAACTCGAGTAGGGCATCTCACTTCTTTCCTTGTACTTCTTCCAGGCTACTGTGTTTGCCGCGGAAACTTCTGGTGGACGTGGTAATCCAGTAAATCCACTTGTGGCCGCCGTGGGCACTTTTGCTGGCCTTCGTGATAAGGTTCAGGAGAGTGAGCGTAGGCTGAAAGCTTTGCGCGGGGTGGTTGATGTGGCGATATCCAAACAGAAATTGGCGGCTGAGCGCGAACAATTTCTGATGGACGAGCTGTCTTCAGTTGCGAGGGAGTTGCTATGTAAGTGGTGCAGCCCCCGTGCATTTTTTCTCCTTTTGTATTCTTCAGCTAACTAAGTGCATCTGCCCTTCAGTTGTTAGACCGAATGACAGGGAGGAAAAGCAGTGGGTGGAAAACCACATTCACCAAGAGGCTAACAGCCTAAAACCTCATGCGAATAACTTCTGGTCTGATCGCAGTCGAGGGTTTGTGATGGCCACCTTGAAATTCCGAGTGCTGCAGGCGAGAATTCTCGTGGGTTCTTTTCACGAGGTCTTGATCGCGATGAATGCAGCTTTTTATCCACTCGAAAGGGGTCCCGAAGACTGGAGCTATCTACTCAGGCTGTTTAGTCGGGAAGGGGAGATTCGCACGTGCGTACGCAAACAGATGACGTGCGGCGCGGTTGTGGCTCTCTCCTTTGTCCGAATATGGCATCCTGAGATAGATTTGAACTCCGCAGCTCGGTGCCCAGATTATGCAATCGAGGACATCACACCTTTTTATGATGCTGTACGCCCTGCAGCCGAGAAGATTATCCGAATGACCTCTGAAGAGGTAGATAGGGTCTTAGCGACTGAGAATGCTCAGCGTTTTGACTGATCTGTCGGATGTGAATATCCTGTAAACTGTTTATAGTTTGTAAAAATCGTTGTAAGGTGTGTAACCTTGTATTTGATGATATTTCTTTGGGATGCTAAGTTCTTAGGTGTAGCCCCCGTGTGTGCGATGGGGTGTGTACTTGTGACTTTTAGCATGCAGTAAACAAGAAGCTTCGGGTAAATATGATGAGGAAATCATGTATTTTTATTGCAATGACTGAGAAGTCATGTATTCGAGCTACAAAATTGGCTAGTATAGCCTTATTGTTGTAGAAACAAGTAAACCTAAGGGTAGAACTTGCGGAGTTGTGCAATATTCCATGGATTGGAATAGATTCCTCCGGTCGCTGGATTCTTGAGCCTGTAGGCTCCTCCTGGGATAACTTCGTGTACAATGAAGGGTCCTTCCCAAGGTGGTTCGAGTTTGTGTCATTCCTTCTGCTTGAGCCGCAATACTAAGTCACCTACCACGAATGACCTGTGGCGTATGCGGCGACTGTGATAGTTGCGTAGCGATTGTTGATAAACTGCGGATCTTGCGAGTGCGATGTCCCGCATTTCGTCGAGTGCATCCATATCGTCTGCAAGTGCTTTGTTGGAGGTTTCTTCGCTGTAGGCTACAACCCATGGGGCGCTGAATCGAACTTCCTCGGGAAGGACTGCTTCCGCCCCGTATACCATAAAAAATGGTGTGTATTTTGTAGACCTGTTTGGGGTCGTCCGTAGGCTCCAGAGTACGGAGGGTAGCTCCTCTGCCCAATGCCCTGCTGCGGGGTGCAGACGGTCGAGTAGTCATTTCTTGATCCCAGCCGAAACTAAGCCGTTGGATCTTTCGACTTGTCCGTTCGTTTGCGGGTGGGCGACCGAAGCAAACTTGAAATTGATGCCTTTCTCTTCACAGAACTGCTGTGTTTCCTTTGCCGTAAAGTTTGTGCCGTTATCTGTAATGATGTCGTGTGGCACACCAAATCTGCATATGATGGAATCGAGAAAATCCACGGCGCATTGGGCGCTGGCCGAAGTTACTGGTCTTGCCTCTATCCATTTTGTGAATTTGTCGACTGCGACCAGCAGATGTGTATATCCACCGGGTGTGGATCTGCGTAATGGTCCAACCATGTCTAGCCCCCACTGTGCAAAGGGCCAAGCGATGGGTATCATGTGCAACTCCGTAGCGGGTGCGTGCGGCTTTGGTGCGAATCGCTGGCAGGCGTCGCATCTATCGACCAGGTTTTTTGCATCGGTGTCTGCTGTGAGCCAGTAGAATCCTGCTCGAAAGGCTTTTCCCAATATCGCTTTCCAACTAGCATGATGTCCGCAATCACCCTGATGTATGTCCCGTAGTAATTCCTTGCCGTCTTCGGGTGCGATGCAACGCTGAAGTATTCCCGAGATACTTTGTTTGTATAATTCTCCGTTAACCACCCGAAAGGATTTGCTACGCCTGATTAGCTGTCGCGCCTCACGTGGATCGGCCGGGAGCTGTTTGTTTAGCAGGTAGTCGAGATATGTCTGCGTCCAGACCGGTTCGACCAGAAAAACCTGCCGTGATATGTTATGAGTAAGCTCGATAAGCGCGATTTGCGGGCTGACCTCTGTTTCCATTGCTGCGGGTGTTTCTGCGGGTTTCTTCAGTTTGATCGATCTCTTAATCATTCGCTCGAAATATATCCCTGGCGGTATGGGTGTGTTCGTGGAACCCATGTTGGCCAGTCTGTCTGCTTCTTCGTTGCTAGATCTTGCAATGTGTTTTAGCTCGCACCCTTTAAAGCTTCCTTCGAGTAGGTTGTACATGTCGCGGTATGCAACCACGTTTTCAGCAATGGCGTCACATTCTTTCATCGTTTGCTGCACTATGAGGTTGGAATCGCCGTAGATCATTAATCGGGTAGCTCCACAGGCGATTGCCATCTTCATTCCGTGCAATAATGCTTCATATTCTGCGTCATTGTTCGATGCCGGGTCATCGGGTGGAAAATCCAGTCGCAAGACGTACTGCAGTTTGTCTCCGCTAGGTGAGATGAGGACGATTCCTGCTCCTGCCCCTTCGTTTCTCATGGATCCATCGAAGTACATTATCCAATTGCTCGTATACTCGGGTGGCCCGGGTGTTTGCAGCTCTGTCCATTCGCTGATGAATTCTACGAGAACTTGTGATTTGACTGCGTTGCGTCCAGCATAGGTGATGTCCCAGGCGCCCAGCTCGATGCTCCACTTTGCTATTCTTCCGAATGCCATAGGGTTGTTCATGATTGTCCCGAGTGACGCATCATTAACCACTGTGATGGCGTGTTCCTGGAAATAATGTTTGAGCTTTCGAGCTGTGAGAACAACCCCGTATGCGAGCTTCTGATAGTGAGGGTAGCGTTGTTTGCATGGCGAGAGTACTTCGCTGATGTAATATATTGGTCTTTGAACTCCGTATGCTTTGCCGTCTTCAGGTCTTTCGACTACGATCGCTGTGCGGATGACCTGGTTTGTAGCGGCTAAGTATAGGAAAAGTGGCTCTCTTTCTTGTGGTGTCTGTAACATCCCTGTTTTGCTACAATAGAGTTTGTTGTGTTGTGATCATGTCATTCATGCATGAAAGAATTTTGAAACAATTTAAATTTTGAATTTAAATGAAACTTGCCCAAAAAAGCACTTAAAGTGATCACCCAAAATTTGTTATAAAAACATTTTCAAATTTGAAAAGCAAAGACATGGTTTTGTTGGAAGTTTTGTGAGGTTTCCAAAAATTATTTTTGCCAAATTTTATTCCTTCAAAAAGGCCTAGAAAACCTTGTTTTCTTGCAGTTTTCTATAGAAAAGGGACCTCTGTGTAAATTTTTAAAACTTTCCAGGGGGGTTTCTTGCAAATGTCTGTTTGTCTTCTTCCTCTAGCAGAGAAGCAGCTCGCTGCCGCGCTGCTGTTCGTTGCCGATACCACGTCATGCTCAACGCCTTGCAGAAGACGACCACGAGGGCGTCGTGCCCTGTTTCCCTTCACTCTGTATCGCCCTCCCTCTCTCTTCCGGTACCTCCTCCCTTTCTGCTTTTCCTGTAAAGAAAACCGAACCCTAACCGCCCCGTCCGCCGCTCCCCGCCGACGTTCCGGCCGCCCTCAGCCCTCCCCGAGCATCTCCCCGGCTCCGCCTTCTCCCCCTCCATCGCCTCGAGCACGCAGGACAGCCGAGAAGCCCGGGAGCGGCCTAATTTCTCGCCGGAACCCGGCACGGCCGTCGCCGGAATCTCCCTCGCCGCCGGCGAACCCCGCCTTGCCCTGCGTCCCCGACTAGCTCTTTGAGCTCGTGGTGAGCACACGAATCCGCAGCTGCCCTCCTCTTCCTCCCTCCCCCTCCGATTCTCTCCCTCGACGCCAACCGCCGTCCGCCGCCGCGCCACCGCTTGCCGGCGCGTCTCCGGCGACGATTTCCGGGCGGCGCCACCACCCCAAGGTTCCCCGCGACCCCCTCCAGCGTGTGGTGTGGTTTGATTCGAGAACCGCTCGCGAAATCGGTCGATTGCATCGGGGCTGTGAAGGATTTGGTCACGGGTGATGTCATCCTGACATCATGCTTACGTCAGCAGCAGTTTTCTGTTTATTTTCTTTTAACTGAAATGGAACTGACACGTGGACCCCACTGTACTTTAAATTACAGAAAATTGAATAAATTTTGAAATGCAATATCTTTTAATTGGCTACTCAGAAAAATATGTTCAACATACCATTTTGTTCAGAAAAATATAATCTACATGTTCATATCATTTTCACACATTTTTGACAATGTTGAATTTTGAGCATTATTTAAATCATTTAAAATAAAGAAAATAAGTTTTTATTCAAGAAAATTAGAAAATTACAAGTTATATGTCAAAATGCTTAGAATTTCAAATACAACCTATTTATGATGTTTTCAACCCCATTTGAGCAACTAAAATTGGACTCACTTTCAGAATCGCCCGAAACCCCCTCCGGGGCCTATTTCGGGGCTAATTTCAGTAAAATTGAATAATTGCCATACGAACCCTAGCAACCCATAGAACATGTTTAGGGCTTCTTCCGGTGCATTAACTTGCTCATGCATACATGTTGCGCATTGCATCGATGCCATGGTTGATTGTTCTTCTTGTTTCGGTGTTTCTTTCCCCCTCGGTAGAACGTGAATCCGAAGAGAAGGCCAACAACTCCATGGTGAATACTTGATCCTAACCGACAAGTCAAGCACTTATTCCTGAAGACGTTATCTGGTTTTCTTGAAGCAAGGCAAGCATAACCTCTTATCTGCCCATATATGATTTCGAAAGACTTTTGATTCTCGTACAAATGCATTCGATTCCAAAGTATCTTGAGTCACTAGATAGAGTCATCCTATTTATTTGCATAACCCAGATATCATGATTTCAATGCTCCTAGCAGACATAGGAATTGTTTTTGTGTATCGCCAGAGCCTCAAATATGCCATGCTTAGTCATACATGTCTGTTGATCTCTGCTCCATCCGGTTGATGAATCAGAGCTGCGAATGAATCTAGTATGATAGTATGTTGTGGAAAGTTAAGAGATACTTGATTAAGATGACTTAAAGGTGTGGATGACGAGACCACAGAGGGTCTGTGGTGGTTGTCTCGTTCCTGCCCCTAGGAGCGAGTTCTCGTCTTCGAGCCAAGACTGAGCGTGCATCCACACGGGGCTTAGATTCCCCTCGGTCTCAACTTGCCTAGTTTGTTCCATGAGTTGCCTAGTTCGGGCTTTCCATTTCGATTTGCGGGGATATCAAAATGTTTTCAAAACTAGGACGTGGTGGTGTATCGGCGCTCTGCGGGCAGGTAACCGTCGAGCATTGCGCACAACGATAGAGACCCGGCAGGAGATGGCCACTCCCTATTGGCGGACCATCTCTACTCGGAGCGACTCATGGAATAGGCGAAGCAAGGGAAAGATCGTGGTCGACCTCCATCTGCCGGCACTTCCCGGAATAGTGCCAACGTTCTGGCATTAAGAGTTGGTTGATACGTGTGGTTAAAGTTGTACACCCCTGCAGGGTTTAATCTTTTCGAAAAGCCGTGTCCGCGGTTAAGGACGACTTGGTGACGGATTCTGTGATCATAGATAACTTAAACGGAATGATTAAAACTTGCTGATAACGAATGAAGGATGCCTCCTCGGAGATGCCGAGAGGGGTTACCTTGTAGCATGAGTTACCGGAACAACTTGATGTGGTGATCTTTGAAGCACGAGGTGCTGAAATGATGTTGGTGGATGAAAAAGATGATGATTTCAGTAGTGAGTAGCTTTCTCATCTGTTTTCAAAATACTCTATGAGACGTGCTATTCCTTCCTCAACTTGGAAAACAGAGATGGCTTTACGCAAAATAACCTTCATAACTCTTTCTAAAAGAAGCAGATATATAATAGGTTAACTAAGTCTTGTTGAGTACCTCCCGTACTCATGTTTGCTTCAACTTGGTTCAGGTGGAGTTCCTCAGTCGGTGGTGTTTCGACGTGGACATCGACGAGTAGTTCGGGGTTCCCAGGTAGCAGCCTGGAATCTATGGGCTGGGATGTCGCCTTATGTTGCGGCCTCTTAGGCCTTTTTGGTTCTTGTTGATTAGCAACATAATTTGCCTTCCGTTGTCTGATGTAATGTTGGGTCATGTGACCTCTGTTTGTAAGCTATACTCTAGTATCACTTGTTTAATACAACTTCAATGTCTAGAGTGTTGCTTTGATCGGTTGTTGGTTTCGAGCTCATTGTTATACAGTTTTGGCTATGCCTGCATAGTTGTCGCAGTCGAGGGGTTGTGGAGCCGATGATCCATGTCCGAGCCCGCCTGTCGATGTGATCGGCCTGGGGCGAGGTAACCCCAGTAACCCTCGATTGTTGTTGCACTTTCTGGACACATAGCAGCTCTGTATAACTTTGGTCCCGTTCCTTCAGTTTCATCCGACTCGTGGACGCTTGGGTATGCATAGTTGGTTATGACTAGCATGGATACAAGGAGTAGTAGACCGGGGATCCGGACTACGTGCCGATGAATCCGGTCTGCCTGCCGTTGTTTGTTGCGGCCGGGGCTGGTAACCCTGAAGCCCTTGTGAGTCCATGGCTAGGAGCACATAACAGTATGTATACCTCTGGGTCCGGGGTCTGACAAGTCATGGTATCAGAGCAGGACTGCCTGTAGGAAAACCTTACTGCTTGGTCGATGTTGAGTCTAGAGTTGTGAAAACTACTTTGAAACTTCAAATGATTGTGAAAACACTTCTTAGGATTCTTTTTACTCCTTATCTGGTATCGCTCTAACTCTGGGTCATCTTACCTGTTTTGATTTGAAAAGGTTTTGCTATCTCTTCTAGTCATTCAAAACCTAGGTGCCTTCTGTGGCAAGACGTTCTTCCACCCAAGTTGACCTAGTGTTATAGTTTCTAGAGTCGTGTGTGTTCCGTGTTCTGTTATCTCTCGACTCAAACTGGGACATTCTCTTCCAATCATAATCTCTCAGAGTTGTGTGGATTTCACATTTCTACATGTTCTATGTCTTAAAATCCTGAACCTCGAGATCTGCTTTCCATCTCGAATGTATCTGTTATCCTCTGCTCAAGTTCTTCCGGAGCTATCGTTGTTTTTGGAAAGATACTTCGTGATTGCTATTCATAGTGTCCTTCAAGGCACTAAGATAGTAGTTATTCCTTTCTCTTGGTTTTTAACCTTGGACTTGAACCGAAGGTCCCGGAATGTGCTGAATTGTGGTGAGTTGAGTCATGTGGTTTCTTAACCATGTAACGCTCACGCTATCAGTACAGGATGCTGACCTTTAACCCAAGTTCTGTTTTCTTTAAATGCTGAAGAATCCGTTCTACCTCAAGATGGCTAGGTAATCTCAGCTATAATAGCCATAGGCTCTCTCTAGGAATCAAAATGATCACAACAAGAGTGTTCTTTATGGTTCTCATATCTTCGTTCTTGGTTCAGCTATACCTCTTCTTTAGCATGGGTTTTACAACTGAGTACCACCCTGTGCAATCAACGTGATCTCTGGATTCGCCGGAGCATGTTCCTACCCTCCAGTGGCCTAAAATCTCCATTCGTTGGTTCGGACATCAAGTTGCATATAGTGTGTTGGATTCTTCCAATGCATTTGCTCTTGTTTTCCGTCGGAACGTTCCACCTTGGAATGTCAGGAGAAACAAACTCCAGTACCTCGTTCATCTTAAGGACCAGGTCAAAGTTTTGTAATCTGCAGATTAAAGAAGTTTCATTAGCTTCTGTTCCGTTCTACCTTCGAGTATCACACTCTTATATATCAAGAGGTTGTGTTGTGTTTCATGGTCTTATTGATGAAGTGGTGCTCTTACACGTTCTCACTTCCCCCTTCCTTCAAGCTTGAATGCTAGAGTATGATGGGTCTGTACATTGACGAGTGTATCAGTTATTCCTAGCAATTTCTATTGCTTTGAAAATCTAAGAAACATATGTATCCTTCTTAGCACTACTGGTCACCCGGTCTCCGTTTGAAGTTGACTGTGTTACCAAATCCGTTCATCCCGGTGAACAATTCCTGGTCAGAGAGTTAGGTTCATGCCAAAGCTATGAAGATCATATCAGTTGCTTTGAAAAGCATGCCTCCTTTCGATTTCTAAGACCTAACGGTAGGTTGTGATATTCTGGTTGTCTTTCTGGAAGTATCACCAGGTTTTACCTGACCGTGATGTCTACACAAGGGGTATTTGAACTACTCCTCTCTCCAAGAAACGATGATGGATCTCTGGACTAGTTGGTTGAGCTTAAACAACAACTTGGAGAGTTGAAAGGCAAAAGCTCCGCCAACTTGTTCCTTCGATAAGGGATATCTAGTTTTCCTCGTGTTGAAGCATGATAGTATCTCTTTAATGGATATGATGTCATTCTACCTTGATTTGATTTGGGCTATCGTCAGATCAAGTCCAGATCCAAGGACTGTCTCTATGGTGTTCCCACTCATGGTATTTCTCCTAGGTACATCTTTATGTCCTTTGGCAGACCAATACCTTGCCTCGTTCATGTATCATATGAGTCCCTCTTCTTGGAGTATCTTGATAAGGGTGTTGTTGAGCCCATCGATGACATTCCTATTTTCTCCAAGTTGCAAGAGGTTCATGTTGAACACTTGGCACTAATGTTGGAAATTTTTGAGAACCATCTTTGTGTTATTACGAAGTTGTGCTCTCGATGTTCGAAGTAACTTACTCCGGTCCATGAGCTTGTGGTGAAAGTTATCGCCATGGATCCGAGTATAGTTTTCTTGTTCCCTTGGGAATAATCCTCAGTCGGTCATGCATGTGTGGGGTATTTTTGAGATGGTTGGTTGTTACCTCCATTTACTTGAATAAGTTTGCATCCACACTAAGCCACTGACTGATTGTTCGTGAAAGAGAAGAAGTCTATGAACTTCGTTATCTTTGTATCGTCTCCCAACAAGGACTCCGATGTGTTTCGTTGCAGGTAAACCATGTAGGTGCAACCGTCTCGCAAGTTGCTAATACATGAGTTATGCAATCCTGCTCATCTTTTCGAGCTTGACATCACAGTCCATGTCTTGAGAATCTAGTAAAGGTATCCCGTTGATTAACCGGTGCAATCCCTTTGATCATATATACGAGTCTGAGCTATAAATCCACTAACCAGAGCTGAATCTCAAGCAGCAATGATGGTTGGTGTTTCCTCAAGGGTATTAACTTAGGTCTGTTCAGAATCCGGCATGGTTGATGTTGTGGTTGACGCAATTAGCCGGAAGGCCTAATGTCATATCTCTTCGAGTCCGTAAGAACAACCACTCTCTGTGAGAATACTTGTGTGGCTCGTTCTCAACAAGTTTTCCTCCTCGTTCTTCCAAACCGGAGTTTTACATTCACTTGATGACCTATTGAAGGCTTGTTAAGAGTCTGATGTCGGTATTTAAAACATCAAGGAGAACCTGGAAGTTGATTCTTCCAATATCTCTCTGTTGAACCTCCAAAACCTTCGTCTTAATGGAAACAAGTTCATCGTGAAAAACATCTCGTGGTGTTTCGTAACCGCCGTTGATCAGTTCCCTTTCCCAAGTTGTTTGTACCTGAAGCTCTGATCATCTGATGCATTGTGTGAATTTGTCAGTCACTTCAACCGTGGGATCTTAAACCATGTGGTAAACGTATTGCTACGTACAATCCACAATAGGAAAGAGACTCCCTACTTCTTTCCGGTCTTTCAATCCCTGTTGGTTACCCATCCTAACGGTGTGACCAAAAATTCCTCGTCAAATACGGTGTTCCAACATCCTGTGGTTACTCATATTCTGTCGTGAAGTAACATCCCGATCTTCGACAAAGATTTCGACAAACCTTGACAGAATGAAAGTTCTTCATCTTCCGTGTCCACTCCGAAGAGCGAAGATGGTCCTGTATCAAATTCTCTCTAACACACGATTACAGTGTTTTCTCGTGTTTTCCCTCGTCTGTGGATATTATGTTTCGGTATCCTAGACAAATCTTTCCATCCTTGGTATTCTGTTTGAAGAAAACCTCGATATCATAAGTTGTTCAACCTTTCTTTTCTAAAAGGATTTAAAGTCTTGTGCAAAGCTCATATTCTAAATCCTCTCCAGATCAATCGTCCGCAAACTTGAAACCATCTTCTATTCACTCCGTTACCTTGATGTGTTTCATGTCTGTTAACTCGAAAGTTCTTTATGAACGTTCCTGTCGTGAGTTAGCCATGAGATACTCGATCTTCGTAAAGATCAATTCTTAAGAGTTTTCCCTCTTACCTAAGGTGTAGCCTTTGGAGATCTTCGCAAGTGCTACGGATCAATCTCTTCAAGAAGAGAACCGTAAGGTTCGAGAAGGTCGTTCAAAACCGGTGTTCCCTCTTTCTTCTCCTTCGGGAATCTCCGGACGAGATTCTTGTAAGGGGGGTAGATTTGTAACATCCCTGTTTTGCTACAATAGGGTTTGTTGTGTTGTGATCATGTCATTCATGCATGAAAGAATTTTGAAACAATTTAAATTTTGAATTTAAATGAAACTTGCCCAAAAAACCACTTAAAGTGATCACCCAAAATTTGTTATAAAAACATTTTCAAATTTGAAAAGCAAAGACATGGTTTTGTTGGAAGTTTTGTGAGGTTTCCAAAAATTATTTTTGCCAAATTTTATTCCTTCAAAAAGGCCTAGAAAACCTTGTTTTCTTGCAGTTTTCTATAGAAAAGGGACCTCTGTGTAAATTTTTAAAACTTTCCAGGGGGGTTTCTTGCAAATGTCTGTTTGTCTTCTTCCTCTAGCAGAGAAGCAGCTCGCTGCCGCGCTGCTGTTCGTTGGCGATACCACGTCATGCTCAACGCCTTGCAGAAGACGACCACGAGGGCGTCGTGCCCTGTTTCCCTTCACTCTGTATCGCCCTCCCTCTCTCTTCCGGTACCTCCTCCCTTTCTGCTTTTCCTGTAAAGAAAACCGAACCCTAACCGCCCCGTCCGCCGCTCCCCGCCGACGTTCCGGCCGCCCTCAGCCCTCCCCGAGCATCTCCCCGGCTCCGCCTTCTCCCCCTCCATCGCCTCGAGCACGCAGGACAGCCGAGAAGCCCGGGAGC
This sequence comes from Alopecurus myosuroides, assembly GCA_028641055.1. NCBI lineage: Eukaryota > Viridiplantae > Streptophyta > Magnoliopsida > Poales > Poaceae > Alopecurus > Alopecurus myosuroides. The sequence goes on from CM054061.1 coordinate 90,961,988, forward strand.
GGCCTAATTTCTCGCCGGAACCCGGCACGGCCGTCGCCGGAATCTCCCTCGCCGCCGGCGAACCCCGCCTTGCCCTGCGTCCCCGACTAGCTCTTTGAGCTCGTGGTGAGCACACGAATCCGCAGCTGCCCTCCTCTTCCTCCCTCCCCCTCCGATTCTCTCCCTCGACGCCAACCGTCGTCCGCCGCCGCGCCACCGCTTGCCGGCGCGTCTCCGGCGACGATTTCCGGGCGGCGCCGCCACCCCAAGGTTCCCCGCGACCCCCTCCAGCGCGTGGTGTGGTTTGATTCGAGAACCGCTCGCGAAATCGGTCGATTGCATCGGGGCTGTGAAGGATTTGGTCACGGGTGATGTCATCCTGACATCATGCTTACGTCAGCAGCAGTTTTCTGTTTATTTTCTTTTAACTGAAATGGAACTGACACGTGGACCCCACTGTACTTTAAATTACAGAAAATTGAATAAATTTTGAAATGCAATATCTTTTAATTGGCTACTCAGAAAAATATGTTCAACATACCATTTTGTTCAGAAAAATATAATCTACATGTTCATATCATTTTCACACATTTTTGACAATGTTGAATTTTGAGCATTATTTAAATCATTTAAAATAAAGAAAATAAGTTTTTATTCAAGAAAATTAGAAAATTACAAGTTATATGTCAAAATGCTTAGAATTTCAAATACAACCTATTTATGATGTTTTCAACCCCATTTGAGCAACTAAAATTGGACTCACTTTCAGAATCGCCCGAAACCCCCTCCGGGGCCTATTTCGGGGCTAATTTCAGTAAAATTGAATAATTGCCATACGAACCCTAGCAACCCATAGAACATGTTTAGGGCTTCTTCCGGTGCATTAACTTGCTCATGCATACATGTTGCGCATTGCATCGATGCCATGGTTGATTGTTCTTCTTGTTTCGGTGTTTGTTTCCCCCTCGGTAGAACGTGAATCCGAAGAGAAGGCCAACAACTCCATGGTGAATACTTGATCCTAACCGACAAGTCAAGCACTTATTCCTGAAGACGTTATCTGGTTTTCTTGAAGCAAGGCAAGCATAACCTCTTATCTGCCCATATATGATTTCGAAAGACTTTTGATTCTCGTACAAATGCATTCGATTCCAAAGTATCTTGAGTCACTAGATAGAGTCATCCTATTTATTTGCATAACCCATATATCATGATTTCAATGCTCCTAGCAGACATAGGAATTGTTTTTGTGTATCGCCAGAGCCTCAAATATGCCATGCTTAGTCATACATGTCTGTTGATCTCTGCTCCATCCGGTTGATGAATCAGAGCTGCGAATGAATCTAGTATGATAGTATGTTGTGGAAAGTTAAGAGATACTTGATTAAGATGACTTAAAGGTGTGGATGACGAGACCACAGAGGGTCTGTGGTGGTTGTCTCGTTCCTGCCCCTAGGAGCGAGTTCTCGTCTTCGAGCCAAGACTGAGCGTGCATCCACACGGGGCTTAGATTCCCCTCGGTCTCAACTTGCCTAGTTTGTTCCATGAGTTGCCTAGTTCGGGCTTTCCATTTCGATTTGCGGGGATATCAAAATGTTTTCAAAACTAGGACGTGGTGGTGTATCGGCGCTCTGCGGGCAGGTAACCGTCGAGCATTGCGCACAACGATAGAGACCCGGCAGGAGATGGCCACTCCCTATTGGCGGACCATCTCTACTCGGAGCGACTCATGGAATAGGCGAAGCAAGGGAAATATCGTGGTCGACCTCCATCTGCCGGCACTTCCCGGAATAGTGCCAACGTTCTGGCATTAAGAGTTGGTTGATACGTGTGGTTAAAGTTGTACACCCCTGCAGGGTTTAATCTTTTCGAAAAGCCGTGTCCGCGGTTAAGGACGACTTGGTGACGGATTCTGTGATCATAGATAACTTAAACGGAATGATTAAAACTTGCTGATAACGAATGAAGGATGCCTCCTCGGAGATGCCGAGAGGGGTTACCTTGTAGCATGAGTTACCGGAACAACTTGATGTGGTGATCTTTGAAGCACGAGGTGCTGAAATGATGTTGGTGGATGAAAAAGATGATGATTTCAGTAGTGAGTAGCTTTCTCATCTGTTTTCAAAATACTCTATGAGACGTGCTATTCCTTCCTCAACTTGGAAAACAGAGATGGCTTTACGCAAAATAACCTTCATAACTCTTTCTAAAAGAAGCAGATATATAATAGGTTAACTAAGTCTTGTTGAGTACCTCCCGTACTCATGTTTGCTTCAACTTGGTTCAGGTGGAGTTCCTCAGTCGGTGGTGTTTCGACGTGGACATCGACGAGTAGTTCGGGGTTCCCAGGTAGCAGCCTGGAATCTATGGGCTGGGACGTCGCCTTATGTTGCGGCCTCTTAGGCCTTTTTGGTTCTTGTTGATTAGCAACATAATTTGCCTTCCGTTGTCTGATGTAATGTTGGGTCATGTGACCTCTGTTTGTAAGCTATACTCTAGTATCACTTGTTTAATACAACTTCAATGTCTAGAGTGTTGCTTTGATCGGTTGTTGGTTTCGAGCTCATTGTTATACAGTTTTGGCTATGCCTGCATAGTTGTCGCAGTCGAGGGGTTGTGGAGCCGATGATCCATGTCCGAGCCCGCCTGTCGATGTGATCGGCCTGGGGCGAGGTAACCCCAGTAACCCTCGATTGTTGTTGCACTTTCTGGACACATAGCAGCTCTGTATAACTTTGGTCCCGTTCCTTCAGTTTCATCCGACTCGTGGACGCTTGGGTATGCATAGTTGGTTATGACTAGCATGGATACAAGGAGTAGTAGACCGGGGATCCGGACTACGTGCCGATGAATCCGGTCTGCCTGCCGTTGTTTGTTGCGGTCGGGGCTGGTAACCCTGAAGCCCTTGTGAGTCCATGGCTAGGAGCACATAACAGTATGTATACCTCTGGGTCCGGGGTCTGACAGTGTCGCAAGGATGCGTCTGCTTTGCAAGGACCGCTTCAGATCTGCGAACGCTTTTTTAGCTTCGGGTGTCCATTCGAATTTGTCCGTCTTCTTCAGTAATTTGTAGAAGGGTAATGCCTGCTCTCCCAATCGTGCGATGAATCTGCTCAGGGCTGCTAGTCGTCCTGCGAGCTGCTGTACTCCGCGTAGATTGGTTGGCTCCTTCATAGTCAATATGTCTTGTATTTTCTCCGGGTTGGCTTCGATGCCTCTGGCGGATACCAGGTACCCGAGAAGTTTGCCTGCGGGGACACCGAAAACGCATTTGGTCGGATTGAGCTTGATCCGATATGCGTTAAGGGCGTCGAATGTTTCTTTAATATCCTCGAGGAGTGTGTCCTCCACTCGAGTTTTGATGACAATGTCGTCGACGTACACTTGTACGTTTTTGCCAATGAGATTGGCGAGGCATCTTTGCATGCAGCGCTGATATGTTGCGCCTGCGTTCTTCAGCCCGAAGGGCATTGTCGTGTAGCAGTATACACCGTGTGGTGTAATGAAAGCCGTCTTTTCTTCGTCTTCCTTTTTCATGCGGATTTGATTATATCCTGAATAGGCGTCTAGAAAGGAGAGACGCTGGCAACCTGCCGTAGAGTCCACGATCTGGTCGATTCGTGGTAGAGGAAAGTTGTCCTTGGGGCAGTGTTTATTTAGCGACGTGTAGTCGATGCACACCCGAAGGATATCCGTGTTTTTCTTGGGGACCAACACCGGGTTTGCTAACCAGGTAGAGATTTTGATCTCCCTGATGAAGTTTGCGGCTAGCAATCTGTTTACTTCTTCTCCAAGCGCTTTCTGCTTAGGTTCTGAAAATCGTCGAGTCGTCTGTTTGATAGGTTTGGCGTCAGGAAAGACTTCGAGTGAGTGCTCGGCAAACTCCCTGGGTATTCCTGGCATATCTGAGGGCTGCCAGGCGAAAATCTCCCAGTACTCACGGAGGAGTTTGACGAGTGCGCCTTCCTATGCTGGCGAGAGGGTTGTGGAAACCATCGCCGTCTTCGCGGAGTCTGTCGGGTGCACTTGGTGTTTGCGAGTATCGCTGTTGGCGCTGAATTCCAGTTCGGGTGCGTTTTTCTTCGTGAGGGGCATAACGGAGTGGTCCGTTGTTTTTGCTAACTCTTGAAGTTCTTCTTGCATCCCGAAAGATTTTGCGATCTCATTAAATTCTATGTCGCACTTGTCCGATTTCTGGAAGTCTCCGTCGATGGTGATCACACCGTATTCGCCAGGTAGGTTGAGCTTCAAGTATGCGTAATGTGGCACGGCCATGAATCTGGCGAACGCTGTTCGACCAAGAATGGCGTGGTACTGTGAGGGCCAGTCGACGACTTCGAAGTCCAGGAATTCCCTTCTGTAGTTGCGTGGGGAGCCCAGTACAACTTCTAGGTTGATTGTTCCGAGTGGACGGATTGCTTTGCCCGGAACTATCCCGTGGAAGGATGTTTCTGATTCCCTTAGGCCGTCCAGATTTTTGTTCATTCGACGGAGTGTATCCGCGTAGATGATGTTGATGCCACTGCCACCGTCCATGAACACGCGGGCCAGGTCATAATTGCCAATTTGAGCTTGAATGACGAGGGCGGCGTGTCCCGGCCGATAGACTCGTGGCGGGTGGTCTTCTTTCGAGAACGTGATTGGCTGATCGGCCATCTTCAGGTACTCGGGCTTTGTTGGTGGCGTCTGCACTGCCATGCATATTTGTCTCGAGTTAGTCTTTTGAGCTCTGCGAGAGGGGCATACCTTCTGTATCATCCCGAGGAGTTGTCCATGCGGAGTCGGGTATGTATTTGCTCCCGCGTTTTGTTGTGGTGGCGCTGGCAATGCGGCGAGCGTCATGTTTGGGTTGGTCGGTGGAGGTGGAGGCGGTGGTAGCTGGAATTGTTGTCCCCCTCCTGGCAGTGGTGGATAGTTTTGGGTGGAGGCAAATCTTTTCTTGGCGAGCGCGTCCGAGATTTCGATGAACTTTCGGCAATCCTTGAGAATGTATGTTGCCTTAGTCTTGCCCGTGCGCTTGTCTGTGAACAGATGTAGCGAGCAGTACGCATCGAGGTCTTCCTCGGGTGATTTTTCTTCTGCCTTTGGTTTCCACTCGCGACTTCCGCGACGACCGGAGTCGCGACTTCGCGTGAATTCTGCTGCCACTAGTTCTTCTCTATCATCGTGGTCGTAATATTTTCTTCTCTTCCTTCGTCCGTGGCGGTCGTCCTCGTGTGCAGGTGATGATCCTCTTTCGTTGCGTACTGCATCTTCTCCATTGGCCCATTTTTCGGCTATGACCATGAGCTCCCCGATGGTTTTGGGCGCGGCTCTGCCGAGCTCTTCCCGAAACGCAGTTCTTCTTGCTCCTTTGGCGAAGGCCTCAATCGCCACTTCTTCAGAGATTGTCCCTGCGGTGTTTCTGAGCGTGTTCCATCGCTGGATGTATTCTCGGGTGGATTCACCGTTTTTCTGTTTGCAGGCTCGTAGTTCTTTGATTGTAGCCGGCCTCTTATAGGTCGACTGGAAGTTCTTGCAGAAATCACGGTGCAAGTCATCCCACGATGCGTAGCAAGATCGTGGTCTCCTCTCCAGCCAGCTGCGAGCTGCTCCGGCTAGGTGCAAATTGAGGTATTGCATGGCCGTGTTCTTGTTACCACGTTGGCATTTCACTGCCGTGAGGTAGTCGCTCAACCATTGAGAGGGCTCGAGCGAGCCGTCGTACTTCGTTACTTCCGTGCTGAGCTTGAATCGCTTGGGTAGGGGCGCCTCGCGGATACTACGGGCGAAACACAGTGCGCCGCAGGTTTCGTCATCCGAAGAACCGGACGATGATCGATCGCGATATCTTGACGCCCTTGCTCTATCCACTTTGTTTTGCGCGATGTCTGATCGCGCGTCCCGTCCGGGTTGATCGCGATCGGAGTTCTTCCGTGGTTCCTTGCTTCGTTTGCGTGAACGGCTGCCGCGGTGTCGCGGGCTTTTTTCTCTCGGGCTGTCGTCGCCACTGCTTCGACTGTCATCACGGCGGCGGGCTTCTTTCCCTCGGCCACGACGTGGCGACTTGTCTTTTCTCGGGGAAGAGCTTCTGTGCCTGCGGGGCGTTTCCTTGTCCTTATCCTTCTCCATTCGTTCCTTCTCCAATTGTTCTTTGCGATCGTGAGAGGCGAGCCTCGCGGCCGCCAGCCCTAGACCTTTGCGAATGTGCTTGTATTGTTCCACCCGGGGATCGCTATCCGTTGGCTGATTCATCTGCATGTAGGTTGCTGCGGCTAGGATCGCGGCAGCTGGGGTTTGCGGGTAGACGTTGCCATCGTCGTCGACCCTCATGAAAGAAGACGTGGTAGACCTGTTGGTTCCAGCCATAGATTCGTGGTCCCTCGTCGACGCTGCGGGTCCCTTCCCCCTAGGTCGGGTGCCGACTGAAGGTGCGTGGGATAGCTCGGCCCGACGTTGGCTTGATTCATCCGCCGCTCTCCTGCGGCGGGCTAGATCTGCTCGGGCATCTTTGATGTTTGAGGCCGCCCTCACTAGGTGATAGTGGTAGGCGGTTAGGTCTTCCTGTGTGGCTCCCGCCGCAGGCGGCTGGCTCTTTCGCATGGATTCCTTGGCTCTTTTCCAGGCCTCCCGCGAAACGCCGATTATATCGCGCTCGGTCGCGCTATATTCAGTTTCTGAGGGCTGTTCCGACCCTGCCATGCAGACTTGGGCCAGTTGTGGTCCGTGTGTCCTAGGCGTAGATCGAAAAGTTCTCCGCACCCGAGAGGGTTCCTCTGTCGAGAGGGTGTGGTAGTCGACTGCGTTGTAGCGGATGGACTCGCCGCTTTTCCCTGTAGGGAGGCGCGAGTTGGCGGTTCCAGATTCGGTTTCAGATTCATCTGAGAAGTGGAGGATCCCGTCTCTGTTTGCCATGAAGTTGAAGCTCCCGAACGTCAGGGTGACGCTCTTCTCCAGTTCCTCGAACGCCGGGCGAGATTCCGGCGAGTGAGGCGTGACCACGACAGATCCGATCCGTATAGGATTGTTCGGAGCCATAGTCGTTGGTTTCCAACGGGAGTTGGATGTCGATGAAGCCGAAGATGCCGGTGATCCAGCGCCCGCGTTTCCCACAGACGGCGCCAATTGTCGAATCCCTGACTCGACAAGTCCCTTAGGTGACCCTATCGGGTTTCGATTAGGAGAAGTCATGGGCGCTGGTGAGATCGTCGGCTAGACAGGAGGCAAGATTTACCCAGGTTCAGGGCCCTCGTAGAGGTAAAACCCTTACTCCTGCCTTGTGTCGATCTGTATTGGATGATTAGATCGGTTACAGGTTGCTCGAATCGAGAGTGGATCTCGAGTTCCGAGGCTTTTTGGTCGTGCGGTATTGCTTGGTCCTCTCCCCGAGGGCTCTCCTGGCCTTATATAGATAGCCAGGTCTCGAGTCCTACCCGGAGAGGATTCAAACCCTAGCTTAGGTCGGTTACAAAACTACCTAACTTAACCCGTAAGTTTGGTGCGGGTGGGCTTCTGGTAGGCCTTCTGGAGTCTTCCAAGGGCGCCTCTTCTTGGGCCTTGACATTGGGCCTGAGAGGGGGTGTCCTTACCCGCAGGGTCCAAGATCTATGTCTTCGTCAGATCCCATTCCCCATCCTCTTTTGACCTTGTAGTGGATTCCCTAGCGGCTATCTTGGATAAAGGCAAGGTGGTCGGCCACATATCCGGCGTGGTAGGGAATCTCATATCGGGGGGAGGAATCACCCATTTGCAATATGCAGACGACACCATGATTATGGTGGAGAGCTAGGGGTTGGATATTATCAATCTCAAGTTCCTCTTATTGTGCTTTGAGGCCATGTGTGGCCTCAAGATTAATTTCGACAAGAGCGAGGTCGTTGTGCTTGGATTCCCCCGGGTGAGCAACAACGGATGGCAGACAACCTTAAATGCAAGTTGTCCTCTTTCCCTGTTAATTATCTAGGGGTCCTGCTGAGCGACTCTAGGATCCTAATTAAGGACCTAGATCTCATGCTAGGGAGAATAAGGCAGAAGGCGGAACCTTGGCGCAGACGCTTCACCTCCAAGGGGAGCAAGTCCGTGCTAATTGAGTCATGTCTGTCTAGTACCCCTCCTATACGATGGAGATCTATTCCCTGCCGGAGAGGATACATGCTGCTTTTGACAAGGAGCTGTCTTGTTTCTTCTGGCAAGATGCTAAAGGATGGCAAAAATAACATATGGTAAAATGGGCGGAAGTTTGCGCCCCCAAGGATATGGGGGCATTGGAATTGTGGTGCCCCGAAAGATGAATGTTTTCCTCATTCTTAGATGGGTCTGGCGCATTCCGAGGGATGAAGGGGGCTTGTGGCTACTACTCATCAAAGCTAAATATCTAAAGGGACGCCCGCTTCTCGCCTGCAAGCGGCAGGACGGATCTTTGTTCTGGAGGTCTATCCAGTCGCTCAAGCAGGAAAACAGGGAAGGGGCCTGGCTCACCATTGGTGATGGACGGGGCATCATGTTATGGCTTGATCTGTGACTTCGAGAGAGACCATTACAGCTGGAGTTTCTGCGACTCTTTGCTATTTTCTTTTACCCCTCCCTAGTGGTGGCAACGACGGTCCAAAATGGGACTTGGAACATCACATTCCGACGAGCTTTTGAACCGGCTGAGGCCGCGTCTTGGGAAGAGCTTCGGGGTGCTCTCCCTAAAGGTCTCCCAGGGGAGGGGGGCAGGTGTCCTGGACCTTGCCCCCCTCGGCGTCCTTCTCGGTCAAGTCTGCTTATAGGGCCCAGTTTTCTAGGCCTACTAGACCGTGGGCTTCTCCCCTATGGAAGGCCCCGTTACCTTTGAAGATTAATATCTCTGTATGGCAGTTGCTCGACAGACTACCCTCGGGGATCGAGGTGGTCAAGCGCCACGGCCCGGGAGACGACTTGTGTCCCCTCTGTAGGATCCCTGAGTCGATTACCCATATCTTCTTTGTGTGTCCTGCTGCCCGGTTTCTGTAGAACTTTGTCCATGAGGCTCTGGGACCTGCGTGACAGGCCTCGGACCTTGCTGAGTTCCTAGAAACCCATGTGCACCCGACCGGGAGAGGTAGCCGCCTCTTCTCGCTAGTGCTTGCGGCGATCACATTTTCCTTGTGGACTGTGCGCAATAAAATAGTGATTTGAAGATTCTCCTAAGACGCGCTTCTGACTCTGTTTTCAAATTTCTGGCCTTCTTGCAGTAGTGGCACCCGTTGTGTAGACAGTGGGACAGAACGCGGCTAGACGACTCCATCGACAAACTTCTCGTACTGCGCGCCGCCTCTCCTGTGCGACACCACCTTGAGGATCTCCACTTGGCGATCGGCTCCTCCTCTACCACCTCTCCCGTCGCCGCCGCCTCCTCTTGCTTTTGTGTGTTGTGTTGTTGCCCCAGCGAACTTTGTTTATGTGGGTGTTGTAACTGATACTCTGTATGACTGTTGTGGGCGGTTGCTTTATTTATAAAGCGGGGGCAAAAGTCTATCTCAATTATTAAGTTGCACGTGCTATGAGTGGTAGATCGTACTAACCAAATTACACGCTGTTACATGAATCTATTTCTATGCTTTCCTGAAACCTTACCATCGTTCGGTTTGCCTTGTTAGGATCGACATGTCGTGCAATGAAAGCGGGATAAGTCGTGTCGTTGGGCGCACGTTAGTACATCACCAAACTACCTCTTCCCCGTCCGGACGGCCCCAAAGCCGCCCACTCGCGCCCCATTCGGCCTTCCCATATGGACGCTCCCTAGTTCCCGTCCGGAAAAATCAGCCCAACCCCGCCCCCAGGGGTTCCCGTGGGGGCTCCGGACGACTCGTTGGGCGCCACAGGCCTGTCCTATCAGCGACCCCAAGCGCCCACAAAAACCCTCACAGCTCCCGACGCGCCCCGCCATTTCCATCGCACCGCTGCCTCCTCTTCCTTCCCCTTTCCGCCTCTCCCACTGTCGATGCCATGCCTCCGAAAGGACCACCTAGGCCGCCGCCAAAGACCGCGAAGACCGGCACGCTCGGCGTGAAGCGCCTTGTGCTGCAGCCACGCCCCTCGAAGGAGCGGCTGGAGGGCATGACCGACGCCGAGTGGGTGGCCGACCAACACCGGCGCGAGGTCAACACAAAGGAGCGCCGACAGCGGCGGGAGAAGAAGGAGGCTCTACTCGCGGCGGCGAACCTCGACCTGCTGGCCGACACCGTTGAAAGCAGCCCGATAGGCGGCTCGAGCTCGTCACCTTCGAGGTCACCGTTCCCCATGGACGGCACGAGCACGCCGCACTCCCAGTCAAAGCTCTGTCCGAGCCACGGCCTCTCCCCCAATTTCAACGAGCCCGACGGCTACGGTGGCTACATGTACGGCTACGACGGGTACGGCGGTGGCTTCGGGGGTTTCGACCCAAACACCATCCTCTCGACTGCGCCCGGCGGCGCCGGGACGGGCTTCGACCTCAACAAGGCATACAAGGCGTCACCGGGCATGCGCCGGGACGGAGCCGTGTCCGACCGTAGCCTGTCCTTCAACGCCCGCGCACACAACCTTTTCGAAATTGGTCCTCGCAACCTTTTCGGCGACCAGGCGCCTTCCGGCGGTTACAACGGCTGTCAGGTACGGCCCCGCGACGTCCCGACACCTTTCTCGATTCTTTTGGCGCCAACCCATTATGTTCATTGTTTGTCCGCCGTTGGTGTAGACGCAAGATGGTGATAGGAGCGCCATTTTTGACGATGAGGAAGACTTCAAGGACACCGGTGACGAAGACTAAGATGGTGACGACGCCGGTGATGATGGTGATGACCAAGATGCAGAAGAAGGCGCCAATGATGGGAAGAAGAAAAAGAAGAAGAAGGGTGGAAGTCCTGGCATCGCGTGGACCGTCAAGGAGGACGAGTGCTTGATTGACTCGTGGAGTGCCATCACCCATGACGTGACCACCGGAGCGAACCAAACAAGTGACTCCTATTAGAAGCGGACCATGTCGGAGTTCGATGAGCGCAAGTACCGCAAGGCATACATGGACTTCAATATGGATCACAATCAAAATGCGCTAGCCCATAAATAGTCCGCCATCCAAAAATTGGTGAACAAATTTCAAGGATGCTTTGAGAACATTCAAGCAAGGGCGGAGAGTGGTAAGAATGCGAGAGACCAAGTAAATTTATGTGTCTCAACTTGTCCTATGCTATGAGAACATCCATGCATATTGTCTAACATCTTAGCTTGTTGATACTCTCACCTTGTACAACGCGCTCAACGATGACAAGGACTTTGTGCTCCTACATTGCTTCAACAAGCTCCAAAACAATGAGAAATGGAAGAAACTAAGACTCTGGAGGAAGCAAAATCCCGACGATGCTCAAATCGCTGAGGTGGTGACGAATTCGAAAAGGCCAATAGAAAACAAGAAAGCCAATGCGGTCATTGCAGCGGCGGCGAGCTCAGAGTGAGTGCACGCCGCCATTGGCAAAGTCATGGAGAATGCTACCAAGAACTCGGCCGAGAGGCATGCCGCCACCGAAGCCAAGTGGGTGAAAATTCTCCAAAATGACCGACAAGAAGACTGAGATCGAGGCCGGCGACACCCAGGGCGCCGAGTTCGCATGCGACGGCTTCCTTGGCTCCACCCCTCACCCTGTTTCCTTGGTTCCAACAACATCGTCGACGTCGATTAATTCTAGATCGTGAACAAATTTCTATCGTTTTGTAATGGCCTAAACCTTTAAATTATGACATAAAATTCATATATATGGCTAAGACTTTATATATTATTGTATCTGCACGCTTTAAAATTTGTGGCAAAATTGTTTTGGGTTTTGCTTTGGGAAAAGACACCCCCGAAAGCGCCGAGCCGTCCGGACGAGTCCAAAAGCTCCTCCAGACGCCCGTCCGGATTTCTACTTGGCGCGAGTGGAGATCTCTAAGTCAGTCGTAACACTCATCGGTCCATTATCGCGGACTCATTTTTAAAGCTTAAAATTCTCTACGGTATTCATATTTAGATAAATTTGAGAATTGAATAATCGGCTGGTTGCTGGTGCGTTCTGCAAGCTCGGCACAAAAACTCTGTCAGAGTTCTGAGACCTCCAAGCATATGTGTATGTACTCCTACGAAACTGCAGCGCAATTCCTGACACGCCCAGTCGTCGAGTTCTCCGCTGACGCCACAACATCCGAACGCGCGACGCACCCTCCTCCGTCTTATCCTCAGTCGCCATTGATCCTTGCGTCCTCGATGTCGATGTCGATGTCGATGACAACATCGATGATGTGGCAGTGAGTCCGGCCGTCGCGCCGTCACATAGCCGCGCTATACTGCACGAGCACACGCCGAGTTCTCCGCTGCCGCTGCCGCTGACGCTCGCCGAGCGTTAAAAAGCCCACACGCAACTCCGTGTTCCCGTGGTATCCCCCGCACACCAACCAACACCAAGTCCACACGCGCCCCAAGGTCGCCGCCGCAGCCCACGATGTGCACGCTGGAGCAGCGCGGCCGGATCTTCGTGCTCACCCTCACGGGCGACGGCGAGCACCGCCTGGGCCACCCGCTCATCGCCTCCATCCGGTCCGCCCTCGCCTCCGTCGCGGCCCAGGCCGGCGCCAACGGGGCCGGCCCGGGGGCGGCCCTGGTGACCGTCGCCGAGGGCCGCTTCTTCTCCAACGGGCTCGACCTCGGGTGGACGGGCACCTCCCGCGCGCGGATCGGGGAGCTCGTCGCCGCGCTCCGCCCCGTCGCCAAGGACCTCCTCGCGCTCCCCATGCCCACCGTCGCCGCCGTCACGGGCCACGCCTCCGCGGGGGGCTTCTTCCTCGCGCTCTGCCACGACTACCGCATCATGCGCGCCGACCGCGGCGTGCTCTACATGAGCGAGGTCGACATCGGACTGCCCCTCCCGCCCTACTTCATGGCCATGCTCCGTGCCAAGATCACCTCCGCGCAGGCGCTCCGCGACGTCGTGCTCCGTGGGAAGAAGGTCAGGGCGCCCGAGGCCAAGGAGATGGGCATCGTCGACGTCGTCTGCCCCGGCGCGCCAGAGACGGCCGCCGAGGCGCTCAAGCTCGCCGAGCAGCTAGCCGCCAGGAAGTGGGACGGCGAAGTCTACGCGTCCATCCGGATCTCCATGTTCCCTGACGCGTGCAAGTCCGTGGGGATCGTGGAGGAGAGCGATGAGGAGAAGGCCAGGAACTTCGCTTCCAAACTCTAAAGACAGACACGAGCGGGTCAGTCTCTCTCTCTCTTGATTGTGCTGCTTGGCGATAAAACATTACAGCTTGCTTCCTGCGAGTTTGGTAGATTGTACTATTTGCTGAAGCCAATTATAAGTAACAATACATCTGTAGCTCCGACTATAGCTACAGCTGTAGCGACGATTGTGATTGTGCTGCTTGGCCATTCGCTGAAGCCAATTATAAGTAACAATATTTCTGTAGCTCCGACTATAGCTGAAACTTAGTTTGAGCTACAGCTGTAGTACACGATACTAGTTTCAATCTTATTGAGATCGTCGCTTGTCAAGGTCAGCTGGTGTCGATATTCGATCCGATTTGAATGAACCAGCACTACATTTGACAAACTGGCTAACACTTCATCACTAAATACGGCTAGAGGATCAATTCGAAGCCTGCACTACATATGTCCTTTCCCATCTGTGAGCAAGGCATCAGTATCAAAGCTATTAAGTTGTACAATACTGATGCCCTGTAAATCCTTGTGAACTTCGCTACTTTGGGGGCAGCAAGATTTATATTTTAAGTTTAGGGCTTTGGTTCACTAGGTTGTCCTGTTGCAATTATCTGTTCTGCCAAGACAAATTCATCATTTATGCTGTTCCTTTGTTCCTTGTTATAGGGGGGCCATTAGAATTTTTCCATGTGTAGCTGACCATTGCTTTTATTTTGGGGCTTGCTTCCAAATTTATGATGTTCCAGTGTGCCTTGTTTATTATGAGGGAAGGCCTTGGTGTAGTGGTGAGGTCCTCCTCACTTGTGCCAAGAGGTCCTCCAGACCCCATCTTGTGTGGGAGCCTCTATGCACCGGGTCTGTTCTTTAGAGCATCTCCATTTTTGCATTTATAGGGCTGCCCTATCCGAGTTATAGGGCAGTAAAACGGCGACAGCTCCATCAGCTGCCCCATAATAACTACCTGCCAATAACTGTCATATAGGACAGCTGTTGGGAGCTAAAATTATAGGGCACTGCGGCTAAAATTATAGGGCACTGCCTCAAATATAGGGCAGCGAGAGCAGAATTATAGGTCAGTGTTCTTGATAGGGCAGTCTATAGGGCAGCTGTTGGAGACGGGTCGGTGCCCTATATGAAAGTTATATAGGGCATTTGTTGTTTTAGGGCAGCTATTTGAGATGCCCTTAGTGTGCCTTGTTATAAGGAAGATTTATATCTTAAGTTTAGGACTTTGGTTCACTGTTGTCCTCTTGCATTTGGTTGTTCTGTATAGATAAATTCATGTTTTTGGCTGTCAGGGTGTCGACCTAGCTCTAGCTTAAATCTACGTTAATAGAGGTGCCAAAAGATTTTTTTTTCATGTGTAGTTGATCACTGCTTTTACTTTGAGTTTATGCAGACAAAATTCCTGAATACTTATGAGAGCTGCGATAGCACTAGGCAACTACATTTATTGGTCTTTCCACTTAGTGTGTGGATGTCCGTGTTTGTCTATGATAACCTAAACGTAATTATTTTGCGTACGATCAATCTCGTACGAATCTTGTACGACGATGCAGTGGCCTGTGAGGATACAGAGTCAAGTTGCAATGGGCCGTGAGGATGCTCCGTCGTACACGGATCGTACGAATTTTATCGTACATGTAGCACTCCTCTAACCTAAATAGGTACTACTGTGGATGCATGCTTGTCCTTAAATGATTGTGAAACATATGACCTGATGACCCTCACAAAAATGGTCCATTATTCTCCTGGTATTTGTTTATTGACATGCGGCTTACATTGGTATATAATTATTAACAAGATGGGACTCCATTGTCATCTTTACCTACAAATTATGTTGGAAAAAAAGGTGTCGTTCCTGCTCCAAGTTGCTATATATGTTGGACATGCCTGCTATGTGACACTAAGCAAACAATTAAAACTTCAATTTCTGTTGATTTATAATTAACATACTTCTCCAGGCTTCTGAACGAACCTATCTTTTTCCTGCAGGGTTTTTATGGACCGTGGAATCTCTCTTCGCATTCTGCATCTGTACATTAATCAGACATTGATGCTCTGTATGAAGTACAACAGTATACTTCTGTATACCTTGTAATTTTTATGATTTGGAAGTGCGGAATAACAACATGCTTATGTGTGTGTGTGGGACCATTGGACTGATTATCTTGCTGTGACTGCAATTAGATACTCATCCAGGAGCAAGGAGTTTGTGCAACATGATGTGTCATGCAACAACATCATGCAGTTTACCTTAAGAAATACTTCCTCCGTCATCTTTCATAAGACGTTTTGGCAAGGCAATTAAGCTTGCTAAACCGTCTTATAAAATGGGACAGAGGAAGTAGTAGTAGAAGAAATCTGCATACTGGCCTGTTTGGACCAAACTTGCAACCCAAGCTAAAAGAAACAGAACATTAGGAAACAATACTTTGTGATACAATGTGGGGCCATGAAACACGAATACAATAGAACTCACGGATCCATCTGCAGGGTAGGCCCTGCCAAGCAAGTATTGATGGGCTATAAGCAAAAGGAAAAGTATTCAATCTCAACATTTTTGGATTCTGCCTAGAAAAACATTTTTGGATACCAAATTCAGATAAATACAGCTAGTGTCTTTGGCAAATTCGACTAAACTCGTGATACAGACAATGCAATTCGTCTTTAGACGAATTTTGTTCTTGCTCTTTCATTCATGCAAATGATTTTTTTCGAGATTTTAAACTCAAATATCTACGCGAAATCAAAGGCCAAATTCAAATCTAACTACAATATGTAAAGTAAACACAGCCCTTAATTAGAAGCATGGATGCACTCGGTCAGATGTGCCCTGATTCAACTCCAACCGAATGCATGGGTCTAATCTAACATTTTGCCGCAAAAGTAGTTTAAACTACCAAGGTTCATCTTTCTCCTGCCCAAATAGGTCCAGCAATGCCAAACTACAGTGCGGCAGCAAAGAACTCGATGAGTAGTCATGTTTTCTTTTACGAGTGGAGGAATTGCACGGCAGCTTAACGGTAATGTGCCACAGCAGGGCGATGTACGTGAGCTGCTACAGTGGTACAAACTGGAGAGTATTGCGGCTTCTGGTGCCCATCTCTTCGATTCAACGACCTCGCTACATGACCGTAGGTGGCAACAACTTGCATCACCAACCAACCCAGATAAAACGGCTTGATCAGACAACCAATGAACTCGCACAATTTGGCGATCCAACTGACAAAACTGAAGAAGTTCTGGTCTGTTGTAGCATATATGTTGCTGGTAAGACTACAGGCAACGAGAAACAACACATAGTACGAGGAGCATATAGGTTTACATAAGCAGGTAAGACCACTGCAGATCACGTTGTTTGTTTACAGCACAGGTGTAGCAGAGCGTGCAAACAACAGAGCAAAATGAATAATAGCGATTTTCCGATTCTCCATCTGAGGGTACAAAATGGAACTAGTCTACTATTATGCGGCACCAACTGTTAGCTTCTGAAACTTTAACAGATTTTACCGAGGGAACCAATACAGACCATCATCAAATTCTCACAGTTGGAAGATTTTTAGTCTACCAATCGGAACTGGTCACCACATAAACATGTCTCTTCATGCCAATAGTATCGAGTAGTTTAGGTAGCACTTCCGAGCCATGCCACTTGCTCCTTCTCTCGCATGAACCAAGCATGCTCAGGCGGGCAACTCGAGCTTCACGTTGTTCTTCCAACTGCAACAGATCGGCAATATTTTTTTCAGTAGTCATGGGGTGTTTGCATGATGCATGTTTTGCGACAACAATGTGCAGCTTACCTTAAGAAATAGTAGTAGAAGAAATCCGCGTAAAGACCTGTTTGGACCAGACCAGCAATCCAAGCTGAAAGAAACAGGAGCGTTAGGAAACAGTATTATAGGTGGCGCAAATACAAATAAGATATATGAACTCACGGATCCATCTGCTTTGGTGACCCTCAGTGAAATAACGGTAAACCCAGTTTAGAATGTAGAACGCGCGGTAGGCCCTGCAAAGACAAAGTATTATTTGCTGACTAGAGACAAACAGAAATAACTGGAGATGAAGGGGCACAATTCATCTTCATGAGACTCTGTTCTTGCTCTTTCATGTAAAAGGTTTTTCAAGATCAAATTTCCACATAAAGTCACATGCATAATCAAAAATCGAGCTACGATATAACATACATAAGGAAACATAAAGCAACCAATATGCCTACTCGTTACGCCTAATTTAAATTGGGAGTTTAACTAAAGGGCGGTCCTAGGTCAACCCAGAGGCCCGGACGCACCCCAAAGAAACTAATAGGCATGGATACACTAAGTCAGATGGATACACTAAGTCAGATGAGCCCTAACTTAACGCCAACAGAATACATGGACAACTGGGATCAACTTTCCCCTGTTCAAATAAGGTCCAGCAGAACAAAACTACACATATATTATACTCCCTCCGTTCCACAATATAAGATGTTCTAGGTGTTCTACATGTTGTCTAGATTCGGACTAAAGTAAGTGAACACATATACTTAAATGTGTCTAGATACATGTGTATGTATATGAATGTGGAATATGTCTAAAATATCTTATATTGTGGAACGGAGGGAGTACATCTCAAGCATAACGTCAAGACTGGTATGGATGCACTACCAAGGTGTAGTATCTCCAATTGATATTTTCTGATGTTTGTTCGCCTCAAATTTAAATTAAATATCATGTGAACATTCAATACTCCCTCCGATCCGAAAAAAGTGTCGGAGGGAGAAGCCTAGATACATACAAATTTATACGTGCCTCCCGACAGTAATTAGGGATCGGAGGTAGTACTATATTCCAATTGATATTTTCTTATGTTTGTTCGCCTCAAATTTGAATTAAATATCATGTGAACATTCAATACTATATTTCTGGAACAATTAACACTTGACTGTGCATAGCATGAATATGAAACACCTAATTCAAAGCTACTAAATTTTCTCTATGAAGTATGAACAATCTAACAAGTGATGGTTCTGAACTACATATGTTTGTGCTACCTTCCACAGACCCACACATTCATAGACCAATATATCTTTTGTGAACATAACATACATAAAAATTATATGAGGCATGGGATGAAAAATGGGTTCATTTCTATGTGTAATAGGGGCGCCAAAAATAACCACGCCAAGTGAATCGCCTATTTGGCATAAAACTCATACCCGAGAAAGAGAACATATTGGCCAGTCAAGTTGTCCACATTTCTGCTTCTCTGGAGTAGAACTAGCTGAGGGAGAATCGCCACTGCCTCCAGGTAAATCGAAAACGCCCAGCAAATCTGCAAAGTGAAAATATTTAATAAAAAGTTAGGGCGCCAAAATAACGAATTATCAGCACAGTTGGGTCAATTTTCACTAATATACTCCAATGGCTTACTAAGTACCTAGAATAATAGCAGACAAGAACGTGGGATTGTTTCCCAATAAAGGTGGTCACTTAAAAATAAGAGAAGCTGTATGCTGTATGGCATAAGCAAACATACAAACTGATGGATTAAACTGGATTTTATCCGCACAAGAAGAAAATCGCCAACTTTTTGCATATTGTGGCGGATACTGTGGAAAATCACTAAAGCTTTAAAGTTCATTATGGCTGTTCTTCACCTTTTGTCTCTCTAGAATATCTTATCCTAGGATCGTGGCACCTTCAGCTTAACAGTTAAGATTGAAATGTGAAACTGAATTAATATGAATTTGGCATATTTAAGTGATGTATAATCGCCAGAGCACCTCATTACTGCCAAATGGGGTTAGTTTGTACTTTGTAGCTCCACTGAACATACTCAGCTGAATCTGATGCGTGACAACGTCACACGGGGCTGCCAGCCAATTTGTCAGACACAAATTGTGATGATGATTAATTTGGAATTGTGTAGACATTATTCAAGTCGAGTAAGAACATCAAAGCACCTCACTACTGCAGAATGAACACTTTTTTTCCCTACTTGAGTACGGTCAAACTGCAAGGCAAGTTTACAATGTGAATCAACTGGACATACTCCGGTGAATCTGCTAAATGACAATGTCCCACAGGAGTAGCAGTAGTCACATTTTGATGATGATTTCTCAACAGGTACGACTAAGGAAATGGTGTCTGGACAACCCTACTACAGAAAAACATAAATTTCAAATAGCACATGGCGAAACAATAGAGGGAAGATCAAGGCCAAGTGCTACATCACCTCGCGAAAGGTGAAGCGGTCGTTGAAGATGAGCGCGAGGACGAAGGCTGCGGCGACTAGGAAGACGTGGCGGAAGGTGTCCTGCTCCCTGTCGTAGGTGCGGCGCACCTGCGGGTGGCGCCGCATGTACCAGACGATGGCCGCGGAGGTGCTGATGAAGACGAGCTTCATGACCGTGTTGTAGAGCGAGATGTAGTCGGTGAAGAGGTCCAGGTACCGCGCCACGAAGACGGCCAGGTACAGCTCCTGCGTCTTCCTCGACACCCCTGCAGGCGAGCGCCACGCACAGATCCGTGAGCGGCCGGCGGATCCCCTTCACCCAGCAGCAGAAGAGAAACGGGCGGGAAACCCTAGCGTGTGGAGGGATTTCTATTTACCTGAGCAGGACTTGTTGGCGTAGATCTTGAGGAGGAGGACGATGACCGAGAAGAGGTGGGTCATGTCCCCCAGGAAGCGGAAGGCGTTCATGGTTGCGGCGGCGGATGAGTCGCCGGCGGCGCCGCGGCTAGGGTTTATTTGGAGCTCCGGATGCGGAGGGGAATGGCGGGGAGGAGCCGAGGTTGTGGCAGGAGGCCAGCAATGGAAGGAAAGGACGGGAAGGGGAGGTGCGGACCGGCGTGACCCTGTGGTGGGGCCTGAGTGGCAGTGGCAGCGGGCCTAGAGAACCAGGTGGCAGAGGAAGAAGACGTGTCTGGCCACACGTGGGGCCCACGGAGCAGTGAGGGAGTGTCCGCTGTACGATGGACACGTGGGCTGTAGCTAGAAGCCACGTGGCGAGACACCTGGCCGCGCGTCGACGTCACCTCCAGACTGCTAGTAGAGTATTTCTTTTCTCTCCCCGAGGACTCTTCTTCAGTCTGTCAGTCAGTCACATGCCGGTGCCGCTGATCGCTTCCGCTTCAATCCACCGCGCTCTCCTTTCATTCCTGGACGACCCGTCTCTCTCCCGCCGCGAGATCAGGCTCCGCCACGAGAGGTTCCCGGAGGGCTCGCCGCGTCGGCCGCCGCCGCCATGGGCTGCGCTGGATCCACGCCCAAAGTTGATGGTATTCTCATAATCTTCCTTGGTGCTATCTTTTCTTGCTTTGTTTCCGGCCGCTGTTTGTTGTTCTTGTTGCCAGGTTAGACGAAGGTCAGAGTTGAATTGCCTCCAGGAACTGCAACTAGGGCTAGGAGCTAGGAGTACGGCTAACTCGTTTTGCTGATCATCTCCTCGGCTTTTATCTGAGAACTTCAGTTGTACTGCTACCTGTTCGAAATTGGTTACTTAATTTTTCAGACAAAACTGTACGGTTCAAGCTAAGAATTTGGTGCTTTAATTGGATTATGTATTTTGCGACATAGTGGCAGAATTGTTCGTGTAGAGTTGTTCATGATGTGATTTGTTTATCAGATTTGCTAGTGTGCCGAGTAATTTTTGGTTGTCCTCACGGTCCTCTTTTCGAACTGCGGTCAGGCTTACAGTGGAGTGAGTAGTGGAAATTCATGCAAGTAGCATGTGGATTTGGTTAGTTGGGAAGATAAAATCCCCACTATTCTGATTCTGCAACGCAACTGAGATGAAATCTTTCTCTAGGAGGATAAAACCGTACTAAATCTTTAATATCTTGCAAAAGTAAAAGTGACAGGATTATTCTCTGATAGCATTGCGTCTATTTGGATTAAGCTCAATTCCTTTTCACCAATCGCTAACACCGTATCTAGTTCCCAGTACTACTTTATATCTAGTTCTCTGTACTTTATTAGGTGGAGCATTTCAGAAAGACGCACTCATTTGCGCCGATGCTTGCTCTACTTACTATTTTAAGTGACCATCTTTTTCTCCTCAAATACTTGTCTGTTCAGTGTCCACTGACGTAGTGCGCCTTCCTACTTCTAGCATTGATTCCACTCTTTGGAGAGCTCTGTGAGCTGGCATTACTGCTCTAAATACAGGCCAAGTTACTGAAGATGAATATTTTTGCTTGCACCATTTGGAAAATTGTAACATATCTATTCATAAAGTTGTTTGTCCATTTTTAGATATACAGCTGTGTTCTAACAGGTAGGTATTATTGTGGTGAGTTGGTAAAGCACAGGCATCCTACTACTGGACTAGCTAGCTTCCTGCTTATGTGTTGCAAAAATTATATGGTCGCAAGTTGATATGCTTTGCGTGGTAATTCTAAATTTCCTTTGCGTGATAACTTCGTGGTGTCTTTGGATACAGTCAGTTGTTAACTCTCCACATTTTCTCTTTTGTATAGAGAGCAGTAAGAAACTAAGAAAGCCAAAGCCTTGGAAGCACACTCAGCCAATAACACCAGCTGAACTCAAACAGATGCGTGATGAATTCTGGGACACAGCTCCACATTATGGTGGACAGAAAGGTATTTAACTGCTTGTTACATCAAGCTGGTTGGAAGTTAGTATTCTGGAGGGATAATTATTACTCCCACAATGCCGTATGTTGTCCCAAATTGTGGTAACATTTCTTCGTGGTTTTTTTGTTACCGCTGTACTTGTCTGATTTGCTACAGAAATATCTTTGACACTGAAAGTTTACTTTTTCAATGACCGCGTTCCTATACTTAATCTGTCCAAGTAATATTCTCCAAACAGACAATTCCAGGACCTGTTAACTGCATATATTAAGTATTTCGTTCTTAAATATTGACACTGACCCCTGGGCTCATTGGTACTATTTAGCTAGCAGTCCATGGTATTCAAGTCATTTCAAATGGAACAAAATGACTAGATAAAATGAAGTAAAAAACTAGTTTTGCCAGTAGTCAGATCTTATTTCTTTGTTTCCCCATCTGGATAAAAATTTCGTACAGTAAGCAGTTAAGAATATGAGAGAGTTTTCCTAGCCAATACCAGTACAACTTTTATTATAGAATGGTGGTGAGCTGCGAACTTGGAACATTATTCTTCAACTGTAGCAAGGTACTTTTAATAATTACATGGTCTTGATGATTAAGCTACTGTCTATCTATTTCTACAGAGATTTGGGATGCACTTAGGGCTGCTGCAACAGAGGATGATTTAACCCTTGCACAGACAATAGTGGACAGTGCTGGGATCATCGTCTCGAACCCCGATCTTACGGTGTGTTATGATGAGAGAGGTGAGCGTATCTTCGTTCGGAGTTGTTTTATCTTCAGAAGTTGCGCTGGTGTTTGTTCAAAATGTTTTTTTCCTCTCTAGAATCTGCATTAATTCGGTGTAACCTGCGATGCAGGTGCCAAGTACGAACTGCCTAGTTATGTTCTGAGCGAGCCAGCAAATCTGATCGGCTGAATAAAGACTTACACCATCAAACATAAGACATATATCCGATGCGAAACGATGAGTGGTGCACGTTTGAGAAAAGTACATAAAATAGATATAGTATATGTAAATGGTGTGGAATCGTTCATTTGGTCGCTTGTTCAGCATCATATTCAGATGCGATAGAAGGTCCTATGCTGTCTACAGTTTATGCTATCGCTAAACTCTCCCTTGTGCTGCGAATACGCACACCATGAAGACTGAAATGCAGGTGCACCAATACTGCGACTGACTGATCTATAGGGTGCACCTGCACTGGTAGAAAATAGGCCTACAGTCCCGGTTCACCAGGACTATTAATCCCGTCCGGGCAACCGGGACTAGCTATGCGCGACTAAATGCCCCCCCCTATAGTCCCGCCACTTACGGACCGGGACTAAAAGCCCGTCCACGTGGGCGCTAGGGGTCCGTTGCGGCGGAAGACCTTTAGTCCCGGGTCTTGTGGTTAACCGGGACTGAAAACCTGCGCAGGTTTAGGGTTTTAGGCCCCCTAAACCTGTTTCCTTTTTAATTTGTTTTGTTTTAATTTCAGTACACATATTCATGCATATATATATATATGAAATATCAAACGAGGAGAATTCAATAGGAATATATAATATATATTCAATATCGGGTGACCATATATACAACCTCGAACAAGTTTCCATATTACACAATTAAGATGGACGAGCATACACAAATTCGCACAAGTTTCAAAGTACTTAGGGCTTATACATGCTTATAAAAGTCATCGTCGGTGGACGCATGGAACTCTCCTTTCTTCTGGATGACATGCCTAAGGAAAAATCCTGCTATTTCCTCTTGAATTGGTCGGAAGCGAGCTTCTGGAGTAAGCGCCCTCCGCAAGTTATTGAGACCGTTCCGCGTTTTCTCGTCCTTCTTCCTCTCAGATATTTCTTTCCGTATGTTCTCACAGACATAGTATCCACATAGACCGGTCCCCGGTGGCTGCTTATCCACACCTTTGAGCACATTTTTAAATTTTAGCTCATCTTTGAATTCACCGACATGTTGATGTGAGAGCCGTCTCCAAACTCTACAATGCAAATAAAATTAAATGAACAAGGGAGTTATTAGCTTAGAAAATGAACAAAAGAGACCGATCGATATAGAGCGCAAATGATTGAAAAATAATTACTTTTGCATCATTTTTCTCATGTCGACCCAAAGATTTGTATTTGAATTCATAGAGTCAATGATGAAAACTATGGCCTGGTGAAGATCAATTTTTAGCAGAATCCAGTGGTACCTGCGGACACATTAGATGCAGAGTCATGCATAATTTATCGATTGGACATACCATGCATGGAGTAAACAAAAGAGAATGGGAACATGAGAGAAACACTCACCCAAAATGGTAAGGAAATAGAATATATCTTTTGGATTCATGCTTTTTAAAAAAATTGTACAAGTCTTTCTCCACGTCTATGGGGTGACGTTCTAACATAGTTCCATTAATGATTTGTGGGTCAATGAACCCAATATCATGGATGAGTCTTACTTTGCATTCCCAAATCTTCAATCTGCATAATAGCGTACGGAACAATATAGTTAGGACAATATATATATATATATAGTGTAGGCAAATGAAGAACGAGATGAGGTAGAAATAAATCACTTACAGAACGTAGCAACTCAGGATAGATTTGTCGAGCTCACGCATATTGAACAGTTGGAACAATTCACTCAACTCAACTGTTACAGAGTACTTTTTGGTGTGATGCTCCTCTGTATAATCCACATACACATATTCTTTGTCGGTAAAAGTTATGAAATCTTTGTACCAACGTAGAAGACTTTGCATTAGTGGTGGTAGATCCTTTTCCTTCGCAGGCTCGACGAGAGGCCCTTTCTTCACATATTTTAATGCTACATCAGCCACTGGCATATCGTCCATGTCTAAAAAGGCACGGAGAGACATACCGGCCTCGGACGCATTTTGCATGGCAGTAGCTACAGTCAATCCCATTGCTGTCACAGCATTTATGACCTCGGGGTCATGTTCCGGAGCGGCTTTCACTATGAGGGGGGATATCGATTGTTTACTCTGCATCCCGAGCTGGGCAACTTGTTTCCCGCTTTGTATCATTTTTGCTTTTTTTTTCTCCTCCTCCAATATTCCTGCTTGCTTACGAAGTTCAATATCATAGTCTTTAGGCAAATTCTTCACGGATTGGGACACTGTCGATAAAAAATCCGTAGCCCAATAGTCTACAATCGGAGGGAATACTTCCTTGGGCTCAGGCTCCTTTAGCGCCTTCAGTTTGCCCTTCCATTTCTCAACGTCAGCCTTCACGACCAATTTGGTTTCAGCATCACTAAGTTCCCAAGGCCTTGGGGTGAGAGGCTTCAGTGATGGCTCCGGTACCCGTGTGGTCTTAGGTACATAAGGGTCCGGGTTAATAGACCAAGAGCGTGTTCCCTTGCTGCCCGCCTGCTTCTGTTTCTTCGCTGGAGGAGGAATGGGGGGCGACGTCTGCTTATCCTCCGGAGGAGGAATGGGGGGCGACGTCCGCTTATCCTCCGGAGGAGGAATGGGGGGCGACGACGTCTGCTTTTCCTCCGGAGGAGGAATAGTGGGAGACGTCTGCTTTTCCTCCGGAGGAGGAATCGTGGGCGACGGCTGCTTAACCACCGGAGGAGGAAGATCGGGGGACGGCGTCGAATGGCGTGAAGGAGGCGTAGGTGAACCAGCACTAGCACCACCACCACCACCAGCACCTGCACCATCGTAGGGGGGTGGACTTGTTAGCCTTGGCGTCTCGCCTGGAAACACTATGTACTTCTTTTTCCATAGAATGAACTGGCGCTTGACATCTCCAAGTCTTCTCTCCCCTTCGGGTGTAGCTATGTCAATCTCCAGGTCCTCAAACGCTTGGACTATGTCTTCCACCGTGACACGAGCATAGCCATATGGAATGGGGTTGTTGTGATGGAGTGCTCCAGGTGTATAGGGTAAAGCACTGCCGGTAGCCACCTTCATGGAAATGTTCCCCACGGGATAATGCAGATCACATTCTTTCATCTCCTTTACGTCATCCACGGGGTAGTGAGGCTCCGGTGCACGACTCTCGATCATCGGTGCATTAGCACCTGCAGTCGGGGCCTCCGTGGAAGCCACGCTGCTTCTCCGCTGCTGGCTTCCGAGATCCGTTGCATGTTCTTGATGCGGCCCTGCAGCCGACGCTTTTTCTTTCTCAAGTATTCCCGCCACGACCTTCTTCAGGTCAGAAACTTCCATTGCAAGATTCGCCAGTTCATCTGCAGCCCGGTCCGTACCTCTCCTACGGCTTCTGTAACAGTACGGGTCACCCTCCTGGGAAAACCCTACTTTCCACGGCATTCTGCCTTTGCCTCGTATATGTCCTCCGTGTTCAGGATTTCCGAGGGCAACTGTCAGTTGGTCTCTCTCTCTGTTGAACGTGATCTTGCCCTGTTGAGCTCTGGTCATTGCGTCAACAAGATCTTTTGTGGGAGCAAACTTTTTCTGCCGGTGAACACACTCCCCTGTCTCCGGGTCTAGCGATCCCCCATGCCCGTACCACCACATTTTGGCTCTTTCGTCCCATCCCTCTGTACCTAGACGGATTCCTCTTGCCCTTAGGCCGTCCTCCATTGCCTGCCACTTAGGCGCCGAAACGCGGTATCCTCCTGGCCCCATAACATGATGGTACTGTTTCTTTTCCGCATTAGCCTTATTTTTTGCCGACATTACCTTGAAATGCTCCGATTTATGTTGCGTCACAAATTCTGTCCAATCATCTCTCAGTTTCTCATATTGTCCAGTGAAATTCGGAGTCTTGCCCTGGCTGACATATTCACGGAACAATTTTTTCTTGAAGTTCCGGAATGCTTCGGCCATCTTCTGAAGAGCGAACTCTTTGACTATCCTCCTCCTCTCACGTCCACCCGGAACGTCCTGACCGAATTCATCTTTTTTGTTGTATTCCGGAGGTAGAATGAAATGTGCAATAAGCTTTCTAAACATAATCTTTTTCGTTCTCTTGTCGACATAAGTGAAACCAACACGTGCTTTCTTTGGCTCCTTCCATTCCTGGACGGTGATCGGGACGACGTCTCTAACAATGACTCCGCATTGGTTGATAAACTTTGTGGTGTGCTGTAGGGGCTTGCCGATTTGACTGACTGATTCGATGGTATATATTTCGGAATCTTTCATCTCCTTGGATTTGCCACGCTTTGTCATACTAGATCCGACCGAGGGCTAAAATAAGAAAGAGAGTCGCGCGCGTTAGTCTTTGCAATTGGACCGAGGGCTAAAATAAGACCGAGGGCTAAAATATATACCTCGCCGGAGGTGGTTGTTCTTTGCAATTGGAGATCGTCGTTTGTCGACGGTTGACCTCCGTCATCAATGTCCATTCCTTCACCTCCTTGATCATCGACAATGTCTGTTCCTTCTTCACCTCCTTGATCATCGACAATGTCTGTTCCTCCTTCACCTTCTTGATCCTCAAGGTTCAGATAAGAAGAGATTACATCATCGTCAATGTCTGTTCCTCCTCCGGCTATGATATCTAATATATAACCTTCAGCCTCCTGTTCCGCCGTCAGGTCTCTATTGTCTGCCATATGTCACTCCTGCAGACATGCATGTAGTAAAAATTAATTAAGTATATAGGAGACTTAGCAAATATTGTCGTAGAAAGAGGGAAAACAGATTGGTAGGGTCTCTCAAATGACTTGGAGAACCCCAAAGCTAGGTTGCATTTGCTTTTCTGGTCATTTTGGTATATTATACTTAATATTCTGAATTTATTGAATTAAAACTTACTTTCATTATTTTAATGAATTTAACTCAAATTCAAATATGGTCTCATTTTAAACTTTGTCAAACATGAATGATAATGATATAAACAGATAGCTTACATTTTTGTGAACATTTTGCATATTTTTCCATATTTTTTGGAATTATAAATTAAAAGTTATTTAATTTAGAAGATTTAATTATGTTCTGTAATTCCATATACAGTGGGCCCCACGTGTCATGATGACGTCATTAAAAAAACTCGTCAACACGTGGCCAGGTGACGTCATGATGACGTCACCCCTGGCGTCACACGGTGGCCGGCGGTGGCAGTTCAGGCTCTCGGGTCTCCGGCGATTCCGACGATTCCGGCCACGGGGGAGGGAACGGAGATGGGGAGGAGGCCACTGTGGTGCTCGCCACGGGGGAGGGGACGGAGATGGGGACGAGGCCACACGGCCACTGTTGTCTCGCCGGCGGCGAATCTGGCCGCGGTAGCGAGCGCGAGGGCGGCGCGTTCTCAGTTCGTGGTCGCCGTTCGAGGGCGGCGCGTTCGCGCGTGATTCGTGTTCTCGATCCGTTCGATGGCGTTCGCGCGTTGGATCTAGGGCGACGGCGACGGCCCGCGGGGAACCTACCGGAGAGACGGCGACGGGACGGGGGCGGAGCAGGGTGGAGGCGGTGGAGAGAAGGGCTCGACGACGGCGACGGCGACGGCGATGGAGACGGCGCGGTCCTCTGCGCGGGCGACGGCGACGGGGCAGAAAGACGAGCAGGCGCCGGCGCGAGGGAAGAAGAGGGTTTGTGACTTAGAAAATTTTGGGGCAGGAAGGCATCCACATATATAGTTCCAGCCTTTAGTCCCGGGTGGTGTCACGAACCGGGACTAAAGGTCCCCTGGGGTACCCTCCGCGGGCCTTTAGTCCCGGGTGGTGTCACGAACCGGGACTAATGGTGAAAATTTTCGCGGCTTTCTCGTTCCCGCGCAGAACGAGCCTTTAGTCCCGGTTCGTGACACGAACGGCGACTAAAGGTGGTTATTCGAATAGAAATAATAGATGCGTGCAACCTTAAAAATACAAATAATATATCAGAAAATTCAGAAAAATAAAACTAATTCTTTTTCCAATCTTAAAAATACAAATAATATATCAGAAAATTCAGAAAAATAGAACTAATTCTTTTTCCAATCTTAAAAATTCCCATAGATAAAAAAGGCAGTACATAATGGCAAGAGTGGATCTAAACCTAAACGGAGAGCATAGATGCATGCATGATCTGATATCTGCTGCTAGTCATACTCCTGCCTAGGCCTACGACATGAGAAAATTCAGAGCCCAGGACTGGGCCTGAGGGTAGCGCAGGCGGGGGTTATCGCCGGCCCTGATGTAGTCCATGACGCTCTGTAGAGTCCGGCCGGACCACCATAGCCGACGACCGGCCTCGTGAAAGTTCCCAGGAGGCAGGCCGTCCTCCTCATACCTGGCGAGCGCCCTCTCACGCCGATTGATGAAGAAGGCATCCCAAGTATGTTGGTTATCGGGATGCCAGCTGGGATCTCTCCGCTGCTCCGGCGTGAGCTCGTTGTAGTAATGGTTCGTGATGGCCGCCCGACGTGCCACACCTTGAGGAAGAGGAGGGACCGGCACTCCTCCGGCGCTCAGCATCCAACCGGCGGGAACACTGTAGCCGGGCGGGCAGGGGTAGTTCGAGGCGGAAAGTGCCTCGGCCTGGTTGAATGTTAGAGTGGGTACGGTAGAAGCCATGAGAGAGTGGTGAGTTTGTATGTGTTTATGCCAATGGTGTGGCAATGCACATATATATAGCGAGAAGAAAACATCCCTTTAGTCCCGGTTGGGGACACCAACCGGGACTAAATGGGTTAGGGTTTCGTTTGGACCAATCAGATAGAATCACACGGATCGTGTGTTTCTTTAAAGCGCTTCTGAGTCGTTGGATCCGGGGTGTGTTTCTTTTGAGCTGTTGTGAGCCGTTCGATCAGGGCTACGGTGTGTTTCTTTCGAGTTGTTGTGAGCCGTGGATGAGGTGGTTTCTTAACCGTTGGATCAAAACCCTAGCACCACTTTGTGAGCCAGAGGACCCTATATATAGCCCACCTTCATACACCGGTCAGTTCATCGAGCAAATACAAAACATCCGGATTCGCCATCATATATACGTCCTACCGGGCATTTGGTAGGGCTGTAATGTGCAACTATTTGCTTGGTTGTGTTAGGGTGGCGCGTGGCGCGGGAATTGTGACGCGTGGCGCGGGAGTTGCGACGCGTGGCGCGGTAGTTTGTGACGCGTGGCCAGGAGGGCGCGGTATAAACTGTCGCGCCTCGAGCGCGTCTTCTCCTCTCCACGCACCGTCGCGCTTCCACCATGCCTCCGAGGAGGAACAGCACCACCGGCTTCCGCGGCGTGCGAGCACGGCAGAACGGAATGTTCAGCGCAGATATCCGCTGGGGGGACGACCGCATCCCCCTCGGCACCTTTGCGACGGCGGCGGAGGCAGCCCGCGCCTGGGACGCGGCGGCCTGGCGCCTCAACCGCCCGCGGTCGCTGATGAACTTCAACGACTGCGACACCGTCTGGGAAGCGGAGGCCAGGGCGCCGAAGCCGCAGATCATCACTGCCGCCGACCACCTCCACCTCCGCCACCGCGCGTTTCAGGGCCTAGTCGACGCCAGGGAAGACCGCGTCGTCCGCGAGTATTACCGGAACAACCCGGGGGAGGAGAGCGCCGACGAGGAGCTCTGGCAGACCCGCGCGGGTCAGCGGGCGGAGCGCCGCCTCGAACGCCACCTCGCGTTAGATGCCGCTCGGGAGGCGAGGACGAGGGCGCTGCAGGAGCTTCGTCGGGCCGACCGCGCCGGCGAAGTCTGGGCCTCCGACGATCCGAGGTGGGGGCCTATCTCGGACATACCATCATGCACCTCCGACGACGACGAGGAGGTCACGGACGAGTTCGGCGACGATGATGACCCGGAGGAGGTCACCGACGAGTTCCCCGACGACGACGGCGAGGAGTAGCTAGTGTTCGTATGTTTTCTCTTTTTAATAAAAGAATTTGCATTCCGGCGACACTGCGGCGCGCTAGCGCGTCTGTTTTCTGTTTTTAGTAAAAGTTTGGTACAATAAATTAATTAGAGATAATATAATTCAAAATGATCCATTAAACATGATCCATTCAACAAAGTTTGGTACAATAAATTATTACACATCAATTCTTTCCTTGTGTCCCCGCTTTCTTACGATTTGGACGTATCCATGGAGCATCCTCATCATTTAACTTAATGCTTGGGTCAGAGTTCACTTTGAAGGGCGGAATTTCACCAAACATATTATAATCTTCTGACATGTCTGTCTTGTCCTCCACTCCCACGATGTTTCTTTTCCCTGAAAGAACAATGTGACGCTTTGGATCATCGCATGATGCACTGATCGTTTTCTTATCTTTCCGTTTCCTCGGTTTGCTACTCATGTCCTTCAAATAGAAAACCTGAGCGACATCTTTGGCTAGGACGAATGGTTCGTCAAGGTAACCAAGATTGTCGAAATCCACCATTGTCATTCCGTATTGCTCGTCCACCTTTACCCCACCTCCTGTTAGCTTGAACCATTTGCACCGGAACAAAGGGACCTTAAAATAGGGTCCGTAGTCAAGTTCCCATATCTCCTCTATGTAACCATAATATGTGACCTTTTGCCCAATATCGGTTGCTGCATCAAAGCGGACACCACTGTTTTGGTTGGTGCTCTTTTTATCTTGGGAGATCGTGTAAAATGTATTCCCATTAATCTCGTACCCTTGGAAAGTCGTGATAGTCGAAGATGGTGTCTTGGCCAACATGTACAGCTGATCTTCAACATCATTGTCATTCATTAAATGTTTTCGCAACCAACTGCCGAAAGTCTCCATGTGGGCCTTTCTAATCCATGATTCAGGCTTCCCCGGGTTGTTCGAGCGTAAAATATTCTTGTGTTGCTCGAAGTACGGAGCCACCAAGCTCGAATTTTGCAGAACTGTGTAGTGTGCTTCAGTCATAGAATGACCGTCCATACATATCGTTGATTTCCTTCCGACCGTGCCTCTTCCACTTAGTCTCCCCTCGTGCCGCGATTGAGGAATACCAATCGGCTTAAGGTCAGGAACATAGTCAATACAGAACTCAATTACCTCCTCATTTCCATAGCCCTTTACGATGCTTCCTTCTGGCCTAGCACGATTACGAACATATTTCTTTAATACTCCCATAAACCTCTCGAAGGGGAACATATTGTGTAGAAATACAGGACCGAGAATGGAAATCTCTTCGACTAGGTGGACCAGGAGGTGCGTCATAATATCGAAGAAGGATGGTGGAAACAGCAACTCAAAACTGACAAGACATTGGACCACATCGTTCTGTAACCGTGGTAGATCTTCTGGACTGATTACCTTCTGAGAGATTGCATTGAGGAATGCACACAGCTTCACAATGGCTACTCGAACATTTTCCTGTAGGAGGCCCCTCAAAGCAATCGGAAGCAATTGCGTCATAATCACGTGGCAGTCGTGAGACTTCAGGTTTTGGAACTTTTTCTCCGCCATGTTTATTATTCCCTTTATATTCGACGAGAAGCCAGACGGGACCTTCATACTGCTCAGGCATTCAAAAAAAATGACCTTCTCTTCTTTCGTAAGAGCGTAGCTGGCACGACCTTGAAACCATTCCGGATGCCGGTCATCTGGGTCTTTCAAAAGTTGTTGATCCCGCCGTGCTTCCTTTGTATCCTTTGTCTTCCCATACACGCCCAAGAAGCTTAGCAGGTTCACGCAAACATTCTTCGTAACATGCATCACGTCGATTGCAGAGCGGACATCTAGGACTTTCCAATACTGTAGCTCCCAAAATATCGATTTCTTTTTCCACATGGGTACGTGCCCGTCAACTCCCTGCGGAACTGATTGTCCGCCAGGACCCTTTCCAAAGATGACATTCAAATCCTTGACCATATCAAATATCTCATCTCCAGTACGTTCCGCAGGCTTCGGCCGGTGATCTGCCTTGCCGTTGAAATGCTTGCCTTTCTTTCTTACGTTATGATTTCGGGGAAGAAATCGACGATGACCCAGGTACACGTTCTTCCTACAGTTATCCAAAAATACACTTTCAGTCTCATGTAAGCAGTGCGTGCATGCTTTGTATCCCTTATTTGACTGTCCAGAAAGGTTACTGAGAGCAGGCCAATCGTTGATGGTTACAAAAAGCAACGCTCGTAGGTTAAATTCCTCTTCTTTGTGCTCATCCCACACAGGTACACCAGGTTTGCCCCACAATTGTAAAAGTTCATCAACTAATGGCCTTAGGTACACATCGATGTCGTTGCCGGGTTGCTTCGGACCTTGGATGAGCACTGGCATCATAATGAACTTCCGCTTCATGCACAACCAAGGAGGAAGGTTGTAGATGCATAGAGTCACGGGCCAGGTGCTATGGCTGGAGCTCTGCTCGCCAAAAGGATTCATGCCATCAGTACTTAGACCAAATCTTATGTTCCTTGCGTCAGCTGCAAAATCTTTGAACTCTCTGTCGATCTTTCTCCATTGCGTTCCATCAGCGGGGTGTCTCAACTCCCCGTCGGACTTACGGTCCTCTTTGTGCCATCGCAACAACTTGGCATGATCTTTGTTCCTGAACAGGCGTTTCAACCGAGGTATTATAGGAGCATACCACATCACCTTGGCGGGAACCCTCTTCCTGGGTTTCTCGCCCTCAACATCGTCACCAGGGTCATCCCCTCTGATCTTATAACGCAATGCAGTGCATACAGGGCATTCATTCAAATCCTCGTATGCACCGCGGTAGAGGACGCAGTCGTTAATGCATGCATGTATCTTCAGAATCTCTAAACCTAGAGGGCACACAACCTTCTTTGCTTCGTACGTACTGGTGGGCAACTCGTTATTCTTCGGAAGCATATTCTTCAAAATTTTCAGCAAATTTTCAAATGATGAGTCAGCTACACCTTCCCGTGCCTTCCATTTCAGCAAATCCAGTGTGGAGCCCAGCTTTTTCAGACTATTGTCGCATCCTGGGTACAGTGACTTCGTGTGATCCTCTAACATGCGATCCAAATGCTCCCTCTCCTTGTCAGTTTCGCAGCGTCTCCGTGCATCAGCAATGGTCCGACCAAGATCATCAGCGGGCTCATCATGTGCCTCTTCTTCACCTTCACCAAACCCTTCCCCACCTTCAGCATCATCCTCCATGAAAGTATCACCGAAAAGGTCATGATAGTTGAAATCGATATCATCCTCTTCTTCATCTTCTTCCATTCTAACCCCTCTTTCTCCATGCTTGGTCCAACAATTATAGCTTGGCATGAAACCGTGCCGAAGCAGGTGCATGTGAACGACTCTTGAGGAGGAGTGACCCTTCTCATTCTTACATTCAGCACATGGACACATAATAAAACCTCGCTGTTTGTTCGCATTTGCCACTACGAGGAAATCTTTCAAACCCGTAGTGAACTCACCGGAGAGTCGGTTACCGTACATCCATTGCCGATTCATCTGCATTATTATTATATAAAGTATATAATTAACCATCATGCATCTGTTAAACTAACTAGCTAGCTGGAAATAATACAAATCATGAAAGGTTCAAGTTGCTAACCGCGATCACGGAGGTAAAATAAATGAAAACGCTCAAGTGTGTTTCATGCTATGGGGCATTTCATCGAACACCTTGTGTGCATAGTAGGAACCAAAAGCATACCCACCACCCCCTTGTGAATATTGTGAGCAAATGTGGCCAAGTGCAGCGAGGTGAGTCCTATATATAGGGATGGGCCTTTAGTCCCGGTTCACCTGGACAACCGCGGCTAAAGGCCGTGGGGCCGGCCCGAGGACCTATTAGTCCCCGTTGGTCTGGCCAACCGGGACTAAATCCCCTCCCCTCCGCCAGCTGTGGGCCGAGCGCGCTGGGCCCAGACTATTGGTCGCGGGTCTCGTCCCGAACCGTGACTAAAGACCCCTATGGTCGCGGGTCCATTATTTTGGGGACTAATGGGGGCGTACCGAAGGCCTATTTTCTACCAGTGCTGGCCACCTGCACTTGCTGTTGCATGCTACTCCCTCCGTTCAACAATAGATGACTTCCACTTTTCTATATATGGATGCATCTAGACATGTTTTAGTGTCTATATACATCCATATCTAGACAAGTGGAAGTCATTTATTGTTGAACGGAGGGAGTAATAGAGAGTGTTCTTGACTGATTCTCGAGTATCATTTGAGACTGTCTGGTTCCAGAAATGTCCTATACAAATTTTTTGCCCCGAAAATGCTAGACTTGCGAGGAGTGGCCTCGTCCGCCCACCAATCAAAAAATGACACGTCATCCCTAAACAACTAGATGGAGCCAATAGCTGTAGCATTTACTCATTTTGTCCCTTCCATATTCCCCAAATACTTTGCCATTATGAGTATTGTGTGCAACCATCTGGAAATGATCGTGATAACATAAACCGGGGTGGCTAACGCCCCCCCCAAAACGAACCAAAATTTACAGACCCCCTCCCTCCAAATAAAATTTTAAGTACTTAGAAACAAAATCAACAAAGTACGACATAGTTTGCAAAATTAAATTAAATTAAATGACTAGTGGTTTCCTATCTGAGCCCACATGCACTCAACCAAATCTTCCTGCAAACTGTGGTGGTTGTGTGGATCACGGGTCCCATGGCGAATGTGATGGGAGTTGTCTGGATCATGGCAAATGTGATGGAACTCCTGAAACGTTGACAGTCCAGGCTCAAGCGCTGCCAATTCACCTTGGAATTCTCATCCTTGGTCAAAGAGGCTCTCGTCGCTCATCTTCAACTATCATATTGTGTGTGATAACACAAGCAGCTATCACCTCCCACATCGTCTTGTTGCTTCATGTTCTAGCAGGATGGTGAACAATTGCTTAGTGAGATTGGAGCATACCAAATGCTCGCTCCACATCCTTCCTAAAGCCTCTTGTTGTTGAGCAAACCTGTGATTCTTCTCTCCTTCGGGATTGCGAATTGTCTTCATAAATGTAGTCCACTCAGGATTGATAACATTAGCAAGATAATAACCTTTTGTGTATGCAGTGGCGGAGGCAGGATGAGATCACACCCCGGGCCACCTTCGTTGCTACAGTAGCTACAGTGCTACAGCGGTAAGAAAATAACCTGTGCGCCACGCTCACACCCCGGGCCATGGCCAGGGCTGCCTGGGGCCTGGCTCCGCCCCTGTGTGTATGGACGAACATTCACCGAAAATTCACCACTAGAGCATTGCCCTCGGCAAGCCTAACAGAACAACGTTGCAGCACGTTGATATCATTATAGATGCAACGACATCAAGTACAACTATGTAGTTTTCAGAGTGTCCCTTAAATTGACCTTGCCAAGTAAATGTACATTTTTTTCTACTCTCAGTGCATGTAATCTACGCTGCCAAGCATAACAGAAAAGCCTTTGACTCGTTGATCGACAATAGTCGTGTTGTGTCTTGGCCAAACACCTGAACCACTGCTTTGCAGAACCTTAGAATTGAGTTAGCATTGAGTCAATGCAAGTGGAATCACTCATACACAAGTACTCATCTATGAGACCTCTTGCAACTCCATATGCAAGTATTCTAATAGTTGCGGTGCATTTTGATATGAAGAGAAGCCAAGCTTACCCATGGTATCGGCCTTGCATTGGAGTAATCATCATACTCCCTTATTGCTTCCAAAACACGCAGGAACACATGCTTCGTCATCCTAAACCGATGGAGAAATACACTTGAAGAAAACGTTGGATTAGTGAGATTGAAGTAATCCTTCCATAGTTGATCATGGCCGCCTTTTGTACCGCGGTCCGGTGCTACAACATGACCGGGGGCCGATCCTACGTGGGTTCCAAATGTGTCCTCGTTGTGAGCCTGGGTGAGGGTTGCTATGGTCATCCAAAGACCGGAATCATCTTGGGATTAATCGTTCGAACCATCGATGAAGTTACTGAAGAAGAACTAGTCCTAATCTATCTACAAATGGAAAATGAAACATAACATTATTTTAGCGAATGATAAACAAACAGAAAATGCAACAAAACATAGTTAGTTGCTACACCCGGACACGGCAAGGAAAAAGGCCCAACAGGTTGTGGGCACTGCTCTACGGAGGTCTGAGCCAACGACGGACTGTTTGGACGGCACACGACTACACTGCGGTGGGGGCGACGACGGGAAGAGTAGAACATAGAGAACAAAGAAATAGCGAGACATCGGCGTGGGAGCTACCGGGGCTACCAAATGCGGCAGTTCAAGTCTGTCAAACACACCCGTGACAGCGGCGCATAAGCGAGACATGGAAAACGTGGCTAGAGCATGGATGTTGGCGACGAATGGCGTTGGCGGTGCCGTCGGGGGATAGTGAGAGAGGTGTGAGGGTGATTTGGAGGTGGGTAATGTTCTCTTGGTCCCGCTGACGGGAGGGCCAGTGGGACAAAATGCGTCCGCGGACAAAGGCCGGACCACCCCCAAACTTAGCCTAAACTTGGGCTAGGTGATGTAGATGTTTGCCCGATCTTTTAAAGCAATAATCACCGGATAACTATCCTCCCAATCACGTGAGCGATACACGTAACCTGAAGAGGCTGGATAGATTTAGGCTAGCAACAAGGTGACGAACACCATACCTCACGCCAATCTTGACAACCCTTGGCAGATCCAAGAGCCTTCTCGGCACGCGCGAAAACTTTTGGTAGATCCAAGAACACTCATGCCTTTATTTCAAATATAACTGACGATCGTCCGACGCTGCCTACACGCCGATCGCCTAGGGATGGTGGAATCTTGAACTTTTAGTTCTAAATAATTTTTTTTAACCTCCTTAAAACCACAGGCCCTGACTCCCTTTATATAGGAGGCCAACCCCCTCTATATATAGGAGGCCAACCCCTATTCGGTTGCACACCCAAACCGTAAACGACTTGAACCTAAACCTAGTTTGACCCGACACGATACAAGACGGCATGTTAGAAGACTCGGCTAACACATGCGGCTCGCAGGCATTAGATATTATACATCGTAATTTTTGTTCTAGCGTGCTAACGAGCAGATGCAGGCATTACTAGGTTTGGGGCGAAATGGACAAGTTCGCTGATGGCTAGGTTGAGACTCCAAGTGCAGAGTGTGTAGCTAGTGGCAAGCCTTTTTCCCCACGAGGGTGACTCGAGGGTTTATATCGAACTCTTGGGGAGCCAGTATTTCAGCAGTTGTCTTCCAAGCTTCCTCCAGGATCATGCAAACAAGTAGAGAATTTTGTGCCCTCAACCTCACCAAGTGGTTGTCAAGCACAAGGTGTGAGACTTCTAAATTGCAATGCAAAACTGAAAGTAAATGTGCATAATTAAATCTACTACTAAATGCAAATGAGAAAATAAATATGTAATGGATTGTTTTTGTATTTTTGTGATGCAAGTGGTGATGGAGATAATGTAAATTCGAATTGGAGATGCAAGTAAAATAAAGTGCAAGTAAAGTAAATTGCAGCAAAGTAACTAGAGTGTTTTCTTATAATTAAAATAGGACTGGGGTTCATGGTTTCACACTTGCATTCTCTCAAATAAAATGGTAGACGGTGGACATAAAAAATTACATGTGAGATTAAAATAACATGTTTAACATTGAGTACTTTCATATGGGCATCACGTCCTAGCATAGAGATCTCTACGGTCATATTAATCCCTCTTATACTCCACCAAGATGCGAAATAAATCATAACACCTCGATAATTAAGGAAAAACCATAGTATAGCTTTAAGCAATGTGACATGAAGTTAAAGTAAGAACTTGCTAGATCTAGTCATGGAGATTGATTAGTGTCACTTCAAATCCCCGGTAACAAGGTACTCCTTTTTATCCCTAGTGAGGTAACTAAGAAAGGTTTAACAAAACCTAAGTGGATCGCTGAACTTCTGTCACTTTCACAGCACTAGCCACCCTCATTACTCTAACTAATGCACCCATCACCCCACACACGCTCTCAAGAACTAGATTGATCAAAGCTAGCAAATAAGAAGGGGTACATAAGATACATCTACTCAAATAACTCAAGAGAAACAATTGCAATCTCAGATTCAATAACTCATAGAAAAGATCCACCACATAGGAATTACAACGGTGCCCGTAATCATGTGAGGCAGCTCATACGGATCTAATTAGTAAAGCACATAGAGAGAGAGATACAAGTGCTACTTCCACAAACCCATAGCCCTGGGGTGGACTACTCCCTCTTCATGGAGATGTCGATGGAGATGACGTTGGAGGGGTAGGAGATCACACCGGCGGCGCCCCGCCGGAGTTTTCCCCCTCCAATCTGGAACTTCTGGTCTCTGTTTCGGTGTTTCGGCGGCGCTCTTCTCCGTAAGGGTACGGGGGACCCTTTTTATAGTCGGTTTTAGGTCAAGACGGAGTCGGTAAGTCGAAGATGGAAGGAATTGGGGCCACAGGGGCCAAAAGGGGGCCTCTCACGCGGCCAAGGAATCTGGCCGCGTGGAGGGTCCTCTTTTGGGCCTCCTTGCCCAATTCTCGTGGATCCTTCGCCCGCAAGTCTTCTCCTTCCAAGAAAATGACCCCCGCAGATTTTCAGGTGATTTCGCGGAAGTTTGCCTCCTGAAACGTCAAAAATATAGAAAACGGGGTTTCTGACATGCAGGGTTAATTCCATAAAAGTTGGGGGATTTTGTAATTTAACCCCCAAATACTATAAAACATTGAATTATACCTTATATGATGCAATATGTAATAGAAAACCATGTGAAAATATGCAAAATTCATCTATGCATTTTACATGCATCATTCGCTGAGCTCGGTCCGTTTGGGGGGAGGGGAAGACGGGCCATTGTGAGATGATTTTGGTCCAGGAGGAACAAAAAGGGCCAGTTTGGTCTGTTTAGAGGAAGGGGGTGTTGGAGATGCCCTAACATAATATTCATATATTACATTACAACATAAGAGGTTTATGTTCTTTTTATTTCTTTGGTTTATCTATGTGTACACCATGTGCAATCCATTCAATATAATGGTTGTGTGTATCAGTTGATGTTGATGCAAAGGATATGGTATATTCACCCTTTTGAAAAAGAAGGTATCCTGGTAATTAATGTGAATATATACTCCAGACAATTTTCATACAATGAGAAGTGTCACACTACTTGTCCGACAAATCCTGCATTTTCTCTATATATATACTCAGTGGTCGGAAAGAGACGATGTAATGAGTGGCCCATGTAGTGAAGCTTGAAAACAAGTCGTAATTTTTTTATTTTTGGATTTTTCATCCCTTTCACGTTGGTTTCACGACATTGAGCAAAAGATCAATCCGAGAATACGAAAATACGATTGAAATGAAAGACATCAGGAAAACGATGAACTTAAAAGTACTTCCTAAAACTACGAAGTATGTGTATGTGTCTAGGAGTCTTGGGCTGCTGTCACAAAAGCTCATTTAAGTCTTACACATGCCATAGTGGACGGTGCTGGTATCATCGTTTCGAATCCCGATTTTACCATCTATCTCGCTCAGAGATGTTTTTTATTCGCAAGTTGCACGACGATTGTTTAAGTGTTCTTATCTCTACAGGATCTACAGTCATTCAGTGCAAACTATGATGCATGCTCGAAGTACGAAGTGTCTAGTTATGCTTTGAGTGAGCCAACAAATCTGATCCCTGATCCATGATGGCTAAATAAGGGCTTACAACATCAACATAAGTTACAATATCTCTGATGCGAAGCGATACACACTTAGCGGTGCATGTTCGATAAAAGAACGTCAAAATGATATATATGTAAATGGCGTGAAATCATTCATTTGGTCGCTTGTTCAGCATCTCTTTAGATCCATGGAGGATAGAAGGTCATATGCTCTCTACAGTGTGTATTCTATCACTAGGATCGGTTGCACGTCCATAGTCCTTGACCAATATTTGTGTTTCGTTCCCTTGGGTTGCAGAACACTGAAATGCAGGTTCACCAATACGGCCATTAGACTTTGATCTATACGGTGGACTTGCGCTTGTTTGCTGTAGCGCATAGTAATAGAGAGTGTTCGTGACTAATTTTCGAGTGTCGATTAAGAGTATTCCGGTTTCAGGAATGTCTTCGAGCATCTCTACTAGACACTGCATCCTGCATGTCAAATAGGCGATAAGGGGCGCGACAAATGCGTTTTGAGGGTTGCTCTGTTTTGCCGTTCGGCTTTGCGGCGTATGTTCGGCTGCGGCCAGAAGCAACCCTCAACCGGAAAAACAAAATTACACAATTCAAAAGAAATTCGTACAAATAACACCAATAATTCAAAAATTCAAAATAGTGTTCACATCTAAATGACAAATAATATAGTTTTAACCATCTAAATAACCAAATAGACCATTTTTGCATCAAATTAACCATATTAAAGTGGTGAAACCACCATGATAAACAACCATCATTCATCACCATTGATGTTGTCACCACCACCACTGATGGAAGCTAGCCTCCTTCGCTTCAAGATTTCCTTTTTTGCCATATCATGCCACTCCTTCATTACCTCATCCATCTCATCGCAGTTCATGGCCATGATCTTGTTTTCTTTGCAAGGAGCTTGGCAAAGGCCTTGATCTCGGCGATGGCTCTTTTATCGTCCATGGGGCCTTGCGCAACTTATCCTGCTTGATTAGGTTCCACCTCTACTGCTTCTCTTGAGACTTCTATTCTTTTATACTGATAATGCAACCTACTGCAAACACTGTTCTTTTTCACTACAAACAATGTTCTCATTTCATTCACTGCAAACAAACATATTTTTTTACACTATACGTCTAATCCTTTGTTTTCATCAAGATCGGTGAGATTGACAACCTCACTGTTTCGTTGGGGCAAAGTATTTTGGTTGCGTTGTGTGCAGATTCCACGTTGTTGCTGAGCCTGGTAGTGAGTCCTGCCAACATCAGCTGTCAACAATCTTCAGAAGTGATTTTTTTTCTCCTACTGGTCCGATTAAACCTTGGTTTCTTACTAAGCGAAAATCTTGCTGTTGTACTCATCATACTTTCCTCTTGGGGTCTCCCAACGAACGTGTGTCCACACGCCATCAATCTTCACCGACAACAAACCAAATATCTCCTAATTCTCGGTATTCGGTTGTAAGTGTTTCTATTTGGTAAAAGGATTTCATGTGTATAAATTCAAATCTAAAATCTTCGAGGGTAAATTTTTTTGGTTACGGTGCTAAATCCCACACTTATAGAGTCCTTGAAAATCCACCAGGGATTATCATCGAACCTATTAGTATGGTGTTCGAAGAGAATGATGGCTCCCAAGTGGCGCAATTTCATGTTTCTAATGTAGATGTTGAAATACCTCAAGATGCCATAAGAAGAATGGGCGTGGGATTTTTCCACCCCATTGAGGACACATTTTGGAGGTTCGAGAAGAACTATGCTCTACTAAAGTGGATCCATCATCTACACAAGAAAATCAAGGCAATGGAGCAAGTGATGCACCAACCCAAGAACAAGTTCAAGGCCCTCCTACTATTGATCAAGTTGCTATGCAAGAACAAAGTTCTCCTACTATTCATGCTATACAAGATCAAGACCAAGATCAATATTGTTGTTCTTCTCATGATGAAACTAATCCTAATGATGATCAAGGTCAACATTCTGGTCAATACTCAAATGATCAAGATGGTCGAGTGATTTCTCCTCGCAATAATGATGAAATCGAAGCCCATCGTGAAGCTAGAGTTGCTAGAGCTTTGAGGCGTATATATTTGTCCCATGATAAATTTTTGGGTGGTCTAAGAAGCAAGATGACCATAATAGGCAAATTGGCAAGCTTTGGTGAACATCAAGCTCATATCTCTATGGTGGAACCAAAGAAAGTCTTTGAAGCTCTTGAGGTTCTAGATTGGTTGGAAGTCATTCATGATGAGCTCAATAACTTCAACCGCAAGAAAGTCTGAAGTTGGTTGAGAATCCCAAAGAGTGCCTCAATTTTATTGGCACAAAATGGATTTTCAAGACTAAGCAAGATGATAATGGCATTGTGAGAAGAAACAACGCAAGATTGGTAGCTCAAGGTTACTCTCAATTTGAAGGCATTGGTTGTGATGAAACCTATGCTCCTGTGGCTTGCCTTGAGTCCATTTGTATCCTTCTTTCTTATGCATCTCACCATGATTTTAAATTGCAAAAAATGGATGTGAAAAGTGCATTTCTTCATGGTCCTTTAAAGGAGTTAGTATATGTTAAGTAACCACCGGTTTTTGAGGACCTCAACTTCCCTAACCATGTCTACAAGATCAATTAGGCGCTCTATGGCATAAAACAAGCCACACATGTGTGGTATGAGCACCTTAGAGAGTTGTTGAAAGACCATGGATTTGAAGTTGGGAAATTTCATCCCACCCTTTTCACAAAGAGGGTTAAAGGGGAGCTTTTCATATGCTAACTATATGTTGATGATATCATATATGGCTCATCTACCAAAGCTTTTAGTGCTGAATTTTGAAATCTTGTGGCTGACAGGTTTGAGATATCTATGAGGGGTGACTTGAAGCTATTCCTTGGTTTTGAGATCATGCAATTCAGGAGAGGAACCTTTATCTATCAACAAAAATATACCCAATACATATTCAAGAGGTTCAATTTCAAAGATTATAAAGAGAAGACCACTCCAATGCAAACCAAGTGTCATCTCAAGCACAATCCGAATGGCAAATTTGTGGATCAAAAGTTATACCGCTCTATTATTAGTTCTTTGATTTACCTGTGTGCATCTAGACTCAATATTGTGTTGAGTGTATGGGTGTGTGCAAGGTATCAAGCGGCTCCTAAGAAAAGTCATATGATGGTGGTCCATAGGATCTTTCGGTATTTGGTTCATTCCACATTATTCAGTTTATGATATCCAAAGGGGGCAACTTTCTCTTTCTGTGGGTATGCAAATTCGGATTATCCTGGTGATCAATATGATAGGAAATAAACTTCCAAGGCATGCCAATTACTTGGTAGGTCCTTGGTGAGTTGGCCTTCTAAGAAGCAAAATTGTATATCTCTCTCTACCGCTGAAACCGAGTATGAGGCAGCTGCTAGTGGATGTACTTGATTGTTATGGATGAGTCAAACTCTAAAGGAATATGATGTCCATTGTGACAAAGTGCCTCTTTTGTGTGACAATGAAAGTGCTACCAAGATTACTTATAATGTGGTACAACATGCATGAACGAAGCATATTGAGATTTGTCATCACTTCATTAGAGATCTTGGTTTAAGAGGTGATATTGAGCTAGCATATGTCC
Source organism: Alopecurus myosuroides (assembly GCA_028641055.1). Classification (NCBI taxonomy): domain Eukaryota; kingdom Viridiplantae; phylum Streptophyta; class Magnoliopsida; order Poales; family Poaceae; genus Alopecurus; species Alopecurus myosuroides. Next base: position 91,005,794 of record CM054061.1, read on the forward strand.
CCACCAATGATCAACTTTCCGATATATTCACGAAGCCCCTTGATGAAGCAAGATTCACGTATTTGAGGAATGAGCTAAATATCATTGATTCAAGGATCTTGACTTGAGTATCTTGCATACACGCCTATAGTTTACTATCTATTGTGTTTAGGTGTAGACATGGACATAGGGGGAGTGTTGTCCTAAATTATTGAGCTCCCCCTCCCCCCATTATGCCAAAGTAAAATTTATTTATATCTCTATTTTGATTTCATGAATTGTGAGCTAAACTGTTGAGTAGTTTTAGTGCACCCAAGATATATCTTTGCGGTGTGACACCATTAAACTCTTACGTTGACCTCTTCATTTTGAAGATTGGTCCTTGTTTGCGTCTTACTTGGATTTTATCGCATATCTTTTGCTTTTGGTGTATTTTTGTTAGTTTTATGAAAAAACACTCAATCTTGGCATTCGTTAGATTGCATCTTGCAAGTGTTGGGTGTGAAGTACCATCCCCGGTTTGAGCTTCTAATCCCACGCCAAATCTTACCTAAAAACATGCTCATCTTGTCACATACATGTCCCATACTAAAAAAACTTCATTTTTTGATGTTTTGGGCCCGGAGATTGCGGTGTCTGACATGAGAGACTCCGCTCTGACCAGAGATTCTGCCCTAAACACGAAAACTCCAGCTATGCTGGAGACTCCGGAGTTTAGGCCTGAGACTTTGGTCTTGACAGTTTTCGTATAGTAAAAAGGGGCCCAGGGTGGGGAGTTGCATCACAATTCTCAGTCCACCCCTGACCCAAACTCTCTCTTGCGCCGCCGCTAGCCCTTGAAGAGGTACCCTCCAGCCGCCGATCTTCACCACCGAACTCCGCCGTTGCCGACAAACATCCACCTCTCTAACGTGGGAATCTTCCCTTCCTGTTTTGGAGAACACCATGGCGGAACGGGTTAACTCCCCTCTCCTCTCTCTCTCTAGGTCTAGACCTAGGTGGATTTGGGTTGTTTTCCCTGCCATCCCGTGGTAGAAAATCATCTACGAGACAATGCAAACCCTAGAATTTATTTAGGAATACTTTGTAGTCGAAGTTTCCATCCTCAAGGCCGGAGATTCCGGTCCCCAAAGTACAGAGACCCTGAACTATTTGGAGATTCAGCCCTTGAGACTGTAAACTCCTGTAGATCAATATTTGTACCCAGAATTCCTTGATGGTTTTTACTTTGATTTCCTAGACATGTATGCTTACCCCTATGCTATCCTAATGCTCTCTTTGTTCATAGGCAAGTGGACCAAGGCTTCCTCCTCCAATCCCAATGTGCAAACTAGGAAATCTCGTCCACATTCTTGCAATTACATGGCTGTTGATCCTGTGTCTGGTGTTGCAAGGTAGAGTATGGCCATTGAAGAGGAAGCAGCTAAGCAAGAGGCCTAAGAAGATCTTAGGAGGCAAGAGCTCGCTAAAAAGGCTCGCTTGACCACATCTCCATAGTGTCCAATCTAAGCAAGAGTGAGTTTAGGACTATGAGGTTGGAGACTTTCTTCTCCATGACACGCACTTCCGATATTTCCCACCACTAGAGGAGAGAACAAGAATTGATTATGACAGAGCTATATGCTGATTTGGGTCTTAAATTCTATGAGAAGAAAGTCCTCAACCTAGATGCGTTGGGCAGCAAGAACTACTTTAAGGAAGCAGTTTGGGTGATGAGGAAACTCAATCTTGAGAAGCTCATTGACACTCAACAAGACTGCAACATCTCAATTGTCCAATAGTTCTTTGCCACAATTACATTTGGTGAAGATGAGGATGTTACTTTGACTTGGATGACATGACCAATTAAGGTCAATTCTTCTACGAGGAGGTTTTCTGAGCTCTTGGGCTATGAGTTCCAGGGTGCTTCTAGACCTGTTGGGAAGAGGATGCATGAGGCAGGTGCGGCATACAACAAGTCATGTTTGTCTTCTCTTTATGATAATCCTACAAGTTTTGGCACCAACAAGGACATCAAGCGTGTCTACAACATCATTCTTTGCCTGTTCCGGTGCAACATTGCTCCTCAAGCTAGTAATGTGGATTCTATCAGACGTGGGCTTGTCAATCTACCATCATGCCTCCAAGTGTCACCATGGAGGGGAAGATTATGAAGGATATCGGATAGATGTCATGGAATTCAACAAGGAAGATATATATCACACCATGACCGATAAGAACTAGGTGGCAGTGTATGCACCTTATGTGATGAATCTCATCCTTGACAAGGTACCTAGACTTGCCAGTGAAAATCGTCACAATCCCGGTTCTCTCTAGATCTTCCAGAGTCACATACAACAGCCTGTAGCTTATCAAGATAGCGAGGAGGATGAGGAAAAATTGGCTTAGGTTCTAATTCCTAGGAGAAGAAAGAATGTTGATCCTCCATCTTGTTTTTGTGGGAATCAACTTGTGCAAGAAGAAGCACACGTGGTTCTAGTGCAATATTCTATGCATGACTATTTCTGTCCATAAGAAGAACCATGTGGACTACAAGGAAAGGAGGAAGATGAACCTTGTGCCTCCTCCCACTGCTGAACAAGCCGAGCCATCCAACACCATCTCATACAATGACTGGAACATCTCTTTTTTTCCTTGGGGTTATTTCAGCGATGTTACTTCTGCACCTTCTTCGTCACGCAACACTGGCAAAGCTCCGGTGATGGAAGATCATGAGGATAAGTTTGAGTCCGAGGAGAGTAAAGAGGATTCAAGGAATTAGGAGGATGAGTTGAAGTAAGATGATGAGGAGTCCGATGAAGGGTCTGAGTGATCCTTTTGGTTACGTGTAGCATCTCCCTTCTTCCCTTTTTGGTTTCTCGATGCCAAATGGGGAGAAATTTCTCTATTTTGTATTATACTCGGGATTTTTCATGGGTTTCCTTAGAGCACAAGGGAACTATATTTTCCATTTATACACTTGTGTCTCCTTTTATCTTATCCAAATTACTCGTATGTGAACTATGTCATTCGTGTGTGGTAATACATGATTGTGAGGATAATTGTGCAATTGTGCTAATCCTTTCTATGTCTTGCCTTTTTTGTGCAATTATGATTATTTAGAAATATATTTTATTGAACTTGTTATGGGTTAAAAAATATAGGGCGAGTATTGATCCTTCTTGATGTGAACCATTGTATTCAAATGCAATGATTTTATTTGGTGCACTCATTGTTAGCTTCATTATCTCGATTATCATTGCGAATACTTATGTTGTCATCAAATCCCAAAAATGGGGCGATTAAAAGAGCATATCTCACAAAAATATATTTTATGTGTTTGATCACAACATTTGTATGATTTAACAATATGCTAATGTTGCTAGGCAATCTTTCATATTTTATTGATTGTGGTTATTTCCCAAAAAACGGAGAAAAGATCAAAGAATCAACTTAGAGGTGGTTGTAGGAAACTCGACGCGGTGTCCCAGGTCGGGTTCTCCCAACTCAGGATATATTTCAGAGAAGGCTGAGTCGTATCTCACACTGGACTCCTTGAGGAGACTTGGCAGAGTCTCCGGCCAGGCCAGAGTATCCGGTCTGCCAGGGCTGGAGTCTCCGGCCTCAGGATTTCTTAGCGCCAAGTCCAGGTTGTGTCGCACACAATATTCAGTTCGGAAAGTTGTCGGAGTCTCCGGACTTTAGGGAAATTTTCCTTCCCTGCGGAAACTGTCCGGAGTATTTGGAAGGCCGAAGTCTATGTATTTTAGACCGGGTCTCTGGTGTAAGAAGTCTACAACGACTCCAAACGGCTACATTTTGGGAGAGGGCATAAATACTCCTCTCCTTCTTCCACCTCAAGTTAGCTCATCCGGAACATCAAGTCCACCATTGTTGAGCTCACCAAAAGAAACACTTCTCCTAGTCCCTCCACCCAAACTCGTTGATCTTCGGAGGATTGACGGAGAAGGCCAAGATCTACAGTTTCACCAAGCCGTTCTTCATGCCCCCTCATTCACTTAAGCGGTATGAGCCTAGGGTTTCCTGCGGAAAACCTAACCGTCCTTGTTACTCACTTGTGTTTCTTGTAACAAATTCGTGGTGATTTTGGGAGCCCCCAATTCAGTTGTGGGTATGTGCCGCGAGCTCATTTTAAAGGCACCAGATTCCGCCTAAAAGGATTACAATAGTGCAAGGTGAACTAGCCCTTTGTGGCGAAATTCATTGGGAAATAGCATGAGGCCTTTGTGGCATTGAGTAGGCCTTAGTGGCGAATCTCACACCCCTCCAAGGAGACGTACTCCCCTAAAAAGGAGGAACTTGGGAATACATTCTTGACTCTCCATGCTTACACTTCGGTTCATTATATTTAGATTTTACTTTGTGCTTGTTTCTTGCTTAGTGTTATTCTTGTCAGATAGGTAAATGTACCTTAGTTACATATCTAGAGAATTTACCTTTGTGTCAACTCTAAATCGAAAAAGTAATAAAATTTGTAAGTAGCACCTATTAACCCCCTCTAAGTGATCCTTTCACTTGGCACCTCCCGGAGTCTACCCATATTCGCCGTTGTGATGACCATGCTGCCGCCACCATGGACCCCTGCTGCCGGAACCGCTGGCCAAGAGAGACTTCATTATGGACATGAAGGGAAATCACCGGGAAGAAGGTGCTGCGCCACCCGCGCTCACGCATTTGCAGTGAACTGCCGCCACAACTCGGGCCCATTTGGACCATGCATGTATCCACGCCGAGGGAGAAAGAAGAGTTTCCCCACCCACCGCATGCGCCAGGCCCACGGCCGGCGACGCCACCAGGCGACGGCAAGGAGGGAGGGAGCGAGGGCTGGGGATGGGTGTGAGGCCGACGGTGGTTAGGATTTCCCCTGGGGAGGGGGGGGGGGAGGGAGGGGGTCAGGCTGGGTTTCATGTGTACACTTTTTTTCTTAGAGATATTTTCACATCGAAAAAAGACGTTATCCTCATAATTAAGGCGAATATGTACTCCAAACATTTTTCATACAATCAGTAATGTCACACTGTCACACCTACTTCTGTGATAAATTCTACATTATCTCTCTCTATTTATACTCGAGGGCAGACTTATACCATGCAATGGCTGTCCCATGCTATGAAGCTTGAAAAGAAGCCGCATTACATTTTCTAGCTTGTATCGTGTTCGATCTTTCATCCATTTCATGTGGGTTTCACAATTTTGAGCAAAAGATCAATTCAAGAATATGAAAATATCTTGGGAGTGAGAGACATCAGGAAAACAACACACCTAAAAGTACTTCCTAATGCTACGGACTCGAGCTAGAAGTCCAGTGCCTTGCTCACCGTAGCAGCAACACCGATGCCACCGGCGGATCTGCGAGCTAGTCGCGGGAAGGAACCAAAGGGTGACACTGCCGAACTGGCCCATAAACAGCGACGCCTTCACCGACTTATCTCGTCCAACATGGTGCTTTTACGCAGTTGCTCGCACCATTGGCACTGTCGTGACCCATCCACTAGTGGAAACAGGGGCTTTAGTCCCGGTTCATAGGGCCCCTTTTGTCCCGGTTGTGCAACCGGGACGGGGCATCCGGGACAAATACCCTCCCCATTGGTCCCGGTTGTGGCAGGACCCGGGACAAATGGGGCTGACCACGTGGCCCGAGCGCTGGAACCTGGCCAGGGCTATTAGTCCCGGTTCTGAATACGACCCGGGATGCATGCCCCTTCTGCCGCGGCAGGGCTTTTGCCCTTTTCTCTGCCGCGGCAGGGCTTTACCATTTCCGTTTTTTTGGTCCCCGAGACCTCCTGGCGGCCCCTCCCCGGACCTCGAGAAGAGAGGAGCCTCGGTGTACCCTCCACCGAGCCCCCGGATCGCACGAGTGAATAAGTATATAAAGCAGAATAAGAAACACTTATATTACAGAAGCAAAGTATATCGATCATATTACATGACCGATGGAGTGTATTACAAAATCAAACTTAGTTCCAACCGGAGGCATGGTACTCTCCATGTACGTTTATGACCTCTGCATCTAAGAAGCCCGCAATTTCCTCCTGAATTGCTCGTATGCGGTCCCTAGGTAGAAGACCGTCCCGAAGCCGTTCGATCTAATATAAAGAAGAGTGGTCACTAAAATATATGAAGCTAAGTAACTAAAATAGATAGTAATAAGAAGAATTGACGATTAACGTACATGAAGTTGTTTTAAATTTCTGCCCTTGGGAGATGTGGTCTGACGAATGAACTCGCAAACGTAGTATCCACACAAGTTATTCCCGTCTCCTTGTTGCAAGCACTATACGAGAAGATTGTTTCAATCAAAATAATAATCAACCAGGCATGATAATGGAGATGGGCACGGATCTAGATAGTACTTACTTGCACAACATCAAATGTAAGTTGTTTTTCCCATTCACCGGGAGACTTCTTTATGAACCTCTTCCAAACCCTACCCGAGAAAGAAAAAGAATAAAAAGAGTTAGTAATTACTTGATATCCGAAAATGAAACAAAGTAGTCGATATATTGCAATATATAAATACTAAAATTAATAAAGATTGAAATTACCGCTGGATCATTTCCTGCATGTCAGCCCACATTGAGAGGGGTTTACGTTTTGAGTCCATTACAATTACTTTTCCTTTGTCAATTTGGAAGATTAGCAGAATATAGTGGAAGCTGCGCACGCAGAACTCATCAATTATACAATGAACATCGAGTAAGGAAAACAGAATGTTTACAACAGAGTAACACACTTACTTGAAGTTGTAAGGAAATAGTATTTCCCGTCGGTGTTGGTTAAATATTATTGCCCTCAGAATATTATTTTCTGTATCCTTGGGAGATTGCCGAAGAGTCTTTTCATAAATAATATTTGGATCAATGAACCCAATATCATAGATTCCATCTCTTTTGCATTCGAGAATCTTCATTCTGCAATTATAATATATGAGTGTACTATATATATATATATATGAATATATATGCAATTGAATGAGGTGAGCTAGAGAAATAAGTGCTTACAGACAATAGGCACTAAGGATAGATTTGTCGAGGGCCTGCTGCTGGTATAACTGAAACAATTCCTCAAATTGAATCATAACAATTCCATTTCCAGTTCCATAGTGCTCGTCCTTAACGCTGAGACATAGCCAGTCCTCAGATTCATTAGCGGCTTGCATATACCAATTATGCACTCTTCGCATTTTCGTTGGTAGATTCTTTATCTCCTCGGGTTTGACAAGAGGCTGCCCGGACTCGTATTTGTACGCACATTCAGCTGCGGGGAAGTAGTTCACTGTTTGCATATACTCAGCAATGGACAAACCCGCATCAGCTGCCTTGTCTGCGTACAGTGTTATAAACTCCGGATCAATATCCTCATCAGCAATATTAGTGCTCGGCCCCACCTGGGTATTGGAAATCACTTTGAGCGGGGACGTGGATTGTTTTTTCTGCTCTCCGAGTTGAGCAACTGATTTCCCCTTTTTCCCGCTTGCGCTACTACTCTTCGTTGACCGCACCATTTCCTGGTGTGACTTCAGAATAGAGCGGTCATAGTCAGATGACAGACTCGGCTCGGGTTGATGAAGAGTCTTCACCATTTTCCAAGCTCGTTCTATCTCTTCTTCGGTCTCAGGGAAATCTGGCTTTTGCTTCTCCTTCCGCTTTGATTTCCACGCATCTTATTCGTCCTTTGCGATTTTCTGGGTTTCCTCGGGAGTATAGTCGTAAGGTAACTTGGGTACCTCTTTTGGTACCTTCGGGAGGGGTGACCGTTGACGTTTCGGTGATTTTTTACGTTTCGGCAGAAACTTAGTGGGCGGAGAGGGCTGACGCGGCGGTGTAGGCGACCGCGCTGGAGACGTGCACGGCGTAGGCGACCGCGCCGGAGACGGCATGCGTTGCGAAGACGACCGCGCTGGAGACTTTTGCGCTGGAGAAATGCGAGAATTCGATGGCTTTGCCGTCTGATTTGTGAGCACAATGCATTCCTTTAGCCATAGAACGGTCGAGTTCTTGGCTTCTCCGAGTTCAGTCAACTCTTCGTCTTCACCTTCAGGAAAATCAAGCTTTACCCGCTCGAATCCGTTGGCAACTTCATCGACCCCAACAACAGCGTAGCCCCGTGGAACCGGGAGACAATGGTGAGTTGGTTCGTTGCCAATCGGTAAGACATATCCGGCCGCCGCCTTGATGGTTATATTGACGACCTTCACGTGGAGCTCACAGGATGTCATTTCCGTGATCTCGTCCACCGGGTAAATCATCGGTGGTGCATCATCATCCGGTAGCTGCGTGGACGCAACGCTGCTTTTGCGATGAGAATGTGCGGCGTCGGGAGCCTCAGCTTCAACTTCTAGCATGTGTACTGATGCGCCGGTAGACACTATCTGCTGGCTAAGTGTGTTAATTTGGTCCTGCTGCTTCTTTGCTACATCCTGTGTCAGCTTTACCATTTCTTCAAGTTGACGCCTCCAGTTTGCCTGATTCTCTGCTTCAGCTGCCTCCTTGTCCTTTTTACGTTGACGGCTTCTATCTGGGTATAACTTTTTGGTGGAGTCGAACGCAACACTCCACGGAGGAGTGCCTTTTGTGCCTCGTGTACGCCCTCCGTGTTCCTTATTCCTTAGGGCTCGTGTGAGCTCGTCGTTCTCTCTATCTGGCACGAACTTCCCATCTTTAACGTCCTTTATTGCGTCTCTCAGCTTCTCTATGGGTAGAGGATGACTCTTTTTATGCCTTAGGTTATATATTGGTTTTCCTTCGCCGTCCAACCTGCCCCCATGCCCGTAGAACCATGACCTTGTCCGCTCGACCCACAAGAACGGCTCGGGAGTGATCCCCTGCTGAATCAGGTTGTTCTCCCATGTCTCCCACTTGGGACTAGAACCCTTGTAGCCACCTTGCCCCATAACATGGTGATATACCTTTTTGCCGGCGTTTTTCTCATTTGTTTTCGTCCTTTCCAGTTCATTCTCTGCCAGCTTGTACTTCACGAAGTCTGGCCATACGGGTTTTATTTTCTCATACCCTTGAGTGAAATCAGGAGTCTTGTTCTTCTTAACATAATCAAGGTTCAATCTTTTCTTCCAGTTTTTGAATTGCTCGGCCATCTTTTTCAGGGTCCACGCTTTGACCTTTTCCCGTATCTCATGTTTCATTTTAGTAACATCGGCCTCAGTCACATCCGCTTCATTCTCGTCCACCTCCGGCACGGGTAAGTTGAAATTAGCCAAAATCTTTGAGAAAAGATGATCTTTGGCTATTTTGCCGACATATGAAATTCCTTGTTTCCGCGGATCTTTTGGCTCATTCCACTCATTAACAGTGATTGGGATGTGATCTCTAACTAGCACTCCGCATTACTTCACAAATTTTTGGGCAACATCAGCGGGAAGCTCGGGTGCGCCGTCTGCTGTGATCGTGTCGATCATGTATCTTTCTGTATCTTTCAACTTCTTTGTTGCGCCTCGTTTAGTCTTTTTTCCGGTTGATATATTTGAACCGGATGGCTAAAAATATAAAGACTGTTAATACATGTATATAGACAACGGATGCTTCATTAATTAACATATATATATATATGCACCTCGGAGCCGGTGTTTGTAATTTGTATGGTTCCACCGGAGCCGTCGGCTGCTCCCATATCGGAGCCGTCGGCTTCTCCCTCATCGGAGTCGTCTCCCTGGGTGAGCACCGGTTCTCCCTCACCGGAGTCGTTCATCCACTGGCTCACATCGGGCTCTACGTCGGGCCCGCGGATTAAACCCTCGATCATATTTTCGGCATCTTCGTCTCTTGGCTCCATACTATACAAAAAGAGTAAGTATATATTTCAGATCCAATTCATTAAAATTGCTTATGCATAATAATATTTAAACATACGATAACATTTCTAGCATTCTTAAATTTCTAAGAGCATGTCTAACGGACCCCTTATGTTTTCGCCCCCTAAGAGCATGTCTAACAGACCCCTTATGGTTTCGCCCCCTAAAACGCGTGTAGAGGGCCCTGTATACGCATTTCGCCGGCCAAAAACTCGTGCGAGCTAGCAGACCCCCTACTCCCACCCCGTAAAACAGAATATTCTGTTTTACGGGGTGGGGGTAGGGGGTCTGCTAGCTCGCACGAGCTTTTGGCCCCTCACAAAACAGGGTTTTGGACATTTTCATGCATAGCCTGGTGAGTTACTATAAAATCTTCTTTCTTGGGGTTTCCTCAAGTTTGTCCGAGTATTTTCACTGCCTCATTCTCTTTTGTTTTTCACCTGTTCCTGCGTGCTACAGGTCATACCAGAGTGGTTTCTGAACTATTTTGGAGGAAAGATACCAGGAACTGTCAAATTACAAGCCCCTAATGGTATTGCATTTGATGTTGGAGTTATGGAGAACATGAACAGAACAATCCTCAAGTATGGGTTCCGCCCACCCATACTTGAGGATTGTTCTGTTCATGTTCTCCATAACTCCAACATCAAATGCAATACCATTAGGGGCTTGTAATTTGACAGTTCCTGGTATCTTTCCTCCAAAATAGTTCAGAAACCACTCTGGTATGACCTGTAGCACGCAGGAACAGGTGAAAAACAAAAGAGAATGAGGCAGTGAAAATACTCGGACAAACTTGAGGAAACCCCAAGAAAGAAGATTTTAGTAACTCACCAGGCTATGCATGAAATTGCCATTAATCTGTCTTATGAACCTAAGCTTTCTTTGGCAGCATTCGCAAGGATTGCTCATATTGGATACATCCTGTGCGATGGATCATATATTATGCCAATTAGAATTATTCACTGCGTATGTAGTGATATCCGGAAAGCATCCCTAATGCCCGTGTTAGAGGAGAGCAAAGCAACACTAAAACGAAGAAAACAGATATTGCTGCTGTATGAATGTGTTGAAGAAGCAAAGACAGGACCAAAGGTTACCAGCAAATTTGGTAACCTTTGGTCCTGTCTTTGCTTCTTCAACACATTCATACAGCAGCAATATCTGTTTTCTTCATTTTAGTGTCGATTTGCTCTCTTCTAACAGGGGCATCAGGGATGCCTCTTCATATCTGAATTTTAATTGCTGTTGTTATTTCTAGACAAAGTAAACTCTGTCCATACTCTCAAAAGATCTTCAGCGCGCCCTAGCTCGCACGAGGTAGAGGGTTGGCCCTCTATATCCCCTCCCGACCCGCACATGTAGGGGTCGACGGGCCGCCCCCTACCCAAACTTGTAAAAAATCGTTCGGGGTGGTCCATTTACGGGGTCTGCTAGATGGCCGGGTATAGCCCAAACCCGTATATCAGCGGTTATTATACGGGTTTGGGCCATATATATAGGGGGTCTGTTAGACATGCTCTAACATTCTTAAATTTTTTATATCAATTCTAAACAAATTTAAAGTAAATAAGTCTAATCTAAAATTTCTAACATTCATAAACTAAAATTTCTAACATTTGTAAACTAATAATTCTAACAATAATAAAAAACAGTAATTAAGTAAAAAAAAGAAGAAAAACAAAAAAGGCCCCAGATTAGGGCGAGATGGAGGCAGGCCTTTTACCTCCTCTTGGGGCAGCGGCGCGGGGCAGCGGCGGCGCGGGGGCGGTGGAGGATGGCGCGGGGCAGCGACGGGATCGAGGGGCGGCGCGGGGCAGCGACGGGATCGAGGGGCGGCGCGGGGCAGCGACGGGACCTAGAGGGCGGCGCGCGGCCGAGGAGAACGGGAGAGGGCGCGTAGGGGGGGTGGGTGCGCTCGACGGAGTCGGGAGCGGCGCCACAGAGGAGGATGCCGACGGGGCGAGGGGGGGGGCGGCGCGGATGCCGACGGGGTGAGGGGCGGCGCGGGGGGACGGAAAAAATGGGCAGCCTGGCGGCGTCGATTTCGTCCCTGCGCGCGGTCTGGAACTGAGGGGAGCGGTGACGTGTTTATATCCTATGACCCTTTCGTCCCGGTTGGTGGCAACAACCGGGACGAAAGACCCTTCCGTCCCGGTTGGTGGCAACAACCGGGACGAAAGACCCTTCCGTCCCGGTTGGTGGCAACAACCGGGACGAAAGGCCCGGCTGGTCGCCCGCGCCAGAACCAGTGGGCCGGCGCGCCAATTGTTTTAGCGCCAAATTTTGAATATCTTAAATATGTAAGTGAATAACTTCTACATACTTTCAAATTACAACATTAAAATTGTTTGAAATTGCATAAATAATTCAAATCCGTTTTCTGTTTACCTAAATAATTATTCTAACTATTCAAACTATTAACTATTTCACTATTTACACTTAATTTAAATATAAATATCTTATATTGTTTTAAAATTAGTAATAATTACATTAAACAGAAAACAGACGCGCTAGCGCGCCGCAATGTCGCCGGAATACAAATTCTTTTATTTATTTATTTTGTACAGGAAAAATTCTTTTATTAAAAAGAGAAAACAAACGAACACCGAGGGGGATGCGGTAAACATTCTGTTCTGTCGTGCTCGGCCGTCGCGGATGATGTTCCCGTGCACATTACTACCCGAGCTCAAAGTGAACACTGACCCAAGCATGCATGGATGAATGTGTTAAAGGGGGATGAATGTGTTAAACACTGACCCAAATGCACGGCAGGACGTATGATGTCGAACCCGGATATTTTGTATTTGCTCGATGAATTGAGTATATATGATGTATCAAACCTTAAGGGGGTGTGGAACAAAACAGACGGTATCGCCATCATACAGCCCGACCGTGGCTACTGGGTGCATATATGCATACCAAATGCACGACTGGACGTATGAGGGCGAATCCGGATGTTTTGTATTTGGGAGATGAACTGACCGGTGTATGAAGCTGGGCTATATATATATAGGGTCCTCTGGCTCACAAAGTGTTGAGCTAGTGTTTTGATCCAACGGTTAAGAAACAACTCATCCAACGGCTCACAGCAGCTCGAAGGAAACACACTGTAGCCCTGATCGGACGGCTCACAACAGCTCGAAAAAAACACACCCGGATCCAACGACTCAAGAGCGCTTGAAAGAAACACACGATCCGTGTGATTCTATCTGATTGGTCCAAACGAAACCCTAATTCCCATTTAGTCCCGGTTGGTGTCCCCAACCGGGACTAAAGGGATGATCCGTTTCCCAATGAAACCATAACCCATTTAGTCCCGGTTGGTCCCTCCAACCGGGACTAAAGGGATGTTTTCTTCTCGCTATATATATGTATACATTGCCACTGCATTGCCATAAACACATACAAACTCACCACTCTCTCATGGCTTCTACCGTACCCACTCTAACATTCATCCAGGCGGAGGCACTTTCCGCCTCGAACTACCCCTGCCCGTGCGGCTACAACGTTCCCGCCGGTTGGATGCTGAGCGCCGGAGGAGTGCCGGTCCCTCCTCTTCCTCAAGGTGTGGCGCGTCGGGCGGCCATCACAAACCACTACTACCACGAGCTCACGCCGGAGCAGCGGAGAAATCCCAGTTGGCATCCCGATAACCAGCATACTTGGGATGCCTTCTTCATCAATCGGCGTGAGAGGGCGCTCGCCAGGTATGAGGAGGACGGTCTGCCTCCTGGGAACTATCACGAGGCCGGTCGTCGGCTATGGTGGTCCGGCCGGACTCTACAGAGCGTCATGGACTACATCAGGGCCGGCGATATCCCTCGCCTGCGCTACCCTCAGGCCCAGCCCTGGAGTCGTGATCCTCCGAGGGAGTGCAGAGCACCGTCAGACGATAGTGACGACGACGGCGGCGGCGACTACGACGACTACGAGTACATGTACTATAGGCCTAGGCAGGAGTATGACTAGTAGATCGATGCACTTTTGCCATTATGTACTGCCTTGTTTATTTAGATCTATGCTCTCCGTTTAGATTTAGATCCAATCTTGCCATTATGTGTACCGTGCCTTGTTTATCTATCGAAATACATGTCCCCCTCTTTTTAACGTCTATCGAAATGCCATTAGATCTGAATCCAACAAATCAGGAAAAATCACACGGAAAACAGAAAACAGACGAGCTAGAGGGCCACTGTTTGCCGGAATACAACAAATTATTTTATTAAACAGCCAACAGAAAACAGACGCGCTAGCGCGCTACTCTTCGTCCTCGTCGTCGTCGGAGGAGGTGCATGATGGTATTTCCGAGATAGGCCCCCACCTCGGATCGTCGGAGGCCCAGACTTTGCCGGCGTGGTCGGCCCGACGGAGCGCTTGCAGCGCCTTCGTCCTCGCCTCCCGAGCGGCATCTAACTCGAGGTGGCGTTCGAGGCGCCGCTCCGCCCGCTCAGCCGCGCGGGTCTGCCATAGCTCCTCGTCGGCGCTCTCCTCACCCGGATTGTTCCGGTAGTACTCGCGGACCACGCGGTCGTCCCTGGCGTCGACTAGGCCCTGAAACACGCGGTGCCTGAGGTGGCGGTGGTCGGCGGCAGTGACGATCTGCGGCGTCGGCGCCCTGGCCTCCGCTTCCCAGAGGGTGTGGCAGTCGCTAAAATTCATCAACGACCGCGGGCGGCCGAGGCGCCAGGCCGCCGCGTCCCAAGCGCGGGCGGCCTCCGAGGCCGTCGCAAAGGAGCCGAGGGGGATGCGGTCGTCCCCGAAGCGGATAGTCGCGGTGAACATTCCGTTCTGCCGCGATCGAACTCCGCGGAAACCGGTAGTGTTGTTGCTCCTCGGAGGCATGGTGGTGGCACGACGGTGCGTGGAGTGGAGGTGCGGCAGTTTATAACGCGCATTCATGGCCACTCGTTACAACTCCCGCGCCACGCAGACAGACAATACCACCCATGCGCCACGCGGACAGACAATACCACCCATGCTTAAAAAAAAAAGGGACGGGGCTGTGGCCGCATTTGTAGGGGAAGGGACATTGGTCCCGGTTAGGGGTATGATCCGGGACCAATGCCCATGCGCGCGCCACGTGGCCTGTGGCTAGGGATTCGTCCCGGGTCGTGCCACGAACCGGGACCATTGGCTCCCCACGAACCGGGACAGATGCCCCCAGGTGGTTTCTGCTGCCTCGGGCACACGAACCGGGACCAGTGCATGGCACTTGTCCCGGTTTTTGGTGCAACCGGGACAGATGCCCCCTGCCCCCTGGACGAAAGGGGTTGTTTCCACTAGTGATCCCTTTATTCTGAGTTTGTTGGAGTGAAGAGGCGGGGGATTAATGGTCATAGGAACCGGCATCGACGTGCGAAATGAGACAACACACCCGAAGTGGAGACGAATGCACGCCAAGTGCACTGCACACCGTTTTTACTGTTGCTTTTCCGGGCACAGATACCTGACTATGACTAGTGACTATACGTGAGTAGCCTTTGTCTGTCTAGCACGAGATTACCCGGGATGCTCGCTAAGTAGCTCGGTGCTTTGTATTCCACTGGTTGATTTATGGATCGAAGAGAGTAATACTATATTACATTACACATAAGAGCTTTATGTGCTTTGTATTCCACTGGTTGATTTATGTATCCATGAATTGTAATTTTTTAATAATTATTATTATTCAATAAAAGAGTTGGGTGCTTGGATTAATGCCGAACTAGATCATGATGGCGCGCGTTGCCGCGCCCGTCAATTTTGGCAATACAGGGATATAAATTTATGTATAGATTATACATTTGTTACTAATGAAAGAAGTGAATTTTAGTTTTTTTGCAAATATTTCATTTTTTTTAATCTATTGGGGCTCATAAAAAAAAAAACTGCAGAGAATATACATTGTCGACAAAACTTGCACGATATGCTTCATACATTCCTTGGCAGTAAGTCAGCAATTTTTTTGAGATAATTATAATAAATAGTCTCAACAATACCCCTAATTTAGAACAAGTTTTACGTGCATGGTATATTTCCTATTTTACATATATTAACTTTATAATGAAAAACGAAACAGTAAGCCGTTGGTTCCGCAATACATACTCTTATCATCTCAATACATCTGACGTTCTAACATTAGAAAGTAAAAAAAGTTAAGGTTATATTATCTAGAAGTCGGTATTTACAACCCATCGCCTATCAAAGTGATCTACTTGGATGTAAATATACCACTTCTTGGGTAACATGGTAAAATCTTGTCTTGAACAAAGTCTATAGAGACATTTTAATCAGCATCACAAACAAACCAGTGGTTTTATGTACTCTGAATGGATGCAAAACCATGCCCGCGTATTCGTGAACAAGCAATCCCGCCCCCACAAATCAAATATCCTAGGTTAAATGAGTTCTCCAAGGAGAAAATATACTTGCAGTCGATGTAACAGAGGATTAGCAAGTGATATGAGAAATGACAAAATTCCATAGATAAGGATTTTATATGATTGGACCAAAGACGATGTATAAGTACAATAACTTGCCTGGTCATGGCTAATTATTACCAAATATTGGCTAGAACTGTCTAGCATAACTCCACGTATGAAAAAATAAATCCACCATATATATAGCCTGTGCAAGAATAGAGTTTCCACCAGGTTTCACATAAAAAAACCCACCATACACATGTGCAAGAATAGATTGACCACCAGGTTCCCAATGGATAATGTAAAATAGAAGTGTTAAGCGACTTAATTCACCAACTATCACCTAATTTATCCATTGACCATTATTTTTTCTTCCTCCATACCCTAATCATCATAATCTTGCCCACAGATGCAGATAATATATCCAATGGTTAATGAGCCTCACCGCTAATATTGTAGGAGGCAGCCACTCTACTTAATATACCCAATCCTCCTGCCCAATAAGAAGAGACTTCAGCGGCACTTGGTAACTCCATTGCGAGGCACAAACAGAGGACTTCCAATATAGAAGCTCATCCCAATATTCTACTTCCTTGGTTGCACCATGGAGGAAGAATAAACAACATATGAAGTCACTTTCCATATCCGATAGTTTGGTCCTAAGACGAGCTAACAAGAAAAAAGGTTGTGCTCTTCACTGCCCATAATCATGGGTAAAAAAAAGTATAAACTTCTCATTCATTCAGGACAGCCCCTAAGTTGACACACTTTAATGAACTGCAAATCATAAGATGCTAGTGAGGACAAGAAGAGAGCAGATATAGTGATGCAAGTAATAAAAAAATCCTAAAAACCTTGCTAACTGATCCACCCAATATATGTGGACCTTACAATCTAAAACTTCCATTTGCAAAAATTGACAACATTCTTGTTCCGATGACACCACCAATGGGAGTAAAACCATTTTATTTAAGCCAATGGAAACAGAATGCAAAAAAAGCCAAGGGAGCTGCATGTAGAAGGAAATCAAATAAAGTTCGTTAAGAAAACATATTTTCATAAGTTTCAAGATAACGTATTTGAAAAGGATGGGCTAAAGATCATTAATTGCAACTCTTCAAGGTACAACCAGTATGATCAGAATATGTGGAAGCAAAAATTAAAATTGTACCCGACGGCATCCTTCCAATAAGACAGACTACACATTGTCTAGAAGCTGGCAGTTTACAAAGCATGAGAACACTCCAAAGGAAACATACACATCAAAAGTTAGGCCAACTTGTTCAAGATAAACATAATAACACTAATGTATAAAAGTTAAAATTCTTCTGGAATTTAAGAATGGCAAATTTGAATTAGCAAGTCGAAAACAAATTCCACACTTGTAATTTCAAGTCCATCGTACTTTGGATGCTGCATCAAACATACACTTCTCGACTGAATTTTTCTCTTTTCGATACCTTCCTGAATATTACGGGTACATAGCATCGTTTCTTTTCACTTAATTTCTGCAAGAATTTGGTCCTATCGTTTGTAGTGATTTATCCATACCATTAGTACTCCCTGTATAGTGTAGACTGTCATGTCCAGAGGTACAGAAATTAAGTAAACAAATAAATTCAGAGATAGGAGATGACAGGAGAGCGAGAAGAGCATGTGAGTGCAGAGGTAGAGCCAAGATAATTTACCAAAAAGAATGGGAGGAGGTTAGGTCAGGAGTACAGACTGATTACCTGCAAGCTTGCACAAGTTGCTGGGGAAGCAGGGTCGAGAGCCATGGCGGACGAGGTGCAGGGGAGGAGGCATGTGTCGCATCGCTGCAATATGCGCCGAAGCCTAAGGTTTGGGCCTCCAATCCATGGCCACAACAGCTTCCTCATCAGCGTGACGCATAATGCCAACCAGGAGGGGCTGCAAGACAAAAGAAAGGGCAGTGACGGCGACGGCTCACCTTCGCCTTAGGTTGCTGGAGGAGGGATCAAGAGGGCAGGCCGCGTCTTCGAGGGGACATGTAGAGACAGAGACGAGACATCGGGTGGGGCGACCGCCGGTGGGCGCCGCCGCTCGAGATCGCGTTCTGCAGCCGCATGAGGTAAGAATGTAAGATATACGAGGGTTCGCTCCTGCAGCATGCTGCCCCTTGGAGTCTCACGACGGAGACGAAGTCAGCGGCGGGATGGGCGTCATCGTGTGGCAGGCTGTGTCACGAGAATCAGCATCGCGGGCAATGGCAGGTCGGCGCGGCGTCAGGTGACACGAGCGACGCAACAAAGGGGAGGAGGAGGCGAACAATTTGAGGTCATGCTATGTGGGCTTGTACGGGCCAAATCAACCACAAGCCACCGATTTGTCTTCCAGAAAAGCGTCTCTAGGGATATCCAGCTCATGCGGGATCACACGGCCAGGAACGTAAAGATCGTGAAAACGGACGGCTCATCGTGCATTTTCTCTCTATATATACTTGAGTAAGACAGATACCATGTAACGAGTGGCCCATGTAGTGAAGCGGGCATCTCCAGTCGCCCCCCCCCCCCCAGAGCCCCAGGCGGCCTTTTTAGCCGGAAGCGGCGAATAGCGCCGTTTTCGCACCAGTCGGCCCCCCAGAAGCCCAAAATAGCGCCGAAAAGTGCTAATTCGCGTCGCGGCACCCAGGCGAAACCCAGCCCGCTGGGTTCGCCTTGGGGAGGGCGAAACTGCGGTGCAGCCCATGCGGGCCAGCTCTGTCAGTGACGCGTCGAAAAAACGCGGGAACAGAAACCCCCGCCCGTGATCTTCTTCTCGGCGCCCGCGCCGGTCAAAGGTTGCCGGAGTAATGGCGTGGCGGCCGGCCAGTGCATGCGCCCCGGTCAAAGGCTGCCGGAGTAATGGCGTGGCGGAAACGGTGACACGCGCGGCACAGTAACTGGCCCGCCAGGCTATAAAAAGGGCCCTCGCCGCTCGCCGTTCTCCCATTCTCGCCGCCCACCTCCTCGTCCTCGCCGCGCTCGCTCTCGCCACCCTCGCCGCACCCACCTAGCCGCGATGCCTCGCCGGTTCCGCGCTCACCGCCACTCTCCACTGTACTGCCGGCCCACGGCTGGGACGCGTGGCCACAACGACGGGGACAGCGACGGAGAGTTCCACTACGAGGAGCAGCAGCCGGCACAGGAGGCGGCGCCCGAGCAGTAGCCGGCGCAGGAAGAGGTGGCGCCCGAGCAGCAGCCGGCGCAGGAAGCACGACGCTGGAGGAGGGACCGGAGGAGGCAGCCCGTCTGGCCCGAGCAGCACGCGGCCTACTACTCCTTCGAGACCTGGCGGAACGAGGAGGCGTTCCACCGGGTTCGCGGCGGCCTCGAGCAGGCGGCGGCCGAGGATGCCGCCGTTCGGGCATCCCTGAAGACCCACCGGAGGGAGGAGGCGGAGCGCGAGGCCTACCGGCAGCTGACCGCAAACACGGCGTCGGCCGAGCAGCAGGCGCTCATCGCGTAGTACGAGGGTTACCGGCGGCAGGTGGTGCTGCAGAGAGAGCGGCGCAACCGCCAGCCCTCCGAGCAGGCGCAGCTGCACCGGCTGCGGATGCAAGGCCGGGCGGAGCGGCGCTGGCTCGCCATGGTGGCGAAGGACGACCGCGAAGCTGGCCCCTCCAACCGTCCGGCCTACGACGACCGCGAGGAGGGCGACGATGAAGACGACGACGCCTAGATTAGTCGCCGCCAGGCCGGGGCGACCGTAGTTTTTAAGTTTTTCGCAATGTTTTAGTTCAAATTTCTATGAAAAATGTCGTCGAATCAATAAAGTGCGTCGATTTTTGTTCCTGATTTATTTTGGGCCGATTGTTGGGCTGGGGGTCGACTGGGAACCCTACCCCCCAGGTTCCAGATTAGCGCCGTTTGGCGCCGCGGCGGCCCCAAAACGGCGGTGTTTTGGGCCCTGGGGGGGCGCAACGACTGGAAATGCCCTTATCTTATATGGGGGCGTTAGAATTTTTCTCCTTTCACATGTGTTTCAGAACTTTGAGAAAAGGATCAATTTGAGAATATGAAAATACCTTCAGAGTGACTAGTGAGAGACACAGGGAAAACAACAAACCTAAAAGTACTTTCTCCAACTACACACTCTGGTTATCGACCTAGACAAACAGATTGTGGAATCTAAGCTTGAAATATCTTCTCTTTCTCTCGGTTTCCATCTATGTTTGTCTTCTGGACACTTTGCTCCATGTACATAGAAATCCATAAAGAGAGAAAGGCGGGTTATGTAGCTGACCACTCACTCACACAGAATCTTGCCGTGCTGCTTTACCACCGTTGTAGTTTAGAATATTTTTGGTGTAACTATTGTGATATCTGAACATTCCTATTTGTGGTTTATTCATCCATTTATCCACCAGTTAAACCTCACTGACCTAACCATCGCCATACTAAATATCTAAAATGTCTATCCGCTCAAGCTAAATTCGGTGATATGAGTAAAGCCACACCTAATTCTACAACTCTCCCACACACTAATAATGGGGATTTTTATCGAATTGCTCACAGCGGTCCACTTGTACTCAGTTTTACCCCTAGCGCGGAATCGACCTCAGTTTTGCCCCTAGTCTGTGCGCAACTACTATGGAGAGGCTGGAACGGTAAGTTTGGAGTCGAATCCGTTAGGCGAAGTGGGCCCGGAGGAGTCAGACTCCGTTTCGCGAAGTGGGTCCGCGTGGGACTGCCAGCTCGTTGAAACCGTCCGGAGCATACCGGTGGGACCGCGCAGTTAGTTGACTAATCTGAATAGTCCACACCCGAGCTTCCCGCCACCACCATCGTGCGCTGCCGCCCAATTTAGTTGCCCCGCCGTCGTGCGCTGCCGCTCTCGCCGCCGCCACCTCCGCACCACCCCCTGCTGCGTCACGAGCACCTGCGGCACCACCACCACCTGCGGCGCCACCACCACCTGCTCCACCGCCACCTTCCTCAGCCAGCGCCCCGCCGCCACCTGTGTCGTAGCCAGCAGCACGCATTTGCGCCGCCAGCACCACCTGCACCACCTGCACCGCCGCGGCCGTTCCGCGTGGCCACCTGCTTCACCGCCGGGGCCGTCCTGCGACGCCGCTGGTGGGGCGCTCGTTCCACCACTCTGCCCGCCACCTGCTCGACGAAATGGATTGGGCGAATGAAATGGAGAGCGGTCGCGCCATGGGGCCGGAGACACGCCGCGTCCACGATTGGGTTCCCATTGGGTAAGTACTGATCTTTGAATTGTCGACTAGACATGGGATGCCATTGATTTGCATCTGATTGCGTCTCTGTTTTCGTGGGTTAGGATGGAGTTGCGGTTTGCTTTCTTGATGAACGTTAGAAGGGAGTGCTACACCGTCGATGCAGACAGTAAGAAGAAATACCAAGGAGGTTTCAGTTATTCGGTCCCAATGGATTGTAACTGGAGTTTCAGACGATTTGGGGAGATAATTTGCAGCCCATATCCTTGGGGTTTGCATGATGAAGTGGAATTTAGATACTTTGATGGGGGAAAGATTGGATCCAAATTAGTAATGATGAAGAGCTCGCTACCATATTTGCTAAGCATAAGGAGGCAGATAATTTTCATGTGAAGCTGCAAAATGATGTGGTTGTGCCGGCAGTTGGACACACGGTGGCGGGTTCATCTTCTGTGGCAGGACCATCACGTTGTACTGTCAACTCCAGCCAGAACAGTTCAAAACCAACTCGACGTGGTGGCTCGACAAGTGTGGGCACTAGGAGAAGGGTTCATGTTGAAGTGGAGGAGGATGCCTGCATTTCTGCGGATGATGAAGAGAGGCTATATCCCGATGTTATTCGGAATTTAAGACCGACGCCTCGGGCTGAAATCCAATATGAGTCTGACAGTGGCGATGAAGAAGAGAAAGACCGGACACCTGTTGAATGGAACCCTGCGAACCCTCTTATGGCAGAAGGTTGCATTTTTTCTTCCATGGCTGAGTGTAGAAATGCACTTGTGACGTACTGCATGAAGGTAGAACGTGCCTTTAAAGTTGAGGAGAGCGATAAAAGACGCTACACCGTGTGCTGTGTGTCTGAAGATTGTCAATGGACGATGCACACATCTAAAATGCGTGGCAGCACCAATGTTCAAGTAAAAGTGAAACCTTTTCCCTACACATACGGAGAATCAACCCTTAGGAAGCAAACAATCAGCAGAGCCAAGTCAAGATGGGTGGCGGATGAAGTAAAAAAATGGGTGGCAGAAAACCATCAAGTGAGTGCAAAGCAATTGCAGAAAAACATGAAAGACAAGTTCAAGATACATTTACCATACATGAGGGTGTTCAGTGGTAAAAACAAAGCATTGGAATCTATCCATGGTAACTGGAATGAAAGTTTTCAGTTGTTGTATTCATTCAAAGCTGAAGTGGAGAGGACAAGCCCAGGCAGTGTTATTGAAATTGATCACCACGCCGTGGATTACACATTGAAGAAAGTGACAAGGACCAAGCAATGCTTTAGGAGGGTTTTTGTGTGCTTTCAAGCTTGCAAAATGGGTTTTTTGGTAGGCTGCAGGCCTTATTTGGCTATTGATGCTACTTTTCTCACAGGGAGGTTTAAAGGCCAGCTAGTAGCCATTTGTGCAGTTGATGCACACAGTTTTGATTTTCCAGTTGCCTACGGTGTGCTGGAGACAGAGTTCGAGGAGAGCTGGACATGGTTTTTGCAGAATCTGCGCCAGGCTATTGGACATCCCAATGGATTGGTAATCCACACAGATGCATGCAAAGGTTTAGAAGTGGCCGTGGATAATGTGTTCCCAGGAGTAGAGCACAGGGAATGCATGCGTCACATTGCTGCAAATTTTATGAAGAAATTCTAAGGAAAGTTTTTTACCGAGAATTTATGGTCTGCATCTTTGACTTGCAGTGTGAGGAAGCACAACTACCACATGAGGCAGTTGTACACAAATGAGAAACTGAAGGAATACTTGGAAACACACCACTCGAAGTTATGGGCTAGAAGCCAATTCAGTGAAGTGAGCAAAGTTGACTATGTGCACAATAATCTTGCAGAATCTTTCAACTCAACGATCCGGAGACTAAAGGATCTTTATTTTGCGGACTTGCTTGACAGGATAAGGATAGAATACGCCGAGAAATTTCATTTCCGTCTTGAAATATCTAATGCAAAATTCATGGGCCACGTTATTATCCCGGCTGTGATGAAGGTGTTGAAGAAAAAAACAGAGGGCTTGAATATGAACATGAGATTTATCTCGGATACCAAATCAGAGGTATCATTCTTTGATAAAAGTAACAAAGAATGGAGATATCCAGTGGATTTAGAAGAGAAAACTTGCAGTTGTAGGCAATGGAAAATAACTGGTTTGCCATGCATTCATGCCTTGTTTTTCATCACTTCTCTGACAGGTCCAGCAGGGGATATACAGCAGTATGTCCATGATTACTACTCTATAGCAATGTTCAGAGCCACATATGCACATGCCTTGCCTGCTTTGGAAGGAAAACAGCAATGGGATAGAGTGGACCCTGGATTCAAACTTTGTGCTCCGGTTCTGAAGAGAGCTGCAGGTAGACCGAGGAAGAGTCGACACCGACGTCGCAGTGAAGGTGGAGTTGGAGCGAGGGCGCGTAAGTGCACAAGGTGTGGTGGGACTGGTCATTTCGGCAAATATTGTGATAACGCAGTAGATCCAGGGTTTGGAGAGAGTATGCCTGATGAAAATGATGGTCAACAGCCGGATGCAACATTTGAAAATGATGATCACCAGCCGGATGAAACATTCGAAAATAATGATCAGCAGTCAAGTGATTCAGATGATGCTCCAGATCAAAATGATGATCAAGTACATGATCCAACTGATTATTCAAATGATGATCAAGTTCATGATGTTCCATATGCTCCATTCGATGATCCAGATGCTCCAGCTGACGATCCGCTGGATGCTCCAGCTGATGATCCAGCTGATGATTCAGCTGATGCTCCAGTTGCTCCAGCAGATGCTCCAGATGCTCCAGCAAATGCTCTAGATGCTCCAGCTGATGATCCGCTGGATGCTCCAGTCGATGATTCTGACATGATCTCACCAGTTTCATTGGATGCTCCATTGGATGATTCTGCCATGATCGCACAAGTTTCATTGGATGCTCCATTGGATGATTCTGCCATGGTCTCACAAGTTTCATTGGATGCTCCATTGGATGAGTCTGCCATGATCTCACCAGTTACAAGCTTACATGGGTATGTAAATCCTGCCATGATCTCATGAGTTTTCATTTTTCATTTTATTTATTTATCATGATCCTTTATGTTTTGTACTGATCTGGTGTAGTTTCAAAGAAGAAGGCCAAGGTACCGACTACGAAGAGGAGAAGACCAGAAGCTGTGAGCAAGATGAGCACAAGGAGCAAAGCACCACCAAAACAGCCAAGGATCACAAAGAAGCCCCGACACTATTTAGACTAAGTTGGTGTTGTATTTCCGTTGAATAATGTTGTATTTATGTTGACTGGTGATGTATCTAAGTTAGAACATAGTTTGGATGATGTTTGAATAATGTTGGATGATGTTGAACCAAGTCGTTTCAAAAATTTAGGAAAATGTGCTTCAAATGAGGTCTCAAGCTAGGGTAGACACCCCCGTTTGAAATTTCATGAAAAATTTGACCTTGTCAAAATTATTCAAATAAATTTGAGGAGCAACTATATCGCATATAACAACATGGTGCGTTGGATTCATGTCATTTTGATTTTTTTTGAATTATTTATGCTCATTTAAAACCATCGCTCTATTCTCATGAGAAATGTGCTTCAAATGAGGTTCGAAGCTAGGGTAAACACCCCCGTTTGAAATTTCATGAAAAATTTGACCTTGTCAAAATTATTCAAATAAATTTGAGGCGCAACTATATCGCATATAACAACATGGTGCGTTGGATTCATGTCATTTTGATTTTTTTTGAATTATTTATGCTCAATTGAAACCATCGCTCTATTCTCATGAGAAATGTGCTTCAAATGAGGTCCGAAGCTAGGGTAAACACCCGCATTTGAAATTTCATTAAAAAATTGACCTTGTCAAAATTATTCAAATAAATTTGAGGAGCAACTATATCGCATATAACAACATGGTGCGTTGGATTCATGTCATTTTGATTTTTTTTGAATTATTTATGCTCATTTGAAACCATCGCTCTATTCTCATGAGAAATGTGCTTCAAATGAGGTCCGAAGCTAGGGTAAATACCCCCATTTGTGCTTCATTACGTTTTGAACAGATAAAAATCATCCGTCTAGTAAATCTGAAGTTTCATTATGTTTTGAATAATTCTTCTATTTTTTATATTTTTTATTTAAATAATATGGTTTAATACTTAACAGCAAAGAAATCATATGTAGAACAGATAGAAACCATCGATCCCTGTGGCCAACGGACCAACCAATCAGAGCGCAGAACGAGCGTCTCGCGGATCGCTGTGGCTGCGAGCGCATCCGTCCGTTGCACGATTCCTTCTAGAAGGCGTCGATCCAACAGCCCATGTCGAATTTCTGTGTTTCCTTCTAGAAGCTTTTTGGCTGGTCAAACAGAGGGTTGACCAAGCTTGAAATGAGCATACATAATTCAAAAATAATCGAAAAAATATAAAGCCGACGCACATAGTAGTGTTATGTCATATAGTAACGAGAAAAAAATATAAACCTGTCTTATAAAGAATGGAACGAAAAAGCATTGTGTAACATGTGATATCTTGAACAGACTAGTAGAGAGTTCAACAAAATGAGATGAGTTTCAAACCTTTGGAACTCAAATAAGGTCAAAATCTCACCAAAGCTTCATTTTGGTGTGACTAAGAAAGATCCAAAGTTATTTTTTCATTTTGATGTTTTAAACTTGTTTTATTTACGATTTTCGATTAAAACCATTATTATTCAAAAGAAAATAAATAATACGAATATTCATCCAATAAATTTTCAGGCTTCGGAATTGCATTATATAGGTGTAATACAAGTCTAGGAAAAATATAAATAGGATTTATAAACATTAGAACGAAAGCCATCACTAAAATGAGATTCCTCGAATACAGGAGTAGAGATTTCAAAGAATATGAGGTGGAAACATTGTGAATCTTCCGAAGAGGTGGGTTCTACCTTTTTGTTTTGTGTTCCTATGGGCTATCCTAGCACAACCAAGCAAATAGTTCCACATTGCTACCCCCTTTCGACGCCGTTACCGCGTGTTTCCGTATAAGTCTGGTATTTCTCCAACGGGTAGGGTTTCACCGGGAGGGGGGCTACGGAGCGTTTGGATCCCAACACAAGCTAGGGGGTGCCATACCATGATAGTATAGGTGTGTTGTGTGCTTTTGATGTCAAATATTGCTCTCCGGGGTGTGACCCAGCTTCACCGACATCCACTTCTCTCTCGTAGGCGCTTATAGGGTGAAACTCCCGTATCGGACCAAACATCGTGAATCTTCCGAAGAGGTGGGTTCTACCTTTTTGTTTTGTGTTCCTATGGGCTATCCTAGCACAACCAAGCAAATAGTTCAATATTGCTACCCCTTTCGACGCCGTTACCGCGTGTGTCTGTATAAGTCAGGTATTTCTCCAGCGGGGCTAGGGTTTCACCGGGAGGGGGGCTACGGAGCGTCTGGATCCCAACACAAGCTAGTGGGTGCCATACCATGTTAGTATAGGTGTGTTTTGTGCTTTTGATGTCAAAGATTGCTCTCCGAGGTGTGACCCGCTTCACCGACATCCATTTCTCTCTCGTAGGCGCTTATAGGGTGAAACTCCCGTATCAGACCAAACATCGTGAATCTTCCGAAGAGTTGGGTTCTACCTTTTTGTTTTGTGTTCCTATGGGCTATCATAGCACAACCAAGCAAATAGTTCCACATTGCTACCCCCTTTCGACGCGGTTACCGCGTGTTTCCGTATAAGTCCGGTATTTCTCCAACGGGGCTAGGGTTTCACCGGGAGGGGGGCTACGGAATGTATGGATCCCAACACAAGCTAGGGGTGCCATACCATGATAGTATAGGTGTGTTGTGTGCTTTGGATGTCAAAGATTTCTCTCCGGGGTGTGACCCAGCTTCACCGGCATCCACTTCTCTCTCCTAGGCGCTTTTAGGGTGAAACTCCCGTATCGGACCAAACATCGTGAATCTTCCGAAGAGTTGGGTTCTACCTTTTTGTTTTGTGTTCCTATGGGCTATACTAGCACAACCAAGCAAATAGTTCCATATTGCTACCCCCTTTCGACGCCGTTACCGCGTGTGTCTGTACAAGTCAGGTATTTCTCCAGCGGGGCTAGGGTTTCACCGGGAGGGGGGCTACGGAGCGTCTGGATCCCAACACAAGCTAGTGGGTGCCATACCATGTTAGTATAGGTGTGTTGTGTGCTTTGGATGTCAAAGATTTCTCTCCGGGGTGTGACCCGCTTTCACCGATCTCCATTTCTCTCTCGTGAGCGCTTTTAGGGTGAAACTCCCGTATCGGACCAAACATCGTGAATCTTCCGAAGAGGTGGGTTCTACCTTTTTGTTTTGTGTTCCTATGGGCTATCCTAGCACAACCAAGCAAATAGTTCCACATTTCTACCCCCTTTCGATGCTGTTACCGCGTGTTTCCATATAAGTCACACTACAAGAAATATGCTATCTTGTGACTCTCAATATTGGTCACCGAATGGTCATGTATGTTCATTTGTGACCTTTCTGTGACCAAAATCACTTGGTCAGGTTACGAGCGTCGCAAATGAACCAATGTGACCTTCTGTAGCCAAAATAGAAGGTCATGCACTCTGCGACCAATTGTTTTGGTCGCTCGTACTTTGGCCAAGCCACATCAGATCCAACATGGCAAAACTGACGTGGCGTAGAATCGGCCCAGTCAATTTCAGCCTTCTAGATGGGCCTAGCCCAATAATTTCAACCCATTTACCTTTTTTTTCTTGATTCCTGGCAGATAGAGCGATTCAATGTTTTTATTCCTGGGCCTTGGCCCTTTAACATCTATTTAACTTTTAAATTTGGGCTTTTTTCAATCCATTTCCTTTATAGATTCGGCCTTCTTGTTTTTTTTTTCTGGAATCAACAGTTTGGGTCAAATGTTGATTGTGCCATGGCGAATTCTTTTTTACATTCAACCTTTTCGTGTTTATGAAATCAACAATTCAAGTCAAAATTAATTGGACCATGGCCTTTTTACATCACAACTAGTACAAGCCCAGTACACTTTTCCCAGTTTCCAAATATATTTAAAAATAATACATGCACGTAGCATTACACGGCAGCAATGAAAATTCTACAACAACACTGCAGGTACAGCTCCCGATCTGGGAGAACACAGCTCACAAAACTGGAGGTACTAACTGAATCGAATACAACTCACAAAACTCAGCTTGACAGCCACAAAACTGGAGCTTGACAGCCACAAAACTGGAGGTACTAACTGAATCGAATACAGCTCACTAAACTGGAACTTCATAGTCACTGCATGTACTAACTGAATCAAAACAACAAAGCTCGGTGCCATAGCTGAAACATCCAGAATACACAGCCGTCCTGCAAATTGAAAACATATCAAGGTTAAATACATAGCAGGAAGCAAATTACAAAGGACACATGTAGCTGAAAAAAGGAGAAACAATTGACAACAAAAAGATAGCTCTAAGGCTGCAATACATGTCAACCTCATGCCATTTGGAACTTAGAACAATAACAAAGCTAGAGTTCATATCAAGTAAGCAAGCATTGCACACAAAGACAATATAAACAGCTTCTGAGATGGTGTAAACTAATTCAGTTCATGATGTCTCAGTATGCAATTCCAATATCAAGGTGTTAAAAATTTACACAAGAAGTTCAGCAAAGGTTTTAAAGACTGCTCATCTTTTGTAAAACAGAGGATCATGGCAGCACTAACTAGTGCTCAGATTCCTCGAAATGATCCAGAATTCTGAAGTAACAACTAGCAGAAATAACTAGTGCTCAGATTCAAGGAATACAACACAAAACATTCCAAAATTGAATAAATCAGTATTTCTATATTATGTCTTTATTGGATCTAGATAAACACCACATGGACATGCTACAGGCAAGTACATCTACTAACATCAATAAAATGGACAACATCGGAGTCTTAAATTGGCAAGAACATCGGAATCATTTCAAGAATATAGCAGGAACGACGGGAATACACAATATGACATTTATGACACATATGCTCTCTAACAGGCTAGTCAACCAGCTTATCTAACATGAAGATCCAGCTCTGATGGCCTGGTAAGACAAGAAGCAAGCGACACGGGTAGGGGCAAGCAACATACCGAGATCTTATCAGCAAGGACGCTACACCATCCGCTGTAGCCAAGGTCGGAGTCACTGGATACATGCTGGCACCACTGCATTTGTTCCGTCCATGCTCCAGTGAGGGTGCTTGCAATAAAGTCATGTTTATACACCTCCAGTGTAGCTTTATAACTACGTGAGATCATCGGCTACATGGCCAGAGCATACAACAACCAGAAGACGAGCATTTATCTAACCCCTGCCGAGCTCTACTTCTCCAACATTACCTCGGCCATCACCTGCACCACAACAGCCAAGGTTCAACACAGGAAACCATTGCAATTGACTTCAAACAGAAAATAACTGAAAAGGAATTAAACACTTCATATTACATGGATTTATGCAAGAAATTTATACCCACGGTGCATCCTCAAAGGGTGGTCCTTCCCAGTAAAATAAGTACAGAAACTTTTTCAACAGGTGAACTAAAACTAGAAATAGTAAAGGTTTCATCATGCATTTCAAGCCCTGGAGAAAACCAAACTGTATGCACTACCTAATAGAAGAGTAAATCTTCAACTCAATGTCACATTACAGATTGATATATCAAATAATTTTCTGGCCCTATACATGATAAATTGGCCCTATACATGATATACCAAAGAATTAAATTCTAATCTCACATGAAAAATAATTGAAGGCAATAACACAGTACATCAAAAGTGTTCACTTAGACATATCAAAGAATTTGAGTTGGATCATAAGAAATTGTTCTCAGCTTATCCTTAACATCACGCCCTAACTTAGGTAATTAGCACCAAACAATACATACGAGTACAAGGTTATTCAAGGAAATAAAGATGGGAAGTTGGCTGCGGCAGCAGGTTGACATAGCACTACTACAGGGAACAAATTGCAAGAAGCTCTAGAGCTAATGGACTAAATAAGTGAAACCGAGTCATTTAGGCTATCTATTCTTCAAGCACAGGGTATAGCACAACCACTAGCATAACAGAACTAGTACGTGACTCTAACAAAAACTTCATAAGCAGCCAAGACCCCGAGCTAACACACAAGATTGCTTCAACCAAAAACATAAATCAGTAGAAAGAATTGATAATTTATCGTTGCTTGGGGGTTTGAGATTAGGTGGCCTGTCATATTGGCCTGCATCTCGCTCGGTGGAGGACGTTTTTGACATGTACACGTGGAGATATCCCTGGAGCGCAAGAAAGTAGAAGCACCTCGCCGGAGAGCCTACTCCGAGCAGCGTGCCTGCAGCCCTCGGACTGAACGCGAAGGTTGAGCATGTCTGGAGCCTCGCTTCCTTCTCTTCCTTCAACGACCATATCTGGAGAAAACAGAGGAGAGAGAGGTGGGTCAGTTTAGACTCAACGGGGAAGACAACGAGGTTGAGGTTGCAGCTACTCCTCGTCTCCGACCGAGTCCCTGTGCACAGAAGGAGAGTGAAAAGGAAGGGTCAAAGGTGGAACGTGTCGCCGGAAAGCTAATCAGGACGACGATTAGTACCTGCATCGGGATCCCATGGCAGGAGTGCCCTTGTTCCTGGCGAGCACGTTGGCGTACCACGTCCACCGCGCCCCTCTCCTCTACCTCGGTCGCGGCGTTGTCGTGGACGGCCAGGAAGCGGTGCCGGAGCTCGAGTGTGGCCTTCTTTGCCGAGGACGAGCGGATACGGGGAGCCGCGGTGTCCCCGGAGGAGGGATCCGGCGGCAGCCGCCGGAAGGTGGGATGTTGGGAAACCTCCAGATTTCTGGACGCCCGGAGCGGGTTGCGCCACCAGCGCGGGTAACCATCGCCTTGGTAGATCTCGACGGCTAGTTCGTCGACGAAGGCCTCCGGCCTCGGTCACAGGCGTCGGCGGCAGCGGGGATGTGTGGGGGTAGGCAGCGTGGGGAAAAAATATTAGGGTTAGCCTTGGACGCTTTGGATGGTGCCATTATCTGGGGGAGGTGGGTTTCGGACTTTCGGCTCCGCGCGCTCTTTCGGGGGGAAATGAATTTTGTTTCCAATTTTTCCCTCCGTGATCCAATTTAATTCCTCCGCACGCGCTTCACGCAGCGGCCGCTGCAGCTGGGACCCGCCTCTTCTGGACCCCATCGCACAGTTCTAAATTAGCTCAACTTAAAATAATAGCATATATTTGGTGATCCTTGCAAAAAAAGCATATATTTGTGATAATGCTCCCATATTGTGCACATGTGAGTATCTTAACATGGAAAACAATGTTGAGAATTTTAATTTAGTTTACAAAAGATCTTCCATATTCTACAAAAACATGCGTAGTGGTTTTCATTTTCTTTGAATAAAACAATCCTTTTCCATTTTCCGAGTGACGAAAATGGTTTTTTTTCTCAAGCAGCTACCAAAAACATGTTCTAAAATTGTACCACAAAAAATTATAGAGTTATTAGACCATATTTTACCTACAAATAACCAAATTACTTACTATAAGAATATATCCATACACCCATTTAAAAAAAGACAAAAATCTTTCCATACACCTCTTTGGAAAAAGATAAATTTTAGTCGATTCAGCTGAAAATGGGCCAAATTTGAACTACAGGTGGCTCGTAGTTTTCTTTTTATTTTTTGAAAAAAATCATTTTTAGGTACACAAGTACCTATTTCAACATAGATACACCAAGAGTTCATCAATATTCAACCCCTAGATGTAAACGGTTATGTCCCCCATTTTGACCGTTTCCCGAAACCGGCTTAGAAAATTCCAGAAAATTCAAAAAAAACACGAAATGATGCAAGACCTTTGCGTGGTCACATTATAAGTGATCTAGTATCCACCAAAAATAATAAACTTGGAATACGGAAGTTATCTCGAAAAAGTGTTCACAGAAATGAGCTATCATCTACGAAGATTCATGGCTTTCGGGCCAAATGACGGATGTTATGGCCACATCCATGGAATAGTTTCTTTAAATGTGCCAATATTCCACACAAACATGCATATTGGAACAACGAACAATGTTTACGAAGAAAGTTTTATTTTTCGTTCAATAAAAATACCATTTTCCATTTTCGGAGTGTCGAAAAACGGTTTTTTTGTGAAGCATCTACCACAAATATGTTGCAAAATTGTACCCAAAAAAATATGAAGTTATTAGACCACATTTTATCTACAAAAACTCAAATTACTTACACTAAAAATCTTTCCATACACCTCTTTTGAAAAAGACAAATTTCAGTCGATTAAGCTGAAGCCGGGCCAATTTGAACTACAGGTGCCTCGTAGTTTTCTCTTTATTTTTTGAAAAAAATCATTTTTAGGTACCCAATTACCTATTTAAACATAGATACACCAATAGTTCATCAATATTCAACCCCTAGGTGCGAGCGGTCATGTCCCCCGTTTTGACCATTTCTTGAAACCGGCTTAGAAAATTCCAGAAAATTCAGAAAAACTCGAAATGATGCAAGACCTTCGCGTGGTGTCATAATAAGTGATCTAGTATCCATCAAAAATAATAAAGTTGGATTACGGAAGTTATCTCGAAAAAGTGTTCACAGAAATGAGCTATCATCTACGAAGATTCATGGCTTTCGGACCATATGAAGGATGTTATGGCCACATCCATGGCATAGTTTCTTTAAATGTTCCCATATTCCACACAAAGATGCATATTGGTACAACTAACAATGTTTACGAAGAAAGTTTTATTTTTTGTTGAATAAAAATACCATTTTCCATTTTCGGAGTGTCGAAAACGGGTTTTTTTGTGAAGCATCTACCAAAAATATGTTGCAAAATTGTACAACAAAAAATATGAAGGTAGTAGACCACATTTTATCTAAATAATTTCAAATTAATTCTTCTAAAAATATTTCCATCCACCTCTTTTGAAAAAGACAAATTTCTGCCGATTAAGTTGAAACCGGGCCAAATTTGAACTACATGTGCCTCGTAGTTTGCTCGTGATTTTTTGAAAAAATCATTTTTAGGTACCAAAGTACCTATTTCAACATAGATACACCAAGAGTTCATCAAGATTCAAAACCTAGGTACGAACGGCCACGTCCCCCGTTTTGACCCTTTCCCGAAATCGGCTTAGAAAATTCCAGAAAATTCAAAAAAACACGAAATAATGCAAGACCTTCGCGTGGTGTCATAATAAGTGATCTATTATCCACCAAAAATAATAAACTTGGAATACTGAAGTTATCTCGAAAAAGTGTACACATAAATGAGCTATCATCTACGAAGATTTATGGCTTTCGTGCCAAATGACGGATGTTATGGCCACATCCATGGCATAGTTTCTTTAAATTTTCCTATATTCCACACAAAGATGAATATTGGAATAACTAACGATGTTTACGAACAAAGTTTTATTTTCCGTTGAATAAAAACATCATTTTCCATTTTCGGAGTGTCAAAAAACGGTGTTTTTTGTTAAGCATCTACCAAAAATATGTTGAAAAATTGCACCAAATAAAAATATAGAGTTACTAGACCACATTTTATCTAAATAAACTCAAATTACTTCCTCTAAAAATCTTTCCATCCACCTCTTTTGAAAAAGATAAATTTCTGCCGATTCAGCTGAAACTAGGCCAAATTTGAACTACAGGTGCCTCGTAGTTTGCTCGTGATTTTTTGCAAAAATAATTTTTAGGTACCCAAGTACCTATTTCAACATAGATACATCAAGAGTTCATCAAGATTCAACACCTAGGTATGAACGGTCATGTCCCCCGTTTTGACCGTTTCGCGAAACCGGCTTAGAAAATTCCAGAAAATTAAAAAAAACACGAAATGATGCAAGACCTTCGTGTGGTGTCATAATAAGTGATCTAGTATCCATAAAAAATAATAAACTTTGCATATGGAAGTTATCTCGAAAAAGTGTACACATAAATGAGCTATCATCTACGAAGATTTATGGCTTTCGTGCCAAATGACGGATTTTATGGCCACATCCATGGCATAGTTTCTTTAAATTTGCCTATATTCCACACAAATATGAATATTTGTATAACTAACAATGTTTACGAAGAAAGTTTTATTTTCCGTTGAAAAAAAAACTCATTTTCCATTTTCGGAGTGTCGAAAACGGGGTTTTTTGTGAAGCATCTACCAAAAATATGTTGAAAAATTGCACCAAATAAAAATATAGAGTTAATAGACCACATTTTATCTACATAAACTCAAATTACTTCCTCTAAAAATCTTTCCATCCACCTCTTTTGAAAAAGACAAATTTCAGCCGATTCAGGTGAAACCGGGCCAAATTTGAACTACAGGTGCCTCGTAGTTTGCTCGTGATTTTTTGCAAAAATCATTTTTAGGTACCAAAGTACCTATTTCAACATAGATACACCAAGAGTTCATCAAGATTCAACACCTAGGTATGAACGGTCATGTCCCCCGTTTTGACCGTTTCCCGAAACCGGCTTAGAAAATTCCAGAAAATTCAAAAAAACACGAAATGATGCAAGACCTTCGCGTGGTGTCATAATAAGTGATCTAGTATCCATAAAAAATAATAAACTTGGAATATGGAAGTTAGCTCGAAAAAGTGTACACATAAATGAGCTATCATCTACGAAGATTTATGGCTTTCGTGCCAAATGACGGATGTTATGGCCACATCCATGGCATAGTTTCTTTAAATTTGCCTATATTCCACACAAAGATGAATATTGGAATAACGAACAATGTTTACGAAGAAAGTTTTATTTTCCGTTGAATAAAAACATCATTTTCCATTTTCGGAGTGTCAAAAACGGGGTTTTTTGTGAAGCATCTACCAAAAATATGTTGAAAAATTGCACCAAATAAAAATATAGAGTTACTAGACCACATTTTATCTACATAAACTCAAATTACTTCCTCTAAAAATCTTTCCATCCACCTCTTTTGGAAAAGACAAATTTCTGCTGATTCAGCTGAAACTGGGCAAAATTTGAACTACAGGTGCCTCGTAGTTTGCTCGTGATTTTTTGCAAAAATCATTTTTAGGTACCCAAGTACCTATTTCAACATAGATACACCAAGAGTTCATCAAGATTCAACACCTAGGTATGAACGGTCATGTCCCCCGTTTTGACCGTTTCCCGAAACCGGCTTAGAAAATTCCAGAAAATTCAAACAAACACGAAATTATGCAAGAACTTCGCGTGGTGTCATAATAAGTGATCTAGTATCCATCAAAAATAATAAACTTGGAATATGGAAGTTATCTCGAAAAAGTGTACACATAAATGAGCTATCATCTACGAAGATTTATGGCTTTCGTGCCAAATGACGGATGTTATGGCCACATCCATGGCATAGTTTCTTTAAATTTGCCTATATTCCACACAAAGATGAATATTGGAATAACTAACAATGTTTACGAAGAAAGTTTTATTTTCCGTTGAATAAAAACATCATTTTCCATTTTCGGAGTGTCGAAAACGGGGTTTTTTGTGAAGCATCTACCAAAAATGTGTTGAAAAATTGCACCAAATAAAAATATAGAGTTAATAGACCACATTTATCTACATAAACTCAAATTACTTCCTCTAAAAATCTTTCCATCCACCTCTTTTGAAAAAGACAAATTTCAGCCGATTCAGGTGAAACCGGGCCAAATTTGAACTACAGGTGCTTCGTAGTTTGCTCGTGATTTTTTGCAAAAATCATTTTTAGGTACCAAAGTACCTATTTCAACATAGATACACCAAGAGTTCTTCAAGATACAACACCTAGGTATGAACGGTCATGTCCCCCGTTTTGACCGTTTCCCGAAACCGGCTTAGAAAATTCCAGAAAATTCAAAAAAACACGAAATGATGCAAGACCTTCGCGTGGTGTCATAATAAGTGATCTAGTATCCATAAAAAATAATAAACTTGGAATATGGAAGTTAGCTCGAAAAAGTGTACACATAAATGAGCTATCATCTACGAAGATTTATAGCTTTCGTGCCAAATGACGGATGTTATGGCCACATCCATGGCATAGTTTCTTTAAATTTGCCTATATTCCACACAAAGATGAATATTGGAATAACTAACAATGTTTACGAAGAAAGTTTTATTTTCCGTTGAATAAAAACATCATTTTCCATTTTCGGAGTGTCAAAAACGGGGTTTTTTGTGAAGCATCTACCAAAAATATGTTGAAAAATTGCACCAAATAAAAATATAGAGTTACTAGACCAGATTTTATCTACATAAACTCAAATTACTTCCTCTAAAAATCTTTCCATCCACCTCTTTTGAAAAAGACAAATTTCTGCCGATTCAGCTGAAACTGGGCCAAATTTAAACTACAGGTGCCTCGTAGTTTGCTCGTGATTTTTTGCAAAAATCATTTTTAGGTACCCAAGTACCTATTTCAACATAGATACACCAAGAGTTCATCAAGATTCAACACCTAGGTATGAACGGTCATGTCCCCCGTTTTGACCGTTTCCCGAAACCGGCTTAGAAAATTCCAGAAAATTCAAAAAAACACGAAATGATGCAAGAACTTCGCGTGGTGTCATAATAAGTGATCTAGTATCCATCAAAAATAATAAACTTGGAATATGGAAGTTATCTCGAAAAAGTGTACACATAAATGAACTATCATCTACGAAGATTTATGGCTTTCGTGCGAAATGACGGATGTTATGGCCACATCCATGGCATAGTTTCTTTAAATTTGCCTATATTCCACACAAAGATGAATATTAGAATAACTAACAATGTTTACGAAGAAAGTTTTATTTTCCGTTGAATAAAAACATCATTTTCCATTTTCGGAGTGTCGAAAACGGGGTTTTTTGTGAAGCATCTACCAAAAATATGTTGAAAAATTGCACCAAATAAAAATATAGAGTTAATAGACCACATTTTATCTACATAAACTCAAATTACTTCCTCTAAAAATCTTTCCATCCACCTCTTTTGAAAAAGACAAATTTCAGCCGATTCAGGTGAAACCGGGCCAAATTTGAACTACAGGTGCCTCGTAGTTTGCTCGTGATTTTTTGCAAAAATCATTTTTAGGTACCAAAGTACCTATTTCAACATAGATACACCAAGAGTTCATCAAGATTCAACACCTAGGTATGAACGGTCATGTCCCCCGTTTTGACCGTTTCCCGAAACCGGCTTAGAAAATTCCAGAAAATTCAACAAAACACGAAATGATGCAAGACCTTCGCGTGGTGTCATAATAAGTGATCTAGTATCCATAAAAAATAATAAACTTGGAATATGGAAGTTAGCTCGAAAAAGTGTACACATAAATGAGCTATCATCTACGAAGATTTATGGCTTTCGTGCCAAATGACGGATGTTATGGCCACATCCATGGCATAGTTTCTTTAAATTTGCCTATATTCCACACAAAGATGAATATTGGAATAACTAACAATGTTTACGAAGAAAGTTTTATTTTCCGTTGAATAAAAACATCATTTTCCATTTTCGGAGTGTCGAAAACGGGGTTTTTTGTGAAGCATCTACCAAAAATATGTTGAAAAATTGACCTAATAAAAATATAGAGTTAATAGACCACATTTTATCTACATAAACTCAAATTACTTTCTCTAACAATCTTTCCATCCACCTCTTTTGAAAAGGACAAATTTCAGCCGATTCAGCTGAAACCGGGCCAAATTTTAACTACAGGTGCCTCATAGTTTGCTCGTGATTTTTTGCAAAAATCATTTTTAGGTACCCAAGTACATATTTCAACATAGATACACCAAGAGTTTCTCAAGATTCAACACCTAGGTACGAACGGTCATGTCCCCCGTTTTGACCGTTTCCCAAAACCGGCTTAGAAAATTCCAGAAAATTCAAAAAAACACGAAATGATGCAAGACCTTCGCGTGGTGTCATAATAAGTGATCTAGTATCCATCAAAAATAATAAACTTGGAATACGGAAGTTATCTCGAAAAAGTGTACACATAAATGAGCTATCATCTACAAAGATTTATGGCTTTCGTGCCAAATGACGGATGTTATGGCCACATCCATGGCATAGTTTCTTTAAATTTGCCTATATTCCACACAAAGATGAATATTGGAATAACTAACAATGTTTACGAAGAAAGTTTTATTTTCCGTTGAATAAAAACATCATTTTCCATTTTCGGAGTGTCAAAAACGTTTTTTTTTTTGTGAAGCATCTACCAAAAATATGATGAAAAATTGCACCAAATAAAAATATAGAGTTACTAGACCACATTTTATCTACATAAACTCAAATTACTTCCTCTAAAAATCTTTCCATCCACCTCTTTTGAAAAAGACAAATTTCAGCCGATTTAGCTGAAACTAGGCCAAATTTGAACTACAGGTGCCTCGTAGTTTGCTCGTGATTTTTTTGCAAAAATCATTTTTAGGTACCCAAGTACCTATTTCAACATAGATACACCAAGAGTTCATCAAGATTCAACACCTAGGTATGAACGGTCATGTCCCACGTTTTGACCGTTTCGCGAAACCGACTTAGAAAATTCCAGAAAATTCAAAAAGCACGAAATGATGCAAGACCGTCGCGTGGTGTCATAATAAGTGATCTAGTATCCATAAAAAATAATAAACTTGGAACATGGAAGTGATCTCGAAAAAGTGTACACATAAATGAGCTATCATCTACGAAAATTTATGGCTTTCGTGCCAAATGACAGATGTTATGGCCACATCCATGGCATAGTTTCTTTAAATTTGCCTATATTCCACGAAATATGAATATTGGAATAACTAACAATGTTTACGAAGAAAGTTTTATTTTCCGTTGAATAAAACATCATTTTCCATTTTCGGAGTGTCGAAAACGGGTTTTTTTTTGTGAAGCATCTACCAAAAAGATGTTGCAAAATTGCACCAAATAAAATTACAGAGTTACTAGACCACATTTTATCTAAATAAACTCAAATTACATACTCTAAAAATCTTCCCATCCACCTCTTTTGAAAAAGACAAATTTCAGCCGATTCAGCTGAAACCGGGCCAAATTTGAACTACAGGTGCCTCGTAGTTTGCTCGTGATTTTTTGCAAAAATCATTTTTAGGTACCCAAGTACCTATTTCAACATAGATACGCCAAGAGTTCCTCAAGATTCAACACCTAGGTACGAACGGTCATGTCCCCCGTTTTGACCGTTTCCCGAAACCGGCTTAGAAAATTCCAGAAAATTCAAAAAAACACGAAATGATGCAAGACCTTTGCGTGGTGTCATAATAAGTGATCTAGTATCCATCGAAAATAATAAACTTGGAATACGGAAGTTATCTCGAAAAAGTGTACACATAAATGAGCTATCATCTACGAAGATTTATGGCTTTCGTGCCAAATGACGGATGTTATGGCCACATCCATGGCATAGTTTCTTTAAATTTTCCTATATTCCACACAAAGATGAATATTGGAATAACTAACGATGTTTACGAACAAAGTTTTATTTTCCGTTGAATAAAAACATCATTTTCCATTTTCGGAGTGTCGAAAACGGTTTTTTTCGTGAAGCATCTACCAAAAATATGTTGAAAAATTGCACCAAATAAAAATATAGAGTTACTAGACCATATTTTATCTACATAAACTCAAATTACTTCCTCTAAAAATCTTTCCATCCACCTCTTTTGAAAAAGACAAATTTCAGCCGAGTCAGGTGAAACTAGGCCAAATTTGAACTACAGATGCCTCGTAGTTTGCTCGTGATTTTTTGCAAAAATCATTTTTAGATACCCAAGTACCTATTTCAACATAGATACACCAAGAGTTCATCAAGATTCAACACCTAGGTATGAACGGTCATGTCCCCCGTTTTGACCGTTTCGCGAAACCGGCTTAGAAAATTCCAGAAAATTCAAAAAAACACGAAATGATGCAAGACCTTCGCGTGGTGTCATAATAAGTGATCTAGTATCCATAAAAAATAATAAACTTTGCATATGGAAGTTATCTCGAAAAAGTGTACACATAAATGAGCTATCATCTACGAAAATTTATGGCTTTCGTGCCAAATGACAGATGTTATGGCCACATCCATGGCATAGTTTCTTTAAATTTGCCTATATTCCACAAAAAGATGAATATTGGAATAACTAACAATGTTTACGAAGAAAGTTTTATTTTTCTGTTGAATAAAAACATCATTTTCCATTTTCGGAGTGTCCAAAACGGGGTTTTTTTGTGAAGCATCTACCAAAAATATGTTGCAAAATTGCACCAAATAAAATTACAGAGTTACTAGACCACATTTTATCTAAATAAAGTCAAATTAATTACTCTAAAAATCTTCCCATCCACCTCTTTTGAAAAAGACAAATTTCAGCCGATTCAGTTGAAACCGGGCCAAATTTGAACTACAGGTGCCTCGTAGTTGCCGATCTCAATACTTACAAAATCCGTCTGGTAGCCTATTGGCTATAGAGCGAGGTAACGAACGCGAGGTCGCGGGTTCGAGCCGCTGCTGCTCCTTTTTTGCGCAATTAAGCGCGCGCGTGTAGATTTGGCTGCGCTCACAGTAAGCGCTGAGTTGGTAGCTCGGCACTGTTTGTACATGACTTGTCAGCAATATTTGTGGGTCCAACTTGTCAAATTTGGGGGGCCAACCATGACACCTATGATGATATTTGACACATAGGCGAAAGCATCACATATGAGGCAGCATGACCATTTAAATTGGTCTCAATCGGGACAGAATAGGGGAGCAAGCACCTGCTGTTTGAATTGTGACCAACTCATTTACAAGTTTAGACTCCCTCAAACAATTGGCTTCGGATATATGACCAATTTTTTCAAAGTCACCGAGAGATGGTCACTAGTTGACATATTTCTTGTAGTGTCAGGTATTTCTCCAGCGGGGCTAGGGTTTCACCGGGAGGGGGGCTATGGAGCTTCTGGATCCCAACACAAGTTAGGGGGTGCCATACCATGTTAGTATAGGTGTTTTGTGTGCTTTGGATGTCAAAGATTTCTCTCCGGGGTGTGACCCGCTTCACCGACATCCATTTCTCTCTCGTGAGCGCTTATAGGGTGAAACTCCCGTATCAGACCAAACATCGTGAATCTTCCGAAGAGGTGGGTTCTACCTTTTTGTTTTGTGTTCCTATGGGCTATCCTAGCACAACCAAGCAAATAGTTCCACATTGCTACTCCCTTTCGACGCAGTTACCGCGTGTTTCCGTATAAGTCAGGTATTTCTCCAGCGGGGTCAATGTAGCAGCAGTATTGATGCCAATGGTGGATCTGAGATCTGTTCGCTGGAAGGAACCAAAGAACGACAGTGCCGAACTGGCCCGTAAACAAGCTCAATATGTACAACGACGTGCTCACCGACTTGTCTCGTGCAGCGAGCTGTTTTGACGTTGTTGTTCGCGCCGTTTACACTGTCGCGCGCGACCCCTCGCGCGCCACCGTGGGTTTGTTCGAGTGAAGAGGCCGGGGATGCGTGGTCGCGGGAGCCAGCTTCCACGTGCGGAAAGGTTCGGAACATGCGAAGTGGAGCCGAAGGCACGCGAAGTGCACTGCATTTTGTTGGACCGTAGATTTTCCGGGCACAGATTTCTGGCTACGTGAGTAGCCTTTGTACGTGCATGTGTCAGTATATTGGCCAGGATGCGTGTCACCCGGGATGCTAGCTCGGTGCCTGTCATTTTCTCCGTAGAAAGAACTAGGCACATCCGGATGCCGTATTCTTTCGAGTGCGAAGGTAAGACCCAAAGATCTCTCTTATGGGCCTGGAATCGCACTCAAGCTGCATCCTCCGGAAAATTTCCGTGTCAGCAACACGAAGAAAAATCCTAGCGGACGCGATGGGTACCGCTATAGGTTAAGTTCGACTCGGTAAGACCTCCACGGCCGAGTCGCAACGATCACCTCGCCGAATTCGAGTCGGAGGTCCCGAGTCTGTGTAGGCCAGAATTGTTTTTGCCCTGGATGCAATTAATTGGCCCTGAGCTTTCGGGAGAGCCAAGCAACTGAGCCACATCCTTCTGCGAAAACAGCCAGAACACACGCACATTTATTACTCCATGCCCGAGTACAAGAAGCGCATCACGCACAGGGTATGCGCCCTCTAACGTCAAGCGGTTGAAGGGATCAATCGAAGGAAATCACGATGAACTTTGAGTGTCCACCCGACAGATTCTCAGTCGAGCAAACACTTGGGGGCTACTGACGTGGGGATGAACCCTGGACCTATCGGGTGAGCCTACCCAGTCCAAGGCCCATGAACCTAAGCCCAAGGAGGGGTGCCACCAGTAGTTCTAGAAGGCCCAACCGAAGGTCCACCCGCGAAGCCTTGCGGGTCAAGAAGGAAACTTGTAACCGATCTAACCGGCCCAACCGAAGGTCCACCCGCGAAGCCTTGCGGGTCAAGAGGGACGGTTTGAGACCTGGCCACCTATATAAGGTCAGGAGAACCACCGGGAGGGGGACCAAGCAATCTCACACCACCAAAGCCTTGAGCTCGAGACCATACTCTCGACTTGAGCACCCCCATTGTAACCGATCTATTGATAATACAAATTGACAAGAGCAGGAGTAAGGGTTATACCTCTACGAGGGCCCTGAACCTGGGTAAATCGTGCCGTTGTTAGCCGACGATCGTCACCAGCGCTTGTACGTTCTCCTAATCGAAACCCTACCGGTTCATCCGAGGGACTTGTTGAGATGACTATTCGACAGCAGCCGACCCCACAGAGGAAATTTTTTGTGGCTTGATGCGGCATTCGGCCGAACGCAGCCGGGTTTTCAGATACAAAGTGCGCAGATGTTTCGTGGAACGATGGTAGCCCCCGAGTGTTTTCCCACTTTCACGTGTGAACCGAAGTCGTCTTTCCGAACTCAAGACCCACGGAGACCTACCTATAGTGACGTCAATGTACTAGTGAGCATGGAGGTTTGGTTAGGCTTGGTTACGACGACATTGAGTTGGCGGCGGAGGAAGACTCGGCATGAAGGCCAGGGTGCCATAGTCTTCATTGATCCAAAGAAAGAAGCTATCATAGGCAAGACCTGGATGATCGAGTTATCATATTGACTTGGGTTATGCCAACTTGTGTTGTGTTTCGTAATCAGAGCTACTTGTCCTTGTGTTGCCCAAGAGAGATGGAGTAACTACGTCCTAACGTTAGATCCATTATCTCACAGAGTGAACGACATTCAGACAATTCATCCCTCTTTTTTCCATACCAAGAAAGGGGAAATCCTTATGTTGCACCCCATCAAATCAAGGAGTTTCCCTTCCTTCTCACCAGCGAAGTAGTTACTACGAAGCAAGCATACGAGTCTGCATCGTGTGAATGCCATAAGCGGGCTACTGATTTTTTCATTGTCTTGGTTACAATAGGTTACATCACCCTTCAAGTGTAGAAAGGGCGGAGGAGTTCGGCGT
Source organism: Alopecurus myosuroides (assembly GCA_028641055.1). NCBI lineage: Eukaryota > Viridiplantae > Streptophyta > Magnoliopsida > Poales > Poaceae > Alopecurus > Alopecurus myosuroides. Next base: position 91,049,619 of record CM054061.1, read on the forward strand.
TCCATGGGCACTCCGTTTCCTCTCTGGAAGTATCCGCCTAGTTCCTTCGTGGTTCGCGCGCGTCGACGAGGTAGTAGGCGTTCTTGTGGAGGGCCTTGCTGATGATGAAGGGTCCTTCCCATGGGGACGACAGCTTCTGTAGGCCATTGGTGTCCTGAATCAGCCGGAGGACGAGATTGCCTTCGTGAAATGCGAGAGGGCGGACTCGCTGGCTATGGTAGCGACGGAGGCTCTGCTAGTAAACCACCGACCTAGATAGCGCGAGCTCTCGGGCTTCTTCTAGCAGGTCAACGCCGTCTTGATTTGCTCTCTGTGCTTCTTTCTCCGTGTAAAGGACGACTCGGGGAGAGTCGAACTCGATGTCAGCCGGGAGGATCACTTCTGCTCCATAGATGAGGAAGAACGGTGTGTAACCGGTCGACCGGTTGCGGGTGGTGTGCAGACTCCACAAGACGGAAGGTAGCTCCTCAAGCCAGTAGACGGGTGCATGCTCAAACGGGTCGACCAGCCGGGGCTTGAAGCCAGCTAAGATTAGGTTATTCGCTAGTTCCACCTGGCCGTTGGACTCAGGATGTTCCACAGACGCAAGATCTAGTCGGATGCCCTTTCTGCCGCAGAACTTGGTGAAGGCCCCCTTTTCAAAGTTGGTCCCGTTGTCGGTGATGATGCTATGGAGATAGCCGTATCGGTATATGACGTCCTGGAAGGAACTGACGACCGTCTGGCCGTCCAACCGCTTGATTGGCTTTGCCTCGATCCATTTGGTGAATTTATCCACCGCCACCAGAAGATGGGTCATACCGTCCCGCGCCGTCTTGAACGGACCGACCATGTCGAGCCCCCAGACGGCAAATGGCCAAGTGATGGGGATGGTCTTCAGGCCAGAGGACGACGTGTGTTTCTACGCTCGAACGCACTGGCAGCCGCTGGAGGCTCGCACCAAGTCCTCCGAGTTGGCCAAGGCTGTGGGCCAAAAGAAACTGTATCGGTTGGCTTTGAAGTCTATGGCCCTTGACGAGGCGTGGTGGCCACATTCCCCTCCGTGGATGCTCAGGAGCAGGCGGACGCCCTCCTCTTGATCGACGCGGCGTTGGAACACCCTGCACACGCTACGCTTGTTCAGCCAGTTGTTGATGATGGTGTAGTCGCGAGAGTGACGCTATATTTGTCAGTTGTGAACCTCGTCTTGTGGGAGACGGCCGTGGGAGAGGTAATCGAAGATGGGTTGTCCCCACAACGTCGTGGCATGGATGACGAGTATTTCCTGTGCATCCAGCTAGGTATCCCCTGCGTATGCTTCTCCAGCCGCTTCTGGGCCTTCTCCCTTGTCACCCAGTGCCGGGTTGGGACCATGCGGCGGCTGGGGAGCGGTAGCCCCCCGAGTTTCCTGGTTTTCCGGCTGAAGGGATGGCTCCAGCCGGATGGCCTCCTTAATGGCCGTGTCCGCGGTGGAGTATTTCTCCACAATGGTTAGGAGCGCCGCGATGTCATCGGGGTTTGCCCTGTAGACCTTGTGCTTCAGCATGGTTCTTTTTCGACATCTGGCGGTGAAGTGCCCGATGGCCGTTTTCTCGTCGATTCCCTCGCAAGTGTTTCGGAGGTTGGTCCATCTTCGGAGGTATTCCCGGTCGCTCTCCTTCTCCCCCTGGACGCACTGAGCAAGCTGATGCGATCGACCCGGCCACTGGTAGGTGTTGGAGAAGTTGTAGACGAAGACTTCCTCGAAGTCCAGCCAGGAGTTGACGCTGCCGGCTGGGAGGCTATTGAGCCAGGCTCAAGACGGTCCTTGAAGCATGAGTGGCGCTTAGCGGACCGCCACCCTCTTGTTTCCGCCTACGATGGCGACGGTCATGACGTAATCGGCGAGCCAGTCTTTGGGCTTGGTGGTGCCGTTGTATTTAGGGGTGTCCCACGCGAGCGGGAATCTCTCCGGGAAGGGCTCTTCCCGGATGCGCGGCCCGGCGCATGCGGGGCCGTCTGCTAGCTCGTCTTCGATCCATTAGGAGAGCTTGAGTCTGTCGACGCGGTCGCGGGCATCGGGGTTAATGGCGGGGCTAACAGTTTCTAGGAAGCCTTGGATGTCGCCTCTAGAGCTAGCTGCCTCGCGATTCCGGTGGCGTCCTTCCCAACCTGGCGGAGGCATATTTGCTCGATTGGCCTGACCCTCCGGCTAGTGGCCTTTTCCACCTTGATTTTTTTCCCGATTGCCTTCTACGCGGGGCTTCGCACGATGGAAAGAATCGACGCTGCGCTCGCGGTGTCCTCTGGCGACTAGCTACCGACGGTTTGGCGTATAAGCATGCTGGCCATCGTAAGATCCGCCATTGCCTCCGTGGCCTCCAGCCGAGCGCGCCGTGGGAGCGCCATGGACCTATTGCTGCTGGTTGGCGGCCCATAAATGTCCTGTAGGCGTTGTTGCTGGCGGCCTATTTCTTCTCCTTCTAAACCGGCTAGTTCCTGCATGGCCGTCTAGGACTGCCCTCATGTTCTTTGCCGGGGTGTCGTAGACAGGCCGCCTGCTCGCAATCGGCACCTCCACCACTCCCTGGTTCATTTCGGTGATGAGGTCGCCGCCACGTCGGTGCACCGCGTCTCTTCGGCCGGCTGCGTCTGGTGCTGGCGTGTAACCGTGCACAACTTTGTACTCGCGAAAGGTGGCCTTTATCTGGCGCCGCTGGGCCGCCACTTCCTCGGTCTTGCGTAGGACCTTGATGCATGTTCTTTCCAGCTCCTCCGTCGCCTTTGCTGGGTCGGCGTCAGGGGCGATGCGCTGTCGGAGCCTAGCGGCGATTCCGTGTTTGCCGGATCCAGTCGGATGGTGACCGCCCTCGGGCTGGCTGGGGCTAACGATCACCATGGTCTCCGCAATAATGTGGGGCTCGGCGCCGCTTTCACGGCCGGCCGCCTCCTCGGAGAGACGGTCTGAGCAAACGTGCACCTCAGCGGGGTACTCGGGGACGATGGCGATATAGACGTGGTGCTCCCCGAAGAACTCGATGGAGCCAACTGCTGGGATGGGCTCCTCCTCCGTGAAGCACCCGGCGTTGTTGAGAACGTAGTCGAAGGCGCCAAACGTCATAACGAGGCCGGAGGCGACGCGCTCGCCGGAGCCGGCCACGGACCCTACACGAAGAGAGACTCTAGTCAGGCGAGTTCCCGCATGGAACGAAAGTCTGGACATCCCTCTTCGCCCCACGGGAGGCGCCAACTGTCGTGGTATTATACACGGCGGCACCATTGTGATTAGCAATGGAGTTTACATAGGGACACAAAGTACGAACGTCGGTGTCCGTACGGGATGGGTCACAAACATGCAAAGACACGATGTACCCAGGTTCGGAACCTCAGCCGAGTGAGGTCCTTACTCCTGCAAGGATCTACTATGTGTGGTTATCTGGTGTTACAAGGTGCTCCTGGAGCTGTATTTCCGACAATCCGCCCCTCTTAGAGAAGCCCTGGACTACCTTATATAGGTGCTATCAGTCTGACTGACATGTGGGGTCGGCTGTACCATCAGCCGGCTGGCCCTACAGGTGTCATACACAGTGTACAACTGTACACGAATGGCTACAAGGTACATGATAAGACTAGGTATGGTGATCACTGATCATGACACAGGTGACCAAAGTTTAAGGGTACGGCCGCCCGTTCTCTAGTAGAAACGTAGTTGACCTCCCGTGTGCTTTCTCTCCGGCCTTTAGCCCGTGCCTCACTTTTGCCCATGCATGTCCTTTCTTGTTCGTTCAACCCGGCTGTCATTGCCACCCGGCTACTTGGCAGGCGGCCCGACTGTAGCCGTCTAGGTGGTGTGTAGCCAAGTCGGCTTAACCCTGTTTGATGTTGTCTTGATCCTTTGTTTAACTTAATCGATGGGTAATCCTACCGACACCGCCAGCATGCGGCATAAATTCGGGACGCCGCGTGAAGACATCGGTAGTAGGAACTTGGGATTTTTTTTTTCTTTTTCTGCATTCTTTTTTTTTTCAGTTTTTTGTTCAATTTTTTTTACAAATTTTTTTGTTCAAATTTTGTTTTGTTTTCTTTTTCTGGTTTTTTGTGTTCCTTTCTGTTGACTTTTTGTTCAAATTTGTTTTTGTTTAAATTTATTTTTGTTCAATTTTTTTTGTTCAGAATTTTTTTTATACCGAAAAAGGTGAAAACAAGTTAAATGAAACGGCCCAGGAAGCGCCGTTCCTTAGGTGGCGCCGTGGCGGGCGGTAAATAGGAGCCCCGTAGCCGATACAGAACCAAAATTTCGAATGTGCGTTTTGGCTTGGTAAACTGCAAAGCAGGGCAGATATACGAGTCCTTCATAAAGGCCACAATACTGGCCCCATGGTTGCGCATGCACTATATAGCGCTCATAGCGAGTCCTTATAGGATTTGCCCGCGCGGTTTCGACTGATGGGCCGGGCCATCTAGTTAAGAGAAAAGATGGGAAAATAGACCGAAATGTGGGGGTTCGGGTATCGAACCTGGCATCTCGCGCCCAGGACGCAGCACACGAGCCGTTGGGCTATATCATCGATCGTGCCATACTTCTTTCTTTAGCGTTTTTATTATTCCTCCGATCCGATTTAATAGTCGGATAGTTAGGCAAAGTTTTGCCTAAACCATTCATAATCTTGCGTCCATTATTTCGGATCGGAGGTAGTATCTTGTTTTTTCTGTTTTCATTTTTCCATTTTCTGTTTTTCTTTTCCGATTTTTTTTTGTTTCTTTTTCTTTTCTGTTTTATTCTTTCTTTTTTTTGTTCAAACTTTAAAAATGTTCAAATACGAAATTTGTTCAGATAAAAAAAATTCGAATTTAAAAACTGTTCAAATCTAAAAAATGTTCAAATTTGAAATCTGTTTCAATTTTTTTTCTTTTAAATTTGAGAGTTTTTCATATTTGAAATCGTTTATTTTTTCTAAAATTGTTCAAACTAAAAATTTGTTCAAAATTAAAAATAGTTCATGTTTGGGAAAAAAATAACCTAAAGCAGGTACAGGGGCGAATCCGTTAATTGGTCGGCCCATACATCCGCGCGCAGGCGAGTCCTTATAGGACTCGCTCTAAGCGCTGTATAGGGAACCCCATGGTTGCGCTCCACGCGACCACTATATAGCGCCTATAGCGTGTTCGTGTTAGGACTCGCCCGCGTAGCCATCCTCAGCGGGTCGGCCCACTAAGCGAAATATTCAGTGAAAATAAGATGCAGGCGGGGGGAGGGGGGTTCGAACCTGAGATCAGAAGTCACCCTCGAAGGAGCGCGGCTACTGTGGATCACCACGCTTTTGTGTACTGTTATATCTTTTACAGTTTATTATCTCTTCATTTTCTTATTTTCATTTTTCCTATTTTTCCTATTTTTCTTTTTTTGTTTCTTTATTTGTTTTATTCTTTCTGTTTTTGATTTTTTTTTTCAAAATTTAAAATGTTCAAATTCATATTTTTTTCATATTCGAATTTTGTTCGGCTAAAAAACTGTATAAATTTAAGTTTTGTTCAAATCTAAAATTTGTTCAAATGAATTATTGTTCAAACCTGGATATTGTTCATATGTAACATTTTTTTCATGTTTGAATTTTTTTAATTGTTCAAACTTAAATTTGTTCAAAATTTAAAATAGTTCATATGAAACAAAAAGGGAAAATGGAAAACTAAAAACAGAAAAGGGAGACAATAAAATTGTTAAAAGCGATAGCTACACATAACGCACGTGGTAGCTCAATGGCTGTGCGTTCGCTTGGTGGTGTGGAGGTTGTGGGTTTGATTTCTGCCCCCATTTTAGTTTCGCATCATTTTCAGGATCTTCTCTAGCGATTGTTGCCCCAGAGCAAGTAATTGGGCCAGCCCCACATAAAGCCACCCCGAGCGATCCGGGGGATCCAGCTCGCTACAGGCGCTACCCGCGCTCCAAGCAGGCACCGCAAGTCCGAAACTCGCCCACGAGCTCATGCAATGCTAGCTTGCCGGGCTTTTCTGCCATCGCGCATGGGCCAGTGTAACGCTGCACATGATCACTCACTCAGGAGGCAGGAGAGCGTCTTGTCAGCAATAGAAAAAGGGCAGGAGAGAGCACTGGCAGGCGGGCTCGAACAGCATCATGGCAATGAAACTTCGGCCCCTTTCAACGATCGAATCGGAGGTGACTGAACTCCAGTCCGCTGCAAGGGGCAATCCTCACTGGAACCCGGCCGGAACGGGCGTGCAGTCAACGGGCGGACAGGGCCGTAGCACGTTCTCATGCTCGCTTGGCGCATTGGCCCGGCAATGATTCCTGCCCTGCCATGATGAGGAAGCACGCATCATGGCAGTTCTGCAGGCCAGTGACCGGCTGATATTGGCACAGATGTAAGGTCCATGTGGCCAAGATAGATCTGTGGAAATTTGTAGAAACCCTAATAATTGTTGTATTGATTTGGCGGGGTATATAAAGGAGGTACAAGAGGGAGAGAGACTTGGACTACAAGTTATCTAGGAGTCCTAATCTATTCCTACTCATATCCGTATAGGTATCTAACATCCCCCCTCAGTCGTAGCGGGAGTGAAGCGAACGCTTGCGACTGGATTTGAACTCTTGCGCTTTCGTCGCTCTTCCTCTCCGTTTTCATAATCTCTCCTCTCTTCCCTCCCGCAGTCACAGCGGGAGTGGCGTGGACGCAAGTGACGACGCGGACGCTGTTGACTGCAGTTGTTGCCGATGTGTTGCTGTAGACGTAGCCGTGATGTCGATGTCGAGGTAGCTGATGGTGACGTAGCCATAGTCGAGGTAGTAGTGGTCGATGTAGTACTCGTCGTAGTCGTTGTAGCCGCAATGCCGGAGGCGCAAAAAATTGCGCGATGTGTATCACGGTGCTGCAGTTGTGTTTTTTTTTTACGACGTTTCGCACCTTGAGAGGTACCGTCGCGGGGGCGTCTTGAAAATGTCAGAGGACGCGGTCATTGGTCATAAGTGAGTCCACCAGTTTTGCCAAGACTGAAGGAAACCCACCAAGCACACAACGGTTTTGCCAGAACCGTGCGCGCGGTTTTAGGGGTTTTCACAATAGTGATGCCGGGTTGTCGATGCAGTCTTAGCCGTCGGACGCGGTCGATGCCGTCGTCGGTGTCGTGGCGTCTTGCAGTAGTACTGTCAGAGGACGCGTATCCAGCCTTGTGGACGTCGTAGTTTTAGCGGCGGCGGCGATGTGTTGACGAGATTGTCGATGAAGACCACGTTGATGTAGACCTTGGCGATGTGGTGTCGGCGATGAGGTAGTAGGCGTGAGGTGGTACGTCGCTTGGAGGCGTCCCTCGCGGCGACGATGATGTAGATGTCATGGTGTCGAGAAGTCGACGAAGTTCCACACCGGCCTGCGTGTGGTTGTTGTCGCTTCTTGTTGACGTGCTCGACGAAGATTTTGACGCGTAGCCGGGCGTAGTCGTACAGATGGTTGTAGTGGTTCGGGTCGATGCAGTTTCGGCTTGATGCAGTTCCGCTGGTGCAGATCGAAGTCAGGCGGCTAGGCGCAGATATGCTCGGTGTAGTCGTAGTGCGGCTGGTGATCGTGGTCGTCGGAAGTACGAGCGCACAATCCTTCGCGTGGGCTGCTGGTTGCTTGGTGATCTGCTTGTGGACATCTCCTCTCGTTCCTGGCTCCTAGCGCATGGATGTGTGCAACCTGGACCTGGTCCTTGAAACCGCACATGCACGTTGGAGCAAACGAGCTGTACATGCACGTGGATCGATCTGCTTGTGGAAGAAGCTGGACGTGGAGCTCGCTCACGCGTTGTTGTCGATGTGAAGCGTGCTCGTCCGGCCGGCCAACGCGTTGCTCCCGTCCAGCAGTCGTCGACGCAGATTGGATCGTTGAGCGCCGGCTTCTGTACTGATTTGCACCGGGATGTGAGGATGCGGGATGTTTAGGGATTTATTTGTAGCTAACTAGATCTAATCTATGAACTAGGAATTTCGGAATTGGCTAAAATCTAAAGAACCGATCAGATCATTGATCTAAACCGGGTGCCGCGCCCCCGAGGAGAGATCTCCCGGGGGGCGGCGCGTTGCGGAAGTGGTGGAGAAACATAGGATCGGCGCCGTGAGGCTAACCGCTCTGATACCATGTGGAAATTTGTAGAAACCCTAATAATTGTTGTATTGATTTGGCCCTCATATTGGGGGTATATAAAGGAGGTACAAGAGGGAGAGAGACTTGGACTACAAGTTATCTAGGAGTCCTAATCTATTCCTACTCATATCCGTATAGGTATCTAACAAGATCAACCTCTTATAGACCTATATATGTCCTCCCGTTGAAGATCATTGTGCTTGCTTCTTTCAATTATTATGGCAAAGATAGACAAGTGCGAGTGCCAACTGCGAGGCCATCTTCAGCATGTCCCTTGCAAATCAAGCTACTCTGCCAACTTTTTCTATGCGTATGTAAAAGACGAATGCTTGAAGTGATCATAAACCATCCACCTCCTCGGCTCTATGTACTTCAGTTCAGACTCCACTCTATGCACTCTTGAGTGCAAAATATATGGCGCGGCGCTTGGGAAGTCATGAGGGTCTACGCGTTCAATTCGTACTCACCCAGTTGTCAGGCTCAGGTGTACACAACTATACATAGTCACATAGCTGCTTATCCACCATCGGGTTTTATCTGAACTAGACAATAAGCGCGCTTCGCCGCGCCGGCTACATTTGGTTTGATACTTCACGTATTAGTGATGATGAACAGGCAGACTCATTGACGTTAATGGATTTAGCCATTTAGGTTTGCACTCGATGGCCCTGATTATGACGTGTGTAAGGGTGTTTTTTGTAGTTCTAAAAGCTAAATGTAAGGGCTGCGCCACATTTGGTTTTGCCACTCGTGTGTTACAGATGACGACTGTGGGAACAAAAGGGTGCTAGCAAGCAAATAAAACACGGGAGATAAAACAGTACCCAAAACCAATAGAAATATGTTCTTTTCAATTTTTCTCTATTCATTTTTCATGTATTAGTTTGTGAAGCTCATAGAAGAAAGGAATTGCTCCACACCATGTCGTGTCATTAAGAAAAGCAAACGCACCATAGCAGAGGGTAAAATAATCTGAATTTTCAATTCAACATGTATATCACTATACCATCAGAAATTAAGTCAGAAACGTGTTAACATGAATGTCAATATAACAATAGAAGCTAAATCCTTTCTTTTAGGGACCATAGCACCGGGAGAAGAGGCTACTAATTCTATACCTCAAAATACAGATGTTCTATTATCCACCGCTAGAAGTGGAGAGGAGCAATAAATCACCAAGTAGTAGAACTAAATTTAAAGAGCATCAAAGACATGTAGCTTTGCTCGTAAATAAATGCCAGACAGGCTATGAGTGCCTTGATCGTGATGCTTTCCTGAAAAGAAATATTACCATAGGTTAACCTTCAGACACAAATTGTTCAGATAAAACAGCCGACAGAGGTAAAAAAATGAGAGGACATAAGATTCAATAACTTATGTTGTTTTCTTATTTTCTGTATAGAAGGCAATGTGCATATACAACAGTACCCATATATATAATAAGAGAATATAATATTAACAATGACGGATCGATAACAATTCAATATGTAGTTCTCCGTACATATATTTAAAGAAAGGAACATACACAGTTTCATCTGAGGCCAGAAGAACCCTCTCTCTTTTCCTACACATCGATTAACGAATAAGATTTTCTTTCCAGCATACAATCTCCATATTTTGTAATCACTGGCTTGCTTGTAGAAGATATTTTCTTCAATGTCTTTGATATCTCCGAACCTACAATCATCAAACAATTAAGACTGGGTCATTCTAATGACTTACATCATGAAATTATAGGAACAAAGGAATTCAATTTTGCCAGTAAGGTACTTAAAGAACACCTATCAAACATGGGAGATATGGCAAATCAATTAACTCTACTTCTTAAAATGAGAACACCTAGTTCTTTCACTTACATGATGATAGAAATAAAATGATAGGTGGGTAAACGCACTTCACCATGCCCACGACATTTGATTTTACCCCTCGTGTGTTTGCGTTGACTACCCCCTTGACACAAAGGATGCAAGCACAAGAGTAAAACTTGTGAGAAAAAATCGCTAAGCGTGCTTCAATGCGCTAGTGACATTTAGTTTTTCCCTTCATGTGCTAGTGATGACGACCCTGGGGCACAGATGATGCCAACAAACAAATAAGACATGTGAGAAAAAAATCCTAAAAATCAGTATATAGATATTTTTTTCCATTTCATTTCTTCATTTTTCTAGTTTTTTTCCTAAAGCATCGAATTAGTTTTGGGCTTTGTGTGCTACTGTTTAGCGATGAAGATTTTGGATTTGTCTTGGGACTGGCTGGGTCTGACAGTGGCATAACTGAAGTTGTCAGTTTTTTTTGTAGTTCTCATAAATTGATTGTATTATGTGTTGCGTTAAATCGAGGAGAGGGGCCTGTTTGTGTTTGGCCTAAACAGTCTAGCTGGTTCTTTTAACTGGTTCAAGCACATGAGACAGCATTATTTCTTCCTTTTCTTTTTTGAATGTGATGAGGATGAGAAGAACATGGGTTACTCACGATATTCTAGGAAATAAATGATACGATGCTCAAGTCTTCAAAAGTAAAAACTATATTTACTGGCATCAAAAGGACTAAATAACATTTGTACTCGATATGCCTTCGTAAACTGAACAAAATATGGAAAGACAAAATAATGCAGCTGACAAACTATAATTGATGACACATGCAAAATTCTGGACAGTATGCGAGATCAAATGGATCTGGAAAAGGAAACATAGTAAACTACTCTAAATGTGAATATCTGTATGTGAACAGTTTATAAAAGGCTAATATATTATAAGTTTTCAGATTCCAGTTCTGGATACAGGCCAATAAGAAATTCAGATCTTCATAACTTCCATCTGCTTGTCATTTAAGAAACACTTGATGAAGAGGAAGTAGTTTCCACGTCAGGTTTGACCCTGTATGACATTGCTGTGACAGGGTAGTGTGGTGGTGGAGACAAACTTCAAGTTATATGCCTACTCTGCTTCCAGTTCGCACTGTGAAACTATATGTTCTTTTAGGTACCTTAGGTTTCATAGGAGTGAACAAATCTCTCACCCCTCATTCAGGATATTGCTTGATAGTTTCTATTGCATGTTTCTCATTGCCTTTGTTTATCTGTACATGTCAAATGTATCACAACGCAAAATTATAATATCCAATTTCACATGATTTTTTTTGCTTAAGAAAGACACCACTCTATCAAATACATATCATTCTGTAAGGTTGTAAAGTGGCAAGTACTAATTCACAGGACAACAACAACTAAATAATATCCATTTCGGTGTTTGCGCATATTGTGTTACCTGTGAAACCTTTACCACTCAATAGCACGAAGCACCCAAAACTTAGCTTGTCTCACTCGCTGATGACGGTGGAATGAACTTTAACATCAGCCTACCCAGACTGAACCGAGTGGAAGATGCCATACAAAGGACTACCCCCGACCTGTTGTGTTTTCCCTGTAGACTAATAACATAAGAGATTATTGCATAGGTCTGTATAGTGTATTGAAGATAGATGTTGTCGGAAGTGTTTAAGAGTTTACAATGCTACTTCCGACAGGTTCCTAAGCAAGAGTTGAAAGTGCTATTTCAATTGATTCATTTTTTGTGCTTGTTGATCCCTGCCGGTGGATCTTGTATGGGTGATTGTTTGTGCTGCAGAAAGATTGTATTTTTTGGTGAGAACTACCTAAATATACAGAAAAATATTTATCTTGTTCTTTCTATACCTTTGAAGGATAACAGGTACTCATAATACTCCACAAGGGATAAAGAATAAACCATGCCACAAATGCCTTAAATTGGGACTTAAAGTTATTATTCAGCTATTTTTTTTACATGCAACAAATCCAGTTGAACCTGCCGCCGCTGCACCGCGTCTTCTCCAAGTCGAGTCTCTCCACAGCTCCTACAATGCAAAGAGCACGTCAAGGATGACCTGCTGCTTCTCCCAGCCAGCACTGCTCCTCCTCTGCTGCTTTCCTCTGATGGTACTGCCCCCCACTACTCTGGCGGCGAAAGATGTGGAGGAGGCCAACTTCCCCGAAGCGCGTCGAGGCGCGAGCGCGGTGGACCACTGCCCTCGAGCGTGTCACAGTGCCTTCTGAAGTAGTGAAGCAGGGCACATGCGTCTACAGGTGCAGCACGTGGAGGGCCGGCCCGGTATGGAGGAGACGACGAACCGGTCGTGGGGAGCCAGGCCGGCGGAGGCTGGTGGGATAATAAAGGCAGTGGGTGGCGACCGTGGAGGAAGATCGGAGAAAAGAGACGTGGGTGGGTCAGTTAGTGTGGCGTTCTCCCGATTGTTCGATGGTGGGATCATGGAGCAGCCAGCTGCGACGCACAAGCCGGAATGCAGCCACCGGCCCACAAACAGCGACGGAACGGGCGGCAAATGCACTTAGAAGAGCCACAGACAACCAAGATTACATCTTTTTTTTTTGAACAAAAAGATTACATCTTTAGTGTAATACATGGAATAGTATGAGCCTATACAGAATTGATAGAAGATATATAGAGGCAAATACTGGGCCCATTTTATTTATATAAATTCCTCGGGATCAATTAACCTAACACCATCTTTTTGTTTGCAGCAATCATGGCAATAAAAATCAATTATTATTTGATGAAGGAGTTGACCACCTAGTCTTGTTAACACACCGAAAAGCATAATTCTTGTTTAGCAAGTAGTAATACAATTTCACCAAGCATATAAAACCAGAGGATAGGTCCTCAAACTTGCCTAGTTGTGGTATTAAGATTCATACGTTCAATTTCAGCCCGGTAAGATTCCTCAAGACCTAACCTTGCTCAGTTGTACTACGAAGGCCCAGATTCAGTAATGTGACAGAAATATGAGCTCTTCAAACTTCCTTAGTTGTGAGTTGTGACATTAAGGTTCTTAACTTCAACTTTAGCCTCTTAGGCTCCTTCAAGGCCTTAGCTTGATTAAGTGTACTAATTAGGCTCATCTTCATTAATTAATGTACTAATGTGACAGAAAAATAGTGTGGCAGACCACATGAGGGACGTAAAGATGCTTACCTCTACTGATTATGAACCTCAAACATGTTCTACCAATTAAGAACCTTCATGTCCAATTAAATTTCCATCAATTAGTTGTATTTACCTGCAAACACCAGGTTCCCAGTTTTTCACCTGAAATTGAGAGGCCACATATGACATCACAAAGCAGCTCGTGTGAACAGACTCAGATCGAGAACACTAAATTATATAAACATCACATCAAACCTAGAAATTGCACATCTGTCGCCGAATTAACATCAAGCATCGAGAACAATTACAAACTGGAAACTAAATCAGATCAACACTAAACCTCAAACCGACGCAGGGACTCAAACTAACATATATACTACCAATAATTAAAAAATAGTCTTCACCCTACTGGTATCACAATCATACAATTGCAGTAGCAATCTAAGAAAATATATTCAGTATACATGGCAAACCTGAAAAGTTCCTAGACCTGCTTTATGGCCAAAATTGGATATGAACCCAACGCACCAAATCCACCATACAACTGTTGGAAATATGAGCAATTTACCACATAATTTAATTACTAGAAACAGTAGGTAAAGCAGAACTACAATTGCAATAGTCAAAGTAGTCATTTGAATTTTCGGAGAGTAGACAAAGGGCATGCATAGTTTAATCATATGAATTTCCAGAGAGTAGGCAACAGGCATACATAGTATAGAATTTGGAGAAAACAAATCTACTCCAATTGCTAGAACAAAGAATTCTAGTAGGATCTGAAACATGAGATTGAACAGAGAAGACATGAACACATACTGGACAGGAGCTGGTGCAGCAGCGGGACCATTGTTGACGTTGTCGCCCATGTCGTCGAAGAGATCGTCGACTTCCGGGAAGAAGTCGTCGTTCGGGAAGATGTCGCTGTCGTCCGTGATGAAGAAGCCAGTAGTCGCGCAGAGCGCTCCCCAAAAACCTTATCGCCCTTCTCCCGTACAGGACTCGAAGTAGCGCAGTTTCGGAGGCCTACTGTCCCGACCGGCGGTGCACGCCGCAGGCCAGGATGGGGAAGACTTGAGCGGTGGCGCAAGGCTTGGAAACGAGAAGGCAGTGTAATGCTGTGTGTCTCTCTGGAGAGCAGCGACCTCTGGTTTTATAGGCACGGAGCAGAAGCCGAACAGGCCACGCGAGAAGATGAAACGAAGAGTCGGAAGGCAAACAGCCGAAGCTGAGCAGCCTCCGTAATCAAAACCCACTTAGCAAAGCGTTTCGTTTCAGATTCCTGTGCCTGTTCATATTCTAATTCGTGCGTGTGGCAAAATAAAGAGAGAGAGAGGCTCTCGGCTCGAGGCATTCCCGCAACCCGCGGCGCGCGCGCGCGTCGTGGCGAGGCGAGGCGAGGCGTGGCGAGGCGGGCGGCGGAGGAGGAGCGCGCGTGTAGTCATCTCTTTCTCATGCTCATACAACAAGTGGAAAGCCCTCCCTTATAAACAGGTAAAACTTCCACTAAACTAGCAATGTGGGACTAAACATTTGTCCCACCTCTTGCCATGCACGAATGGGCCAAGTGGGCCTCTAGGATTTATTAGGAATTTCTGGAATATTAAATGGGCTGGTTTATTTGGGCCAAAATTCCAACAATCCCCCACCAGATTCCAGAGGCACACGAAATTTGCCTTTGGTTCCAAAACATTGTTTTATATACCGATGCTTAGTGGAGACTGTGAAGTTGAACTTCCACCTAGAACTTTATGCTACACTAGTAAGCAACTTGGACAGTGGACTGCGCCTTGAACTGCAAGTTTTCTGCGAATCTAGTTTCACATAAAGCCTTGATCGATACTAGGCTGCCGCAGGACTTCCCCGCGGGTGGAGCTTATGCGTCATACTCCTTGACCTTTCATGAGTTTATTAGAGAGCACCCAACTCTCATGGACTGCGACGTTTGACAGTCAGACTCACATAGGTGTGTTCTTCAAAGGATGTTCTGCAGGACAACATCTCTGCTTAAATAAGCCACTTAGAACACATTAAGATAAACATCAACCTGCCTTGCAGAGTAGGAGAGCATTGCATCTTCATGGAGTGGTATAAATATAAAAAGTAGGGATACTCTCCTCTCAGTTGATCAACAGCTTGTCTCCCAATTCTAATTCACGGGATCTCCGATCACATAGAGTGGGTTGCCACAGTGAAACAACTTATATTGTGGGTCTCATACCCATCTCCTTCGATGCATTATCTATCACGTTACGCGATAGACCCTTTGTGAAGGGGTCTGCCAAGTTTTTAGATGTATGGATATAATCCAATGCAATAACTCCGGAGTTTCTCATTTTTCTGACAGATTTTAGTCTCCTCTTCACATGCCTTGATGACTTCATATTGTCCTTAGAACTGTTTACTTTGATGATCACAGTTTGATTATCACAGTTCATCGGAATAGCGGGTATAGGTTTTTCAACCACAGGTAAGTCCATCAAGAGCTGTCTCAGCCACTCTGCTTCAACAGTGGCTGTGTCCAATGCTGTGAGTTCTGCTTCCATAGTTGACCTCGTTAAGATGGTCTGCTTGCAAGACTTCCAAGAAACAGCGCCACCACCAAGTGTAAATACATATCCACTCGTGGCCTTTATCTCATCAGCGTCAGATATCCAATTTGAATCACTATAACCCTCAAGTACCCTTGGGTACCCAGAATAGTGAATCCCATAGCTCGCAGTGCCTTTCAAATAGCGCATGATTCTCTCAAGAGCGCGCCAATGATCATCGCCCGGATTTGAAACAAATCGGCTAAGTTTGCTTACAGCATACGCGATGTCAGGCCTCGTAGCGCTAGTTAAATACATAAGCGAGCC
This sequence comes from Alopecurus myosuroides, assembly GCA_028641055.1. Classification (NCBI taxonomy): domain Eukaryota; kingdom Viridiplantae; phylum Streptophyta; class Magnoliopsida; order Poales; family Poaceae; genus Alopecurus; species Alopecurus myosuroides. The sequence continues at coordinate 91,065,531 of CM054061.1, forward strand.
AATAATCTGAGAGTATCTAAGTTGATCCTTTGCAATTCTTCTGTTTTTACGAAGTAGCACACTGGGATCATATGGGGTTGGTGAAGGCTTGCAATCGCTATACCCAAAACGACTCAAGACCTTCTCAACATAGTGAGATTGAAGCAGTGTTATCCCACCATTGTCATCTCTCAGTAACTTGATGTTAAGGATAACATCAGCAACTCCTAGATCTTTCATCTCAAAACAGTGAGATAGGAAACTCTTGACCTCTTCAATCACTTTGAGGTTAGTTCCAAATATTAGTATGTCATCAACATACAAACAAAGAATGACACCTTCGCCCCCACCATGGCGATAGTACACACATTTGTCAGCTTCATTTACAGCAAAACCTGCTGCAGTCAAAGTTCTTTCGAATTTCTCATGCCACTGCTTAGGCGCTTGTTTAAGGCCATATAAAGATTTCAGCAATTTGCACACCTTTCCTTCCTGACCATTTACCACGAATCCATCTGGCTGGTCCATGTAAATTTCCTCTTCCAACTCTCCATTTAGGAAAGCGGTCTTAACATCCATTTGATGAACAAGAAGACCATGTGAAGCAGCCAGCGAAAGTAGAACTCGAATGGTGGTCAGGCGTGCCACAGGTGAGTAAGTATCAAAGAAATCTTCACCTTCCTTTTGAGTATAACCCTTGGCCACAAGCCGTGCCTTCTACTTCTCAATAGTACCATCAGGCCTAAGCTTCTTCTTGAACACCCACTTGCATCCTACAGGTTTGCACCCGTAAGGACGATCAGTGATTTCCCAAGTTCCATTAGCCAAAATGGAATCCATCTCACTACGGACGGCTTCCTTCCAATAGTCAGCATCTGGAGATGCATAGGCCTCTGAAATGGAACTGGGAGTATCATCCACGAGGTATACAATGAAATCATTACCAAAGTACTTTGCAGTCCTCTGTCTCTTGCTTCTTTTTGGAGTTTCACTGTTGTCCTCCATAGGATTTTCAACGTGTTCCATCGAAATGGTAGGTTCAGGAAGTGGAACTAATTCTTGACTTGATGAATTAGGAATCTCCTGATGTGACGAGGTAGACATATCCTTCATAGGAAAAATGTCTTCGAAGAAAGTCGCATCATTTGACTCCATAATTGTACCAACACGTATGTCAGACACATCGGATTTTATGACCAAGAATCTGTAGCCAATGCTATGAAAAGCATATCCCAGAAAAACACAATCCACAGTGTTTGGTCCAACCTTACGCTTCTTAGGGAATGGAATATTGACTAACGCCAAACAACCCCAAGGTCGTAGGTAAGAGAGTTTTAATCTTTTCTTCTCCCATTCCTCAAATGGAGTTATCTCTTTGTCTTTTGTAGGGACTCGGTTTAGGACATGACACGCAGTCAGAATAGCCTCCCCCCACCATGCCTTGGAAAGACCCGATGTATCTAACATGGCGTTAACCAAATCAGTTAGAGTACGATTCTTTCTCTCAGCCACCCCATTTGACTGAGGTGAATAAGGAGGCGTCCTCTCATGAATTATACCATGTTCCGCACAAAAAGAATCAAACTCGTTGGAAAAATACTCTCCACCCCGATCCGACCTTAGCCTCTTAATCTTTCGATCAAGTTGGTTTTCTGCTTCATCTTTATAAATTTTGAAGAAACTCAAAGCTTCATCTTTTGATTTCAGAAGATACACATGACAATATCTGGTGGAGTCATCAATTAACGTCATGAAATATTTCTTTCCACCTTTTGTTAACACACCATTCATTTCACAGAGATCAGAATGTATGAGCTCTAGTGGTGCCAGATTCCTCGCCTCTGCAGTTTTATGGGACTTGCGAGGTTGCTTAGCTTGCACACACACTCGGCACTTAGAACCCTTAATAGGTGTGAAGTGGGGAATTAAGCTCAATTTGGATAGTCGTGTCATGCAGCTAAAACTGATGTGACAAAGACGTGAATGCCATAAATTTGATTCATTGTTGCAAACATGGTTTACAACGTTATTACAGACATCAGTCAAAGACAAGCGAAACAAACCACTACATTCATATCCTTTACCAACAAAGGTTCCAAACTTGGACACTACAAATTTATTCGACTCAAAGACAAGCTTGTAGCCATCTCTACACAGAAGAGAACCGCTAACAAGATTCTTATTTATAGAGGGCACATAGTTCACGTTCTTCAGTCGTACAGTCTTCCCCGAAGAGAACTTCAGATCGACCGTACCAACACCGCGAACAGAAGCATGTGAGCCGTTGCCCATCAGCACGGAAGAAGTTCCTGCTGCCTGATAAGAAGAGAACATGGAAATATCAGAACATACATGTACATTGGCGCCCGTATCAATCCACCAATCAGGAGAATGACATACTGAAAGAACAGTAGGAAATATACCGTACCCTGCGTCCTTCATCTCAGTATCACCAATGACAACATTGACGGTCTTGCCGCCTTTCCCATGTTGACGCTTGTCAAAGCGATTCGGGCAGTTGGGAGCCCAGTGTTCAAGATCACCGCAAACATGGCAGACTCCTTTCTTCTTCTCATACTTCTTCTCATACTTCTTCTTGAAGTTGGTAGAATGTGGTGTCTTGTTCTTCACATCAAACTTTCCTTTACCCTCAAACTTGTTCTTGTTTCTGAACTTGTGGGTTTGGAAGTTTCTCTTCTGTACCAGGTTGGCACTAGAACTTCCATCAGCACCTCGAGCACGTGTGTCCTTTGCTCTTGCCTTTTCTTCGACATCAAGAGTCCCGATGAGATTAGAGACAGAAAACTCCTGTCTCTTGTGCTTCAGAGACGTAGCAAAGCTCCTCCATGAGGCAGGAAGTTTGGCAATGATGCCTCCGGCAATAAACTTGTCCGGTAACACACAAGTGAAGTGCTCAAGTTCTTTGGCGAGTGACTGAATCTCATGAGCCTGCTCAACCACGGAGCGCTCATCAGTCATCCTGTAGTCATAGAATTGCTCCATGACATACAGTTCAGTGTCAGCATCTGCGGTACCAAATTTTGCCTCAAGTGCATCCCACATATCCTTGCCATTGTCAAATGACGCATAAGCATCAACAATGTTATCTCCAAGAACACTGATCAGAGCAAGCTTAAAGAGGGTATTCATTTTCTCATAGTTTGCCTCCTGTTGAGGGTCAAGATCACCCGTAGGCTTGCCAAGAGTGGCGTCATAGCAGTTCATGGATTGAAACCAGAGAACTGCTCTCACGCGCCATCTCTTATAATTGGCGCCCTCAAACACAGGTGGCCTCATAGACGCAGCAAATCCAGTTGGGGTAAATTGCCTATCATAAGGTTTTTGGATTGTTGGAAATATGAGCAATTTACCACATAATTTAATTACTAGAAACAGTAGGTAAAGCAGAACTACAATTGCAATAGTCAAAGTAGTCATTTGAATTTTCGGAGAGTAGACAAAGGGCATGCATAGTTTAATCATATGAATTTCCAGAGAGTAGGCAACAGGCATACATAGTATAGAATTTGGAGAAAACAAATCTACTCCAATTGCTAGAACAAAGAATTCTAGTAGGATCTGAAACATGAGATTGAACAGAGAAGACATGAACACATACTGGACAGGAGCTGGTGCAGCAGCGGGACCATTGTTGACGTTGTCGCCCATGTCGTCGAAGAGATCGTCGACTTCCGGGAAGAAGTCGTCGTTCGGGAAGATGTCGCTGTCGTCCGTGATGAAGAAGCCAGTAGTCGCGCAGAGCGCTCCCCAAAAACCTTATCGCCCTTCTCCCGTACAGGACTCGAAGTAGCGCAGTTTCGGAGGCCTACTGTCCCGACCGGCGGTGCACGCCGCAGGCCAGGATGGGGAAGACTTGAGCGGTGGCGCAAGGCTTGGAAACGAGAAGGCAGTGTATTGCTGTGTGTCTCTCTGGAGAGCACCGACCTCTGGTTTTATAGGCACGGAGCAGAAGCCGAACATGCCATGCCTGTTCATATTCTAATTCGTGCGTGTGGCAAAATAAAGAGAGAGAGAGGCTCTCGGCTCTCGGCTCGAGGCATTCCCGCAACCCGCGGCGCGCGCGCGTCGCGTCGTGGCGAGGCGTGGCGAGGCGGGCGGCGGAGGAGGAGCGCGCGTGTAGTCATCTCTTTCTCATGCTCATACAACAAGTGGAAAGCCCTCCCTTATAAACAGGTAAAACTTCCACTCAACTAGCAATGTGGGACTAAACATTTGTCCCACCTCTTGCCATGCACGAATGGGCCAAGTGGGCCTCTAGGATTTATTAGGAATTTCTGGAATATTAAATGGGCTGGTTTATTTGGGCCAAAATTCCAACAACAACAACACACGCCATGAAACAGCTACTCTGCTCTGCTTCAAAAGAAAATTGTACCTCAAAGCTGGAGTGGTTTCGGCGGGAGTAGCCGTCGCGGAGGCAGTGGATTGCCGCACGCAGACACCATGGCGGGCGCTAGAGTCAGCCTGCAACCTCGATGGCGGCACCTCTAGCTCCCGCCCTCCTCATAAACAGATCGAGGGGCCCTCTGGGCCCTCAGGAACGCTACGCGTAGTGGGGGAAGAGGTGGAGGCGTCTGCGGTCATCCTTTCCGCCCTCGCCCCGCAGGCAGACCGCCGTCCGGCCGTGCCCAGACGCCGCTGCGCCGCCGTAGGCCATAAGGACCACGAGCCACACCCTCACCCTCCTTCGGAAGTGCCTCGATCCCCTATGGAGGCGCGGGATAGAGAGGAGAAGGAGCAGCGTTCCCTCAGGCGAGGGTGAGCGGCGGGGATTGGAGATGAACGACGGCTGCAGAAGGAGATGCGAGGAAGGAGAGAAGGAGACAAAAGAGCAAACTGGGCCACGGTCTAGGGACAGGAAAAAAACCCAAAATCAAAGGGCCCACAATCAGAGGCACAAAACTACACAGGAGGGCTGAGAACGCCCGCTTTCTACCAAACTTACAGTTATAGAGTATGTACTCCTTAGTACATATTGCTTTGTGTCGGGCTGAGGCTAGAGCGCGTGAGAACTGAGAAGTCAAATGGTCAAGATTACCAAAAGAAAAAAAAAGTGAGGTGCTACTCTTGATTTCTCACAGAGATCAACGAGAGGAGTTAGCGGAGAAACCGGTAACTCTTGTTTCGTACGCGTGTTTTGATATATGCGCACGTCTTGATGGTCATGTGTTGGCGTGTTGCTCACGTGACTACGCCTTCCTAGTTACCCTCAGTTAAAAAATACATGATTTTTATTTGCTTAGATATGGATGTATTTAGATGCTAAAATATTTCTAAGGGCATCTCCAGCCGTCCCCCCAAAGCCCCCCAAGCGGCGTTTTTGGCGCCGTTTCGCGCCGTTTCGCACCAGTCGCCCCCCCAGGAATCGATTTAGCGCCGCTTTCCGCCGTTTTTCGCGCCGTTTGGCGCCGCCGAACCCAGGCCAAACCCAGCGCGCTGGGTTCGGCCTGGGGGGGGCGAAATGCTCGCGTGGGCCACGCTTGTCGGCGACGGAAGACGATTTCCCTCTCTTTTTTCGGCGCTTCCCTCCACTTTCCCCCCACATGTACCTCTCCCCCCGGTTCATTCCCGCCATTACCCCCCGCACCCGAGATCTACGCGCCATGGCTCCCGCTCGATTTACAGGACCCCGCGCCGCCGCCGCCGCCGTCTCCATTCCCGCGGCCTCCGAACCGGCCAAGAAACCCCGCAAGACAAGAGCACCGAAGGAGCGACCACCCGGCATGTCGAACAAGGAGTGGATCGCCGAGAGGTCGCGGCTGGAGACAGCCAACATCAAGCGCCGGGGTAGGGAGGCGGCGCAGCGGCAGAGGCAGCTCATGGCGCAGCTGCAAGCGGAGGAGCAGGCAGCCGCCGAGGAAGACGAGTTGGAGGAGGAGGAGGAGGTCCCAGACGAGCCACCTACGCCGGCCGCGGCGCCTCTCGCCAAGAAGAAGGGCCCTTTCGGCCCACGTTTCGCCGGCTGGAAGCAGTCGCCGTCACCGTCGCCCCGCATGTCGCCGCACCCGCCGCCAGCATGGTTCGTCGAAGGTGATTCGCTGGGAGGCTTCAACCCCAACCTCACCTTCCCCTACCACCCGCCGATGATGTATGGCAACGCGCCGGGCTACGCAGCTTCCCCATCCCACCGCCGCGCGATTCTCGCCGGGCTGCAGCCCCAGGACAGCTACATGGAGGAGATCATCGCGTCCGGCTCGATGGCGGCGGCGGCGAGCCCGGGCTTCCTCGATGCCAGCGGCGAGTTCTTCACGCAGGTCGGTGGCGACTACGGCGAAGGCGGCTCCGGCACGCAGGCGACGGAGGAGGAGGGCGAAGAGGACGACGTGGACGAGACGCCCGTGGTGCCAGAGAGTACAGATCCGGCCGGCGAAGGACGGAAGCGCCGTGGCCCTGGCCGCCCCCGCAAGGAGCCCAAGGTGCCCCTGCCGCCCGCCGAGCCTCGCGTCAAGTGGCTGAACAGGGAGGACTCGCTCCTCGCCGAGGCGTGGAAGACGGTCAGTCACGACCCGATCGTCGGCGCGAACCAGCACGCCGACAACTACTGGAAGCGGGTGAAGACGGCCTACGACGAGCGCCGCATGATCGATCCCTACTACGCCCCATGCGTCCTCGACCGCGGCCAGAAAGCCATGGCGAACCATTGGGCCAACATCCAGGCGTCGTGCAACAAGTGGCACGGCATCCAGGAGGAGATCTCGGCGAGGCCGCAGAGCGGCGCCAACCGCGAGATGGAGATCGTCCGCATGCTCGAGGCGTACAAGAACGACGAGGGAACCGACTTCAAGTTCCTCCACGTGTTCGTCCTCATCGAGACTTGCGAGAAGTGGGCGGAGGTGCGTCGCTCGATCGGCAAGGGCAAGGAGTACGTCCCCGACGCGGTGGCTGCGTGCGCATCCGAAGGGCGTCCGCCGATGGGCCACAAGAAAGCCAAGCTGGCTAGGGACGGCGCGCCTGCAGCGGCAAAACTCCAGGCATCCATCGAGACCTGCATCGCCGACGCTCAGGTCCAGGCCGGCAAGAGGGAGGAGGTCTCCAAACAGCGATGGGCGGCGCTCATGGCCAACTCGCAGGTCAAGATCGACCTCCTCCGGACTGGCACCGCCGCGAAGAAGAGGAACAACGACCTCGCCTTCCTCACGGGCGGCGACCCTGCCGCGATGACCCCCGAGGTGAGAGCTTGGTTCCTGGCGCAGTGCAACCTCATCCTGACCGACATCAGCGCGCCCCCGGCCCCGACAACGTCTGGCGGCGCCAGCTACACCACCGCGCCGACAAGCCCGCCCGCCGCCCAGGAGGATGCCGCCGTCGACAAGGATGCCCAGCCCGTCGTCGACCTGGAGGATGCCCAGCCCGCTGTCCGCTCCGACGCCGTCATCGACCTGGATGCTGCGCCGAGCTCGCCGCCTGCTCCGACGCCGGCCGACGCGTCTGTCTGATCGCCTACGTCTGCCACCGCCGCGCGCGCCCGTCTGTGTGATTCGATCTGAACTATATTTGATCGCCCACCTGTGGCGTTTTTTGTAATATGATCGCCCGAAACAATGGCTGCCGATCGCCGAACTAGGGCTCTGTTTTTTGGGGGCGGGAAGAAACTTTTCGAATGATATCGGTGCTTTATTTTCTGGGACGCCGAACGGCTGGTGAAATCGCCCCCTCCCCCCCCAGGTTTTGGTGCGGGCCGGCGCTATCGCTAAAAAGCGCCGATCTGAAACCTGGGGGGGTCGAACGACTGGAGATGCCCTAAATACATGAATATTTCAATACATGGAAGTCATGGAATTTTGAAGTGACGGTCTAGCAGAGCAAAAACTGAGTCACGTGCATGTTTGGGAAGCTTTGACTCCCGTAGAAGTGGAGACACTGGGCGTCGTACTGTTCCCCGCAGTCCCCAATGTTGATTTCGTCTCCCCTGCTTTGAACTGCACGAAGGGAGTAGAGATTCTGTGCACCTGGGCACCACCGCTCCTGCCTGATTTAAAAAAATTGAAATAAATATCTAGAAGTTTTAAAAAAAATTCTAAAAACAAATTAGAATGTAGATCTGTATATCCTACAGTTGTGCAAATTTTTATATTCAAATACAAAATATTATAGCCTACACAAAAAGCTCAAAATTGTAAATCAGGTTATGCCTATTTTTATACATTTAGATTTTAGCATTTTATCATTTTTGTGTAGCCGAGGCTACTTTGTATTTGAATACGAAATTTTGCAAGTTTGTAGGACACACTCTTCGCTACTCCCTGATTTGTTTTCTGTTTTTTTTTTTTACTTTTATATAATACTTTCGGATTTTTTAATAGGCCGAAGCACCGATGCCCAGGAGACAAAAACACTTTCGGAGTTCATTTTGCTTCTTTCATCATAGCCGCGGAGTTGGGCAGAATCGTACCGAAAACCGAACGGCTTATGCATCGCTTCTTCGTTTAATCTGTAACACCGACACGCCGCTATGGGGTCCGAACGAGAACCCATCGTTCTACTTTCTGCCAAGGTTTCTCAGATGAGAAACTGACCTTCCATTACCAGTACCGACCGGTGAGAAAATTGGTCCATACTAGAGACACGACTCGACGCCACTGCCGTGAATGGCCGCCGCGTCCTCTACCTCCACTGCCGTGAATGTCTGGAACCTCCTCTTCCATCGACGGCGCTGGATCGTCCCTCCGCGAATTCTAGATCGGTTTCTTTTTTTACCTTCCCTCTCGTACTTAGCATTCTCTTATGTTCTAATGTTTTTTTCCAACCACGCACACGTGCAAACATGCAGCGCTCTATAATGACCCCACACGGAGACTCGCAAAGGCGGCCATAAGGCAAGCGGACAACGCCAGGTTGGCAAGCGGAAGCTTCATGCTACAAGATGCTTGAATGCCCTGCAGTTTAGAAGTTGGAATGGATGTGAACTTTCCTATGAGCTGATGAGTTAAACCTTATTTTTTGATGAAAAACAGTAAAACCCCGTGTTGGAGAAATTGGACTTTTCCAATACATAAAAGTGAACTGGCTAACGGCTAAGTGCATGTTTAACTAAAAACGTCAGTTACAGGCCAAGCTCCTAGAAAATAAATAAATGAATTTTCCCATGAAAATTATAATTTATACAGAGGAAGAATCAACGCATACGTTGGAAAAATCAAATTCTGGCTCACTACAGAAACATGAAACCTTTTCTAAAAAAACAACAACAACACGGTCAGTGTCGTGGGATAATTACGGCAGACGTTACCAGGGGTAACTTAGTTTGGGGCAAATCGACTCTGGTGTTTGGGAGAGAGTTTAGCTCAGAGAAAATCATGTTAACTGGTGATCTGGTAGCTCGGGCTGCAATGTCGCCGAGACTCCGATCTAAGGTTACAACTATCGACTCTCGTATTACTAGAGTACTCGAATATTTGGAAAAACTCTCGGTCTCTCTGTGCCGAGAGCCGGTTTATATATTACCCGGCTCTCTGGCTTCCTATACAAGTCACACCCGGAATCCTACCCGGAATACACACATAACCCTAGGTTTTCTAATCGTGGCCCCCAAGGTACGGGTTACAAGATCCACGCTCCCTTTTGAGCCTTCTGGAAACTCCTCCATCTTGGGCCGGGTTTCATGTGATTTCCTTCTGGCCGGGATTCGCCTAGGCATGGGCCTACCGGGTTACCATCCCCCCAAAAGTAGTCCCCAGAATAGCTTGGGCATCTTGGGATCAACCATGAAGCGCACGCTATTCCCTGCAAAACAATAAACATTTAAATTCATAATATACCGGGTTAGATTGCTTTAACTATAGCCAGGCCTGCTCTTTGGGCGGTCCACATAATAACACAGTTTCATTCGAGCCAAGGAGTCATTTCCCGGATTAACACTCCAAAGAAACATAACATGACCCGGCATCCATACCTCTATCGGCTAGTCCGAGTAACAATACCTTAAACCCGACTCACTCAACCAACCAAACTTATACGCATATCACGCAATAATTACTCTGATTCTTATCCCCAAATTCTCGGGCCGGATCAAATCTTTCCGGAAATCACTCAATGTTACGTTAAGCCCTAGGGTTTTCCCTGCGCCTATAAATAGGCCCGGGGGGGCTAACCCTAAAATTCCCAAACAATTCATTTCCTATTCATCTTCCTCCTCCCGCTCGTCTTCTGCGCCCGCGAGCCCAAGGCCAAACCTTGACCGCCGGAGCCGCGCCAGCGCCACCGAGCTCGCCGCCAGCCGCCGTCTAGCGCCTCCACGTCCGCGCCACCTCACCCGTCGGATTCCGCAACGGAGGGCAAGCGCACCACCAGAACCCTAAGGAGCAGCTCAAGCTTTCCATGCCGCACGCACCCACCGTCACCGGGCCGCCGCCACCGCGCAAGCCAAGCTTCGTCTCCGTCTCCGGTAAGCCCCAGCGGATCTAGATCCGAATTTTATCCCTTCCAATCTTGCATTGGTGTTAAACTTGAATCTCATCGATGTTTCTCCGCCATTGCTCACTAGTTTAGACACATTTTCGCGAACCCTTAATCTCATATTCGTTCGTGGTCAATCTTACCTGGGTCCATTTCCGTATTCCTTGCAAGCATTTAACTCATATCTCTCTTTTCCTGCTACATCACTTAGATGTGTTTCCCGAATTTTTGGATCTATACTTACTTGAACTTAATTTCATCTAGATCTATTCTCCATGGAACCCAAAGCTAGCGCCAAGCTCAAGGGAAAAAACCCGGCTTTGAAGCAAAAGTTGGGTCAGTCGATTTCCGCCAACTGGCACTACAAGAAATATGTTGATACATGACCCTTTTTTATTGACCATGGATGAATTTGTCATAGATCCATGACCATGTTTAATCTGTTGGTCATGACATGTTTGGGAGGGACTAAACACATGACTTTTTTGCCAAAAAAGTCATGATTTTCTTTAACAAGATGGTCATAGGACATGATACCTGGTGTATGACCCTTTTTTTGCTTATCTAAGACCAAATTAATTGGTCATGCGTTTGTTGGCAGTAATTTTTGCCTATGTATTATGTCCACGTGTCAATTTTTGCCTATGTGTCATGTCCAGGTGTCAATTTTTGCCTATGTGTTATGTCCACGTGTCAATTTTTAATCATCCACAGAAAACAAAGAAAATGTTGGCAGTAATGTTTTCCTATATATCATGTCCACGTGTCAATTTTTGTCTATGTGGCATGTCCACGTGTCAATTTTTGCCTATATGTCATGTCCACATGTCAGTTTTTAATCATCCATAGAAAACAAAGAAAATGTTGGCAGTGATTTTTGCCTATGTATCATGTCCACGTGTCAATTTTTGCCTATGTGTCATGTCCACATGTCAATTTTCGCCTATGTGTCACCTCCACGTGTCAATCCTCGTCATACACGGAAAATAAAGAAAATAGGCAAAATGGGGATTTGAACACACAACTCCCAAGAGTTCTACAACCCACATAACCACTAAGACAACACTTCTTTTGTGATAAATACAAAGCACACCTCTATTTGACCATTAAGAAGCCATCCGAAACTGAGACAAGAAAAATGAAAAAGAAAATATGCAAAAGTGAGGATTTGAACCCGCACCTACTAGGTCCCTCAACAACTAACGTAACCACCAAGGCAGCAATTATTTTGTGTCAAATAAGAAGCGCAAAGCTATTTGACCACTAAGAGCCATCCGAAGTGAGACAAGAAAAATGAAACAGAAAACAAGGAGACATCAGGATTCGAACCAAGGACCTCCCGCTACAGCTCGCATGCTCTAACCATCAGCCCATGAACAACTTCGTGTTTCAATTAGTCATTTATCCTATTTCTATCAATAACCGTCCTAGGGAAAGCTGGACTGGGCCGGCCTGCTTCTTGGAGGGATGGGCCTCGCTACTGGGTCGGCCTCGTTGTAGGCTTGGCTGGCCGTTTTGGCAGTTTTTTTTTTCTCTTTTCACTTATTTTTCTTTTTTGTCCTCTTTTATAACTTTTGCTTTTGAACTTCAATTTCAACCAAACCAGTTTCGATTTTTTTTAAATATGTATTCTGTTATTATAGACTATTAGGGACCATTTTTAGTCAAAATAAAATAAAAATACCCCTAAGTTTTATATATTGCTTCATATAGGATTGTGAAGATTCATAATTAATTTTTTTGAAAACGGTCAAAACGGGGGACATGACCGTTCATACCTAGGGGTTGAAGCTTGATGAACTCTTGGTGTATCTATGTTGAAATAGGTGATTGGGTACCCAAAAATGATTTTTTCAAAAAATCACGAGCAAACTACGAGGCACTTGTAGTTCAAATTTGGCCCGGTTTCAGCGGAATCGGTAGAAATTTGTCTTTTTCAAAGGAGGTGTATTTTGAGCTATTGAGAGGTAGTAAACTTTTTATTTGTATATAAAATATGACATAATATATTTAGAATTTTACTTTGTACATTTTTGCAACATATTTTGTGTATGTGCTTCACAAAAAAATTCAGTTTTGACACTCCGGAAGTGGAAAATGGTATTTTTATTCAACGAAAAATAAAACCTTCTTCGTGAACATTGTTAGTTGTACCAATATGCATCTTTGGGTGGAATATGGAAACATTTAAACAAACTATGCCATGGATGTGGCCAAAACATCCGTCATTTGGCCCGAAAGCCATGAATCTTCGTACGAGATAGCTCATTTATGTGAACATATTTTCCACCAAATTGTCGTATTCCAGGTTTATTATTTTTGGTGGATACTAGGACATATATAACAACACCACGCGAAGATCTTGCATCGTTTCGAGTTTTTTTGAATTTTCTGGAATTTTTAAAGCCGGTTTCGGGAAACGGTCAAAACGGGGGACATGACCGTTCGTATCTAGGTGTTGAATCTTGATGAACTCTTGATGTATCTATGTTGAAATAGGTACTTGTCTACCTAAAAATGATTTTTGCAAAAAATAAAGAGAAAACTACGAGGCACCTGTAGTTCAAATTTGGCCCGGTTTCAGCGGAATCGGCAGAAATTTGTCTTTTTCGAAAGAGGTGTATTTTGAGCTATTGAGAGGTAATAAGTTTGTTATTTGTAGATAAAACATGACTTAATATATTTAGAATTTTACTTTGTACATTTTTTCAACATATTTTGTGTACGTGCTTCACAAAAAAAACCGGTTTTGACACTCCGGGAAGGGAAAATGGTGTTTTTATTCAACGAAAAATAAAACTTTCTTCGTGAACATTGTTAGTTGTTACACTATGCATCTTTGTGTGGAATATGGTCATGTTTAAACAAACTATGCCATGGATGTGGCCAAAACATCCGTCATTTGGCCCGAAAGCCATGAATCTTCGTACGAGATAGCTCATTTATGTGAACATATTTTCCACCAAATTGTTGTATTCCAGGTTTATTATTTTTGGTGGATACTAGGACATATATAACAACACCACGCGAAGATCTTGCATCGTTTCGAGTTTTTTTGAATTTTCTGGAATTTTTAAAGCCGGTTTCGGGAAACGGTCAAAACGGGGGACATGACCGTTCGTATCTAGGTGTTGAATCTTGATGAACTCTTGATGTATCTATGTTGAAATAGGTACTTGTCTACCTAAAAATGATTTTTGCAAAAAATAAAGAGAAAACTACGAGGCACCTGTAGTTCAAATTTGGTCCGGTTTCAGCGGAATCGGCAGAAATTTGTCTTTTTCGAAAGAGGTGTATTTTGAGCTATTGAGAGGTAATAAGTTTGTTATTTGTAGATAAAACATGACGTAATATATTTAGAATTTTACTTTGTACATTTTTGCAACATATTTTGTGTACGTGCTTCACAAAAAAAACCCGGTTTTGACACTCCGGGAAGGGAAAATGGTGTTTTTATTCAACGAAAAATAAAACTTTCTTCGTGAACATTGTTAGTTGTTACACTATGCATCTTTGTGTGGAATATGGTCATGTTTAAACAAACTATGCCATGTATGTGGCCAAAACATCCGTCATTTGGCCCGAAAGCCATGAATCTTCGTACGAGATATCTCATTTCTGTGAACACATTTTCCACCAAATTGTCGTATTCCAAGTTTATTATTTTTGGTGGATAATAGGACATATATAACAACACCACGCGAAGATCTTGCATCGTTTCGAGTTTTTTTGAATTTTCTGGAATTTTTAAAGCCGGTTTCGGGAAACGGTCAAAACGGGGGACATGACCGTTCGTATCTAGGTGTTGAATCTTGATGAACTCTTGATGTATCTATGTTGAAATAGGTACTTGTCTACCTAAAAATGATTTTTGCAAAAAATAAAGAGAAAACTACGAGGCACCTGTAGTTCAAATTTGGTCCGGTTTCAGCGGAATCGGCAGAAATTTGTCTTTTTCGAAAGAGGTGTATTTTGAGCTATTGAGAGGTAATAAGTTTGTTATTTGTAGATAAAACATGATGTAATATATTTAGAATTTTACTTTGTACATTTTTGCAACATATTTTGTGTACGTGCTTCACAAAAAAACCCGGTTTTGACACTCCGGGAAGGGAAAATGGTGTTTTTATTCAACGAAAAATAAAACTTTCTTCGTGAACATTGTTAGTTGTTACACTATGCATCTTTGTGTGGAATATGGTCATGTTTAAACAAACTATGCCATGGATGTGGCCAAAACATCCGTCATTTGGCCCGAAAGCCATGAATCTTCGTACGAGATAGCTCATTTCTGTGAACACATTTTCCACCAAATTGTCGTATTCCAAGTTTATTATTTTTTGTGGATACTAGGACATATATAACAACACCACGCGAAGATCTTGCATCGTTTCGAGTTTTTTAATTTTTTGGAATTTTTAAAGCCGGTTTCGGTAAACGGTCAAAACGGGGGACATGACCGTTCGTCTTTGGAAATGCTTTGTGTATGCTTATGTAAGCAAATGGCTTATGGTATATCATTTGAATGAGTGGCTTATAACTTGGATAGATTGTTCCAACATGTATCTTTGGAAATGTACTATTAATTTCATCCTAAAAATGGAACCGTTAATTATAGATACTGATGTTTTAAAATAAAACAGAGAAAACGATTTATTTTTAAAATATCGAAAATACTCTACTTTTTTTTGAAATTCAAAACTACTCTACTATTACTTCTAGTTAGCCTAAATTTGGACTATGTAGTGGGGTCTAGAAGAGGCAGGTCCTAAATTTGGACTATCCAACTGCGCGCGGAAACGAAAACCGATTCCCCCCCCCCCCAAACTCCGAAAGAGCGCGTAGAGCCAAAAGGAAACCCACCTCCCCCAGTCGAAACCCTAATCTCCTCTCCCCACGCCGCCGCCCCCTTTCTTCCCCAAGCCCGAAACCCGCCTCCGGCTCCCTCAGATCCCATCGCCCCTGTGTCTTCCGCCGCTGCCACCTCTCCCGTTCGGAGCCCCAAGCTCCCGACGGCCACGCAAAATCCGCAAGTTCTCCCCGCCTCAGCCTCGCTGTAAAGACAGCCGCCGCCTCCCAGTGACCACGCCGTCGCGGCTGGCTTGATCTCGGTGCGCGTGCGTTGTACGACGCGCGGCGCTCTGTCGATCTGGCAGGACCGCGGTGTGCGCTTGGCCTGACTACCAGATCCAAGTCGTCACGCGCGTGGACGACGCCGGCCACCACACGGCGCTTCATCCAGCACAAGAAGGAGGTGTTTTGGTTCTACTGCTTCCTCTCCATCGTCTACGACCACGTATAGACCTCCACAGCCGCAAGCTCAAGCTCGTCGACGTCCTGCTGCTAGTGTTTTGATTCGAATCCCGCCGCCAGACCCAGCCATGGAGAGGGAGCTGATGGAGACGTTCGAGGCGGCCAAGAAGGCGGCCGACGCCGCGGCAGAGGAGGACGGCGGCTCCTCCCCGGAGGCCAGCCGCTGCCTCGACGCGCTCGCGCTCCGCAGGCTGCGCGACTTCCCCTTCACCACCGAGGTCCTCATCTCCACGCAGGTGAGATCCCGATTCTGTGGCTCGGGATGAATTGGAACTAGATCTTGTCGCTTCCCTTTTCCTCTTTTAGTGCCTCGGATGGGCGTTCAGTGCCAGGATTTCTGAAACAGGGGGTGCGTAGGTAGCTTGGATATGCACCTTGTTGCAATCCCCATTCAGAAAAATCCGTGTGGATATGGTTTTGAGAAAAGATGATGTCTGAATTGGACGCCTATTTATTGAGCATCTAGTATGGCGATATGTGCATGTGTAGCTGATTTCTGTCAACTCATCTAGACATCATTGACGAGGGCTACCTGTACTAACTTCCTAACTTTGTACCAGATTTGTTTCACTCTCTTGGGCATGCATTATTTGGATGCTATTGTTGATCTTGAGTGAGTATTTTATTCGTGATGAATTATATGCCTAAGCGTGGAGTTGATTCCTCAGATTCGCTGGAGTTGCAGATGGTAGAGGGAACTTGACATGACAGCAGAGCGAAGGACGAGTGCCGGCGAGGATGCGCGAGCTCGTGCTTGGAGTTCATGGCGGTGTCACGGCCATAGGAGGCGGCTCGGCACCTACATAGTTGTCTAGTCAGCAGGAGCCCTCGGACAGCAGGCAGAGCGACGACACCATTCCTAGGAGCCTCCGGGTGTCTGCGGCTACGGAGGCACAACACAGGTGGAGGGCGGCTTCGGGCCGTCGCAGAAGTGCAGACCTGGGTGGCCGCACGGCGGCTGGGTGTCCGGCCAGCCAAGACCTACGTGTGTGCAGTCAATCAGTAGTAGAAGTGGTCTCACAAGAATCTGTATGTTCACAGTAAGCATGTCCTCATCAATACCGTCAAAGATTTCTGTATATATTTGTCTTTAGCCTTTTGGTTGAATTGTCTTTTTACCTTGCTGATTTTATTCAGTGAGAACATAACTTTTCATTGTTCAAATCGTCTATAAATGGACTACTGTGAATTTCTGAGATACTAAATAGAGAGGAAGTTTGTGATTGCTCTGTTCGTTGGTTACGTAGGATATTGCCAATTTTTTTTGGACCTGTACTACATACCCCAGGCGCATTATTGCTAGTGGCCATAATTTCTGTAATGTGGATGTGCATGTTCTATAACTCAAGCTAGTTCTTCCAAACCTTTCTTTTGTACTCTTAAAAAGAAAAGATTGCCATGATAAACCTTTCTGTACAGCACCGTGCTTATTAAGGTCATCTATTGTAAAACTGCTCAGGTAGCAATGTAATACTTTCATAACTAACTGAAACCTTAGAAATTGCTGTACCTGGTAGCAATGTAATACTTTCATAGCCTATGATATGTGACATCAACACTGTCTTACACTAATAATTAAAGTTATTGTGGTAATTTGGTATGAGACATCCTAGTATTATGACTTAAGGAAGTGCTTATAGCTTGGATGGAGTAATCAATTAGCTATGTGATTTAGGAAAATATATCTGCTAGTTTTATTCTTTCTCGGGAATATGTTACAAGTTCAACTTGACTATCTTTCTTTGGTTCATTGTGATAGTATTTCTCAGGAATATGTTGTTATATCTCAGGTACATTGTACTCACATGCTTGTGAGATGACAAGTATCCTGGACATGAATGTGAGATGTTGTGGATGCAAGATGACAGCCCTTGAGCATGTGTCTTTCGCCAGCTAGCAGATTGCCTGCCGTCAGGTAATGGTCCTAATATAACCCTGTAGTTTACTTGAATCCACAGGTCTCTGTAGAAGTGTATGCAAAGTGTGTTTGTATTTGTAAGACGAGCATTGGCGGAGTAGTAATTGCTGCCCACACTCTCTGCTGGTGTTATTTGAACGTGGTTCTCATATTGTGCCATGCATATTGTTTGTGTTTTCTTGTAAACATGGTAATAGCTGAATTTGTGTTATCATTCGAAAGAACTATACTTTGTTTTTTAATATGACCATAATGTATTGGCTCCAGTTTTTTTTATTCTTCTATGTTGATTCATTTAAGGCTCTGTTTAGCATCTGGAGTAGTGTTTGCATTGTAAGCTGACATTCATGATGTAACTGCATTCAGCAGGAATCCGCAAGAAGCGCGCTCCTACCGTTGGCATCTCGAGTGTATGCAAGTCTAGTATCAACATGGTTCAAGAGCTGCAGGCTTGAAGAATTTCATGGGTTATTGTATGGTTACCAAAGAGTGGTTTTATTGTACGGAATTTCATCAGTGTAGCGTGCGTGTAATTTATGATGAGTTGTGTGATGATGTAGTCTGTGATGATTTTTCTGAAGGAAGTGTTGTAAGTCAAATTTACTGGAATTAAAATGATGTTTGAATTCAAGTTTGTTTATAAAGATTTGAATTTGAGTGGGCTTATAAGCCTGTGGTGAAATATTCTTGCAGAATAGCTGGGCTGTAATATAAGGTCTCAGCCCAACTAGCGATGGGCTCAACATGGAACGAATTTGATAAAATGATGAAAAAAAACCATGAAAAAAAAAGGTGCCCCAGATTCGAAATGGACAAAAGAGGCCTAGGCCCAGAAAGTTATGCTGGACTACATGAGCCTATTAATCTGCCAAAAAAAATTACAGGAAAAAATTATATAACGGGCCAAAATATTGGGCTGGCCCATTTGGTGGAGCAGTATGGACTGGGCTGAATCTATGCCACGTAGGATTGGCCACGTAGGATGTGACGTGGCTATGCCAGGATATCACATGACCAAATCAGTTGGTCATAGGGTTATGACCCCTCTGATTGGGTCATAGAGTCTATGACAATTCCATTCAATTAGTCATTGACGATCAAATAAGACGCTCGGTATGTGACTTTCCATTTTTGGTCAAAAAGGGGTCATGAATCAATCTACGTGACCTTCTAGTGACAAAAATTGAGGGTCACGTATCAACATATTTCTTGTAGTGTGGGCGAAATCGACTGTTACCGAGGCAAAACTCGACGAGCTGGCCGAGTATGGGGTTCTGCCCGCAGAGTCGGACATCCATTGGAGGACGCCGGGTGAGGAAACCCAGCCTTCGCCCGGTCCAGACGAGGTAGTTATCTTTCTTGAGCACGTGATCCGGGGTTTCCGCCCCCCGGGTCACCCTTTTTCCGAGATCTTTTGGACCACTAAAAGCTCCAGGTTTTTGATATTGGTTCGAACTCAATGTTAAACATTTGCTATTTCATAGTCCTTTGCGAAGCCTATCTCTGTATTCCCCCAAACCTCGCTTTGTTCTTGGAATTATTTCAATGCAAACCCTACCGGGAGAGCACGGACGGGCCGACGGGCCCCTCCTAGTTTGTGTGTGTGTGTGTGGGGGGGGGGGGTATCCATTCAGAGACGCAAAAATTCTCTGATGCCGACTCTCAGTCTTCACACTCACGTGAAGCACTGGCAGAAGACCTTTTTCTACTGCCGAGACACATCCTCACCCGGCCAAAAGCCTTTGCCGGGTTTCTCCTCCGAAATTCTATCTCTCTCCGATAATCTTAACTCTTTCGCCCCTGATGCCGATAGACAATCTATCCAGCCCCTCCTACATAAGCTTGTCGTGTTAGCAGCCCAGGGTCTCATTGGGCTAAACTTAATAAAAACCTGGATTAGTTGCCGGATCCAGCCAAATAGCGTTCGCCCAAAGCTCATTTGCGAGTATTCCGGTCACCTTACCGATTCTCTCCGATACTCGGAGAAATTATACCCAGCCGCAGATGTAAACAAGGCTATAAAGAACTTCTTGGCTGAGAAAGTTGATGTCATCAAAAGCATCTCCGGACTCAGCCACTTTACGCGCTCTAACCCGGCTCCTACAGTAAGAACCGGCTACCACCCTTTAATCCGACTGATATTTCTCATGTACACATACTAACTCTTATCTCTCTGTTTCTCACCCAGGAAACTGACGCATTCTGGAAGATTGTCACCCTCCCCCTTCTGAAAACTCGGAGGAGGAGGAAGAACCGACTGATAGCGATGAAGGTAATTCCGGGTCTCTGCTTAATAAATACTTTGTTAGCCTATTAGACCAAACTTCTCCTCCTTCCGACAATGCCCCCCAATAACCAGCGCTAGATGATAAAGATGGGTCTCAATCGGAGGAGAGCGAAGCAGAGCCGGAAGCTGAGGTCGGCCAGAAGAGGAAACCCAGGAGGGTTGCTTTCAAGGTGCCGTACTCCTCCATGACCTCAAAGCCGTACTCCTATGCCAATATGTGCGAACTTAACAGGCATCTAACCACTACATCATCTCTGAAGGACACAATCCCAGTCAAGCGACGGGCAACCCGGACTTCTCCGGGAGACGATGCCCTTAACCTCGGGATCCCTATGTCGCCCGCTCGCCGAGCCGGTACTCCTCCAACTCATCCTGCCCACATTCCTCAAAAATATCTCTCTCCGAGTCATCCATTAGCCGGACAACTCCGAGTCTCACTTTCCGATTCTTTGTCAGCATCTTCTGGGTCCAACAATGATCTTCCAAGCGACTTTGTCGTGAATACCGGGTAATTAGCATGCCTTATTAGCCAATATATCTATGTTTTCCGTGTTTTCCATCTATTACTTACTAACCTTTTGTTTTTTGTCCCCCAGAGCCAAGGTTACACTTAGTGACCAAGAGGAAACCTTTGTTGATAACCCGGCAATGGAAGATCCGAGGAGCGCCACTAAGACCACAGCTGTAGAGGAAGAAGAAGAGCTGGATGATACAGTCATTCCAAGAGCCGAGTTTCCCCTGCCCACGCATCAGTCGGCTGACCCCAACGTCGAATATCTTGGGACGCAGAGGGTAGCTCGTGCTCCTAACACCCAGGCAACCAGAGCCGATCCACTCAAACAGGAAGCGACCCCTCCGCCGGGTAATGAGAAACCTAGCTCTTCCAGGCCGGCTCTCAGCGGCCTTAGTTTTGAAAAGATGCTGGAGGAGTACTATTCTCTAAAGGCAACTGAAAGATATATCGTCAAGTCTCTTTCAGCTGAGCACCAGGTAACTTAACTGATACTATATACATATTCATCCTAGTCCCCAAGTTCCGGGTGAACTGTCAATAGTTTACTCGGTACTTCCATGGCCGTATAACTTTCCGTATGCAACTTTTACCCTGCTGCCGACTGATGTTTCCTTGTCTTTTTTCAGGCTTATGTGACCCGGACGGAGGAGGTGTTGGCGAAAGCCAACGAGCTCCTGCAGGTTGAGACCAAACTTCGAGAAGAGCTAGAGGCTGAGGTCAAGGAGCTTTCCAAGGATTTCAAGAAGTACAAGAAGAAACTCCATAACGCTGAGAGGCTTTTGAAGAAACTCTCAACCTTCATTGCCGATACTTACAGCTCCATCATTGGTAAAGCACATCTAGCCTCCTGATTATCACTCGGATTTCTCACTTTGTAGGGTTTTTAACCCAAATTTTGCTACTTTGCTTTTTCTTTTTGTTCTGCAGGTCCGGGTGAAGATGTTGATGATCAGGATGATATGGAGAGGCTGAAGACCCTTAAAGCTGTTATCCGACAGTTTTCGGTGGGGACCAAGTGGACCCTTGAAGCCATGAAGTGGACCGGTACTTATGGCGGCGTATCCCAGATGCCGATGGTCCCTGCCTGGATCGATCTCTGGAAACGCTCGGCGTGCCGGGTTGGGGTGATCCATGGCCTTGCGTTGGCCAAAGCCTACTATCCAAGACTCGAGCCGGCAACGCTTGTGAGCGGATTCCCTGAATTCAATACCGATGGCTCAAGATTCTCGGCAAAGGACTTCAAGGCTCTCCACACTCAGGTTCGTCACTCGGCCAGCTTGATTGCCGAGAAGCTCGACGTGAACAAGCTTACCCCTCCATACAATGCTGAAGATAAGCCGGTACCCTCTGCTCTCCCTGTTCCTTTTGATATGCTGGCCCGGTACAAGGAAGAAGTTGCCAAGAAGAAGGCCGAGGCCGACTCTGTGCCAACATCATCCACTCTAGTAGTCCCTCCTCCAGCTCGCGCTGATTCCGCGGTTGACCCGGACACTGAGGCAGGGAAAGCTACAGAGGGGACCCCCGAAGACCCGGCTGCCAAGACCACCGTTGATGACTCGGCTATGGATGCCGAGTAAAGTTTATCGTTTTCACCCGCAAACACTTATTCGGCCAATAGGCATTTTGTAATATGCCTGCTACATTTATTTATTTGATAGTGCTCCTGTGCACTTGTGATACTACTCCCTTGGTTTGTAACACACTTAAACTTTTGTGGTTTTGATGACCCTTCTGGTCATCCACTTTGGTATGCACTTTCCAACCTTATGTTTGCATATTTTTGCAACAAATGCCAACTCTTGAGTCTTGGGATAAAGCAAAGTTTCCCTCCAAGTTTCCAAGACTCGGTTTCCGGGTCTTAGGATCTTTTGACTGGGTGAGCTTTGTTTCTTAAGTCCCCAAGTCCCCAAGACTCAGACTTTTGGGTTTTAAGCTCATTGACTAGATGGCTTGTTGTTTGCTCAAATGCCCAAGTCCCCAAGACCCAAATTTCTTAGTCTAGGGATATGCAACTTAAGAAAACTCCCTGTTTTTGCTAAGGCCCAAACCATATATCTTCACATATGAACTTTGAAGCTATGCTTAATACATGGTGAGTTTCCGGCTATCGCCTTTTACTCCGCATAACTTGTGGTTTAGATGACCCTTTTAATTCTCTTTGTTGTAAGCCGGCTTTCGCGTGGATATTCGATGCTGCTATAACTCTATAAAACCAGGGTCAGGCAAGTCCCAGCGGGCATCATGACTGATTGTACTTATATGTTAGCAAAACTCGCCACATTATTGCGAGTCACATCAAGCTTAAAAAAGAAAAACCAAGAAAAAGTTTGGCTCTATTGTCCGGTTGTGAGATTGTAACCGTACTTATTGCAAGTAATCGGTCCTCATAACCTAATGGCATCGTGTCCGGGTCTGAGATTATAGCTGTGCTATTCAAGCAATCAGCCCCCAAGGCCTATGTATGCAATCTATGAAAATTTTAAACCTAGTACATTGTAATTAAAACAGTAAATACTTACCTGATATGAAGTGCAACAAAACATATAGAAAACAAACTGATAGAAAATATAGGAGACAATAATATCATAGTTTAACCATCTCTTTATTGATATGAATAGGTTAGGTCAGCAAGCCGCCTCATTAAAAACCCTCCAGCCCCCTTATGTACCCTGGATAGGAAAAGAGTGCGTCTGAAACCTGCTGCCTGTTACATCGTGTAATTCAACTTGTAAACCGAGTCTATGCTAAGTGTAATAGGGAGGCAGCTGAGCCACGTTCCATGGTCTTTCCCGTTCTTGCAGAGATGAAGTGGTATGGGCGGTGTCATTGACAGTATCCGACTCTTCCCTTGCATCTATCAACTAGTATGATCCATTGTGCAAATTCCGGCTTATGATGAACGGGCCCTCCCATGGTGGAGATAACTTATGCTTACCTTCCTTCGATTGTACTAAGCGCAATACCAGGTCTCCTTCCCGGAAAACCCGGGTTTTGACTCGGCGACTGTGATACCGCCTCAAATCCTGTTGATATATAGCTGATCGCTCCAAAGCTTGCTCCCTGTGCTCTTCTAACATGTCCACAACGTCTTGCCGGGTCTTCTCGTTCTCCGCCTCAACATAAGCCGCGACTCGGGGCGAGTCATGGATGATGTCACTCGGAAGAACTGCCTCTGCACCATAAACCATAAAAACGGGGTCATCTGAGTAGATCTGTTAGGTGCAGTGTTAATTCCCCAAACCACCGATGGTAACTCCTCAACCCATGCTCCAGCAGCTCTAAGGCACGGGACTCGCAATCGGGGCTTCAACCCACGAAGTAACTCCTGGTTTGCCCTCTCCACTTGTCCATTAGCTTGTGGATGGGCTACCGAGGCTACATCAAGGCGGATGCCATTGTTTCCACAAAACTTCTCCATCTCACCCAATGACATGTTGGTTCCATTGTCCGTTATTATGCTATGAGGATATCCAAACCGATAGATGATCTTTTTCAGGAACTTGACAGCTGTAGCCGCTTCACAATTTCTAACTGGCATAACTTCGACCCACTTGGTAAACTTATCAATAGCCACCAGAAGACGAGTCTTTTTGCAAGGAGACATGTGAAAAGGACCCACCATATCCATACCCCAAACCGCAAACGGCCAAGTCAATGGGATTGTTCGCAACTCCATAGCCGGCACATGAGTTTGGCGAGCGTACCTTTGACATCCATCACATCTAGCCACCAAGCGTTCCGCATCCGCCAAAGCCGTAAGCCAAAAGAAACCGTGTTGATATGCTTTAGCCACAAGGGATCTTGTGGAGGCATGGTGCCCGCAATCACCTTCGTGGATCTCCTTCAGTATCTAACGGCCTTCTTCTGGGGTTACACAGCGCAAAAAGACACCTGTAACACTTCTCTTATAAAGCTCATCGTTAATGATAGAATAGCCCTTTGCTCGTCTCGGGATTTGCCTGGCTAAAACTTCCTGTGGTGGTAACTCGCCCCGTGACAGGTAAGCCAAGAACGGCTCCGTCCACTCTGCAATAGCACGTACTGCAGCCACAAACTCCAAATCCGGATGTCGGTTAGCCACCTCTTCTTCAGATTCGGTTTTGATGGAGGGCCGCCATAACTCGTCTAGAAAGACATTAGGCGGAACCGGCTCTCGACGCGAGCCGAGCCTCGCGAGCGCATCTGCTGCCTCATTCTTTCGCCTATCAATGTGTTCCACCTGATACCCAGAAAAAGATCCGGCTACCCTGTCCACCTCTCTATGATATGCCGCCATCGTTGCATCCTTTCTATCCCAGGTTCCTGAGACCTGCTATACCACGAGATCCGAGTCTCCATAGCACCTTATTCGTCTGATATTCATCTCCTTCGCTACTCGTAGTCCATGTAATAGGGCCTCATACCCGGCCACGTTGTTGGAGCAATCGAAGTGAATTTGCAACACATAGCTCAGTTTGTCTCCTTTTGGCGATGTGAGTACCACCCCAGCTCCTGACCCCTCGTATTGCTTGGAACCATAAAAATGCATCACCCAAGACTCAGAACTTGGCATCATTATGGGCATACTTGTGTGAGTCCAATCATTGACAAAATCGACTAAAGCCTGGGACTTGATCGCAGACCGGGGCTCGTAGTTGATGTGATAATCTCCCATCTCAATGGCCCACTTTGCTATTCTGCCTGTCGCATCTGAATTTCTGATAATATCTGCCATTGGTATGGAGCTTACCACCGTTATGGGGTGTTCCTCAAAGTACGGCTTCAATTTCCGGCTGGCCATGAAGACCCCAAAAACTGGCTTTTGCCAATGCGGGCAACGCTGCTTTGCTTCCGATAAAACCTCACTCACATAGTAAACCGGCCTTTGCACCGGGTGATCCTTTCCATCCTCCTTGCGCTCAACCACAACCATTGCGCTGACCGCCCGGGGCCCGGCCGCAACGTATAACAACATCGGCTCTTTAGGACCCGGCGCTGCCAGAATCGGTGCCTCAGATAACTGCTTTTTTAGAGCCTCAAATGCCTCGTCCGCCTCTTGATCCCATACAAATTTGTCGTTTTTCTTCAAGAGTCGGTATAGGGGTATCGCTTTTTCTCCAAGCCTAGATATAAACCGGCTTAATGCTGCTACGCATCCTGTGAGTTTCTGAACGTGTTTCAGTCCTTCCGACTTTTTCAAGCTCTGGATGGCCTTGATCTTTTCCGGGTTTGCCTCAATCCCTCTCTCAGAAACAATAAAACCAAGTAACTTTCCTTCAGGGACCCCAAATACACACTTTGTGGGGCTAAGCTTCATCTTATATCTTCTCAGATTCGTGAATGTCTCCTTTAGGTCGTCAATGAACTTTTCTGCTTTCCTTGTTTTAATCACCACATCATCAACATAGGTGTGGACGTTGCGTCCAATCTGAATGCACCGTTGGTACGTCGCACCAGCGTTCTTCAGCCCAAAGGTCATAGTTTTGTAACAAAAAGCTCCGAAGGGGGTTATGAACGATGTTTTCTCCCAATCTTCCTTTTTAAGTTTGATCTGGTGATTCCAGGAATAGGCATCCAAGAAACATAATAGGTCACTTCCTGCCACTCCATCTATGATCTGATCTATCCTTGGAAGGGCAAATGGGTCCTTTGGGTAATGCTTGTTGAGACTCCTGTAATCTATGCACATCCTCCACTCGTTATTCTTTTTCAGCACTAGAACCGGATTTGCCAACCATTCCGGGTGAAAAACCTCCATAATAAAGTCGGCTGCCAAGAGCCGAGCTATCTCTGATCCTATAGCCTTTCTCCTTTCCTCATTCATCTTTCTCAAACCCTGCTTAACAGACCGGGACTTGGGATCAACGTGCAAGCTGTGCTCAGCCAGCTCAGTCGGAATACCCGGCATGTCGCTGGGCGTCCAAGCAAAGACATCCTGATTCTCACGAATAAACTCTATGAGTGCCTCTTCCTCCTTGTTGTCTAGGTTAGAACCTATGGAAAATTGTTTAGAGGTGTCACCCTCGACGAAGGCCACCATCTTTGTGTCTTGAGCCGCTTTAAACTTTGCTCTCTCGTCATCCGTATTTGGTCTCTTCAAAGCAGTTCTATCTTCCGGGTCTACCTGAGACTGGTAATACTGGATCTCTTCCTTTCTGCAAGCTTGTTCTGCCATTGCCGCATCTCCTTCATCACACTCTGCTGCCACAACCCGGTTCCCATGTATAGTGATGGTCTGCTTAGGACCCGGGATTTTTAGTTGCAGGTAAACGTAACACGGCCTGGCCATGAATTTGGCGTAAGCCGGCCTCCCGAACAGTGCATGATAAGGACTGCGCAACTTCACCACCTCAAACGTGAGCCACTCCACTCGGAAGTTATCCTTGGACTCTCCAAAAGCGACTTCAGGCGTTATTTTTCCCTCAGGGCACGCCGAGTGACCCGACACGATTCCGTGAAAAACTGTGGAACTTTTCTGCAGCTGAGACTCCTTGAGCCCCATGCGTAGAAAGGTTTCCCAATATAGGATATTGATGCTACTTCCGCCATCCATCAAAACCTTTTTCAGCTCATAGCCATTGACCTGTGGTGCCACCACTAAGGCTAGCACACCCGGATGTTCTATTGTTTCCGGGTGATTCCTCCTGCTCCACGTTACCTCTTGATCTGACCATCTCAGGTATCTCGGAACACCCGAAGAAACCGAGTTTACTGCCCTTTTAAGTATATTTCTCTCTTTGTTAGAAGTCCCGGTAGTGTGGACGTGGTATTGTCCTAGCTGTTTTGGGTTGGCTTGGAAACCACCAGCACCTTCTTGATTATTGCCCGAATTACCACCTCCTGCGTTGCCAGCGGGGGGCGGTCCGTTGCCCGGGTTTCCACCCAGACCCGATCCTCCTCCCCGGCCTGCACCTCGCAGGGCCTTCTGTATTTCCTCGTTTTTCCATCTCTGTAAGTCCACGCATTGCTCCAATGAGTGGTTAGCCGGCTTGCCATTCCTACTGTGACGCGGACAAGGCATCCTGAAGGCCTCTATATGATTAGCCGGCCTCGGTGGTCCTTGATAATTTCCTCCGTTGAAGTTTCCTCCGTTGAATTTTCCCTCTGATCTGGGTCTTGGAAACCCGGCTTCGGTGTTAGCGACAAACTCGGAGTTTCCTTCATACGGGCGTTTGTGCTGGTTATTTCCGGTACTCCCTCCATTATTACCCGGTGCGGCCCCATTACCGAGTCTTCCATTATTGGTTGCATTGGCCTTCGCTTTTTTGTCCTCAACATCCTCTTCTGTGGTGTCAGTGGCGGCATGTTTGTTGCATGCGTCCATCAACTCCACCATTGTAATCTCCGAAGCATGCCGACTGGATTTCATGCGCGTCAGTTTCTGCACCAAGGGTATGTATTTGCATGTTTTTGCCATAGCCTGTAACGCATCTTTTGGCTGAATATCAGTGGAAGAGTGGAGAATCTCCATAACTCGGTGCACCCAGCTGCGCGCCTACTCTCCCTTCCTCTGGACCCCTCCTTTGTAACATCCCAAGTATGAAAACTTCTATTTAGAATGTTTGATTCTTGTTTAATTAAAGTTCTGCATCATGTCATCATATTCATTGAATTGTTTGCATTTGTTTTACCTTGTTTCCATTTGTTTGTTTCTGTTTTACTCTGTTTTCACAATTCAAATTCAAACATTATTCAAACATTTATTTCATACTTGCTCTGTTACAACTTTTTAAATAAAAGTTCAAATAAAAAACAACCATTTTTTCCATTAAAACATGAGGTTCAAACCATTAAAAAGTATGGCTTTGATAAGATAATTAATCCAAACTTAATTCAATTGTTATTTCAAATTCAAATCAAAACACCAACAGCACCCAATATGGATTTATGAAATTGCCAAAACAATTTAACTCATTGTTTCTAATTAAACAATAGGGTTCCAAATAATTAAATTCTTGTTTTCAATAATTCAATCACTACTCAAATTAATTCAAATTTAAACCATTTTGCAAACAGCAAATTATTTTGAAATAATTGTAAAACAAAACTTGGCATTTGTTTGTTGATGACCTAAATAACTCACCCTAATTTTTCTAAAATTTCTACTAACTTAAAAACCCTCTAATTCTTTCTATTCCATTTTCTGCAAAAAAAAAAAAAAACAGAGGAGAAATTTTTTAAAAAAAATAAAAAACGGGCGCCAGTAGCAGTGGGCAGCCCAGCCCACTTCTTTTCCTTCCGCGCCGGCCCGATACCGGTTCGCGTCGCTTCCCCCTCTTCTGTTTCGCGTACGGCGGGGCATCCGCCGGTGCCACGGCGGCACCGCAGCAAACCGACGGCCGATCCCGCACCCCCTACCCTATATAGCCACCCTAGGTCCCCGCGCCGCTACCCTAAACCCTAGGCTACCCTTTCCCCTCGAGCGCCGCCGCCGTTTACTCTCTCCCCGTCGCAATCCCACCTCTCTGTCACCTCACCGGAGAGCGCCGCTCTGAAACTCCGATGGTCACCTCCACATCGCTGCGCCACCGTCCCTCCTAGCTACTGGAACCAGACCACCACCTCTCCCTCTACCGATTGGACACCCTAGCACCCCCGGAGGCCTACTGGAACGCCGCCGCCGTCCACGACCACGTCGCTGTCGCCGCCGCCATCTGCATCGGGCCTCTGCAACGCCTACATCGCCGGTGAGCCCACCGTGCCTCCATCTCCTCCTCTCTGCCTTGCACGTTGCACGCATCTAGCATCCACACGCAGCACACGCAAGCACAACGAGAACGAGCAACGCATCGGTGATCGCCGCCGGCGTCGTTTCCTCTGTCAGAGTTCAGTCGAGCGCGCGCGCAAATTTCAGTTAACGCGCAGATGAACTATAACCTGTCTACGCGCGCTATACTGACAAAACTGTTCGAGCACCCCACTGGTTACAGCGCTAGCACGCGAGCGCGAGGGCCAGGGATCGAGTCCTGGCTCCGCGGGATTTTATCCCAATCTTTTTCGCGCACGGCTGACAGGAGGGGGCCACTCGTCAGTGGCCCTTGCTGCCACGCGCGCGCACGCTGTCCACGCTGGCCCTAGGGCCCACGGGCAGTGCCCTAGGTTAGCCAGCAGTGCGGTGTAAAACGTTTCCAGTCTTTTCCTTTTCAATCTAAGTCCTTTTAAATTACAGATTGGTCCTCCAATTTAAACTGCTAATAACTTTTGAATTATAACCCCAAATAATAAAAGTAAAATATGTTTGATGATCCAAATTAAATTATCTATCTGTTTAAACCAATTGTTTTCTGTTTTGAATTTTCCAAATGCAATCAAAATTCAAATTCAAACAATACATTTGTAATTTGATAAAATCCATAACTAATTCATACTTAATCCAAATAATGCAAATAAAATATGTTTTCCATGCTATTTCAAACCACCTATTCAAATATAAATTTTGTTTCATGGTTTGAATAATTAAAATTGCTTAAATAATTTAAACCTTGTTTAAATCATTTGAATTTGCTAAAATTCATAACTTTCTCAAAATAAATTATTCTTGAACATGTAAAATATGTTTTCAAACCAGAAAATTATAAACTTTTCAAATATGAATTTGAATTTATGTTTGGAACAAATAAAAAATTCAAATAATATTCAAACTTGTTTAAATTCATTTAAAACTTGTTTAATCTTGTTTAATTCATATTTAAATTATTGTAATTCCTTTTTCAATAATTGAAACATGTAATCCAACTAAAATTTTGTGTTCTTTTCAAATATGAATTTTGTTATTTATTTGGCACAATTTAAATTGGTGAAAACAACAACTATTTGTGTAATCCCTTTAAGGAAGCAAAAATTCCCTAATTTAATAAATAAATTTCTAAATTGGTAAACCTTATTTCCAATTGGTTCTATTGTTGTTATTTTGTTGTTTTCCTCATCCATGCATCATACTAATCCACTTTCACCTGTTGGTTAATCGGAAAACAATTGTTTCAACCAAATTCATGGGCTTGTCATATGCAACTCAAAATTGCATATGTGTCCATTTAATTTGTGTTACCATGTCAACTAGTTTATTTTGATGCATCCATAAAATTGTCATGCCTTATTCCATGATTGTGCACTATGCCATGATATTGATTGTTTATGTTTCTGCGTTGTTTGTTTGCTTCTTCTCGGATAGACGACGACGTTGAGACAGACGATACTTACGACACTCCTTCTGAGGATCTAGCTCAGTACCAGGCTGCTGAGTTTGCAGGCAAGTTATCACTCACATGAACCATTGTGTTCCTTTCAACATTGGTTACCGATACTTTCCGTTGTCTATTTCTGCTAGCCATATGTATCGTTGCTTCTGTTACGAACCTATCATATGACACCCTGAACCCTGATATTGCCTCACCTCCAGTCCTATAACCCCGTTGTTTGGGCCCGTGTCTTACTAGCATGCTTAGGGTTGTTTTTGATCGAGTCTGTTATCAGTTACCTTCTATTATCATACTTGATTATATTCTGGGGCTCGATGTTAAACAACAACCTGTTAATTTGAGGTAATAATAATTTGCTGATAAGGCACCGGCAGGAGGCCCGACGTGGTTTTGAGGCCTGCTAGTGTCGACCCTAATTAGGAAAAGGGTCTTGTCTACTGATCCATGATGAGCGCACTATCCGCATGTGGGAAGCGTGTATGGGCGCCCCCCTCAATTTGATTCGATTTGCATCTCGTCCAAATCACCACACTTAGTTCGGGCTTTCCATTTGATGCACGCATATGCAGGTACGAACCCGAGGCCAGGGTGGGACTTTTGTAGTCGGCATTTAGGGCGGCGTGGTCTTCCAGTGCTATGAGGGTCCCCTTTTCTTCGTGGGGCTCGATTAGCCGCGCACGCACAGCACGTGGTGCTTTGGGCTTGATGCGAAGAAGAGTTGAGTTGTGTTGAGTGCCCCGCTTGGTGGGAAAGGCCTTCCCATCTGGCGGGTTATTCTTACGTGTACGGCCAAATTGGTGCACCCCTGCAGGGATAAATCTTCTCGAGAAGCCGTGTTTTCCGCGGTTATGGTTGACTTGGTGAAAGTACTGGCTAACAAGTACTCAGAACAACTTACACCTAACTAATAATAACTTGACTAGTAATAGGCTTATTGACACAACAATTTGATCCATCATTAATCCAACTGTGTGAGTTATCCTCGGATTGCTTCTTTGGATAAGGGGCGAGATCCAGGATGGGTTTGTGTGGTGGTTAGTTGTAGTTGGTTACGATACGCTATCTTATCCCCTTTCTGATAGCCGGAAGTTGTAGTATGTTCTGTAGTTGGTTAGTGCAGCCAGTTGCAGCATCTTTTATATCCCTTTCTTCCGTTGAACCCAAGGCATCTGTGCTTGGTGTTGACAGGCTACACTTTGGTGAACTGTGAGTCTTGCTTGCCAGTACGTTTATGTACTGACCCCTTTGGGGCTGTGGTTTCCGCAGACTACGCTTACGATGATCCCCGTGACGGCTACTACGTGGAGTTTGACGAGGCTGCTGACGAGTAGTTAGCGGACCCGGGCAGGATCTGAGACATCGTGGATGGGCTCCGTCTTTATTTTCATTCCCGGCTTCTTAAGCCTATTTGGATTTGTCTGTACTCAGACCCTTTGAATGCTTCCGCTGGGATGTAATGATGTTATGTTGGGACATGTGTCCTCTGGATGATTGTATCTGATATCTCTGCTCTAGTGGGAGCTATTTGCAACTTATTTCCATCTTTTGTGTCTTAGAGATCTGTTGTGTTATCATTTTGTTCAACGCCGTTGACGTACCATGTGTGTATGGTATGAAGTACGTCAATGGTAGTATCCTGATTTCTATGGGATGGTTTACGTAGACGCTGAACAGATAGGGGTTGGTTGTCACACATACGTGTGTTGGCCTACTCGTAAGAGATGCGGGTGCCGGTAAGCCCCGTAATCCAATCCACTACTGTTCAACGGAACTGCGAGTATCCTCTAGAAGTCCGGGTGCGACAAATGGTATCAGAGACTGTCTGCCTGTAGGATCCCTTTTACTGGTCGCAGTTGAGTCTAGAAACTATTTTGTAACTATATAGGAAAAATGAAACGTGAGAGTAGGAATTCTGCCATTTTTCTTCTTTCCCCACCCACCCACCCTTTTCTGGTAAGGAAGTGCAACGTTGTTTTCTTTTCTCACCTAAACTTTCAAGTTAGGATTTCACGAATCCTGGTTTCTCTAGGATAGTTATATCTACTAGACCATAGGAATGGAGGTGGTTGTGACATGATTTATCATGTTGCCTACTCATGATTGAGAACGGAGGCGTGTAAGCCCCGGAAGCAAATCCTCTATTCCTTAAGCAGTAGATATTGATCCTTTAGAAGCCCGGATGGGTTTTCCGTAGTACCTCTGGAGTTTTGGTCTCGTGTTTCCCGTTGTTGCTTCGATATCCTGTTCTTCTCAACATCCTTTTCGTCCGTTGAAACCTTGTTGTTGCTTTCCACTTCAGTTCTTCTACCGGCGTCTAATCAAAACTTTCCTGATCATCTACAGATGGATCTCAGGTTCTTCCCGCAGGTGGTTCGGATGACTCGTTGCGAGAGCACTGCCGGTTATCCGGAGATGCTGAGAGACATGGTCACTTATCTGGGGTTCCGTTGGGCACCAGAGTACCAGGTCTACGAGCAGCAGCGAGAGTTTGACCAGACCTACTACCAGGTTATCGTCTACATTCTTGTCAGATGATGGCATGAGCGTTGTCCACCGCTACGAGGCAGTAGGTTCCACAGTGGATATGGCCGTGCAGCAGGCAGCTTATGTGAGTCTCACCGTCCTTCGTGCTGACTACTGGGGATTTGACGGTTCTATCTATCGCCACATCCCCCGTGGCTACATCACTTCGGAGGGAGCTCACTTCACTCTCTACGACAACTTGGATGTCTACGAGCATGATAACACCAGGCTGCACACCACCGCTCAGTTTGTGAGGCACAGTGACGCAGTTGCCACCACACTTTCTCAGGAGTTGGCTTCAGTCAGAGAGCAGCTCTACCTTGCTTTGACTCGTCTGGCGACGTACACCACAGACTTTGTTGGAGATGAGCGCTTTGCACGTTTCGATCATCCAGTTGGTCGTCGTCTGCCACATGCTGGAGGTTACGAGCCGATCAGAGGTCCACTCCTCAACCTCGGTGCTGGTTACACTGGGATTCCACGCTTTGGAGCACAGGGAGCCGACGCTATGTACTTCACCACACCTAGAGTCGCTCTCAGACCACGTCAGATCTATGTGGATCGTCGTTCTACCTACTTTCGTGGGCGTGCTCCTCACCGTACCTCTCGTCGTACTACTCACCGCCGTCCTGCGTGATGAGCATGGGAGTACCGATGTATCCATTCTTAGCTATGTTTAGTTATCCTGTGGCAGTTGAACCATTCATGGTGTGTTGGATATTCTGATGTATTTGAACATGTGATGATGTACCTGTTGGTTATCTATTCATGCGTCGGAATAATCTCTCTTTCGGTTACCAAGTCTATCTGTTTCTGTTGTTGTGCTAAAATGCATGTCTATCCAGGATGCCGCCAACAAGGAACAACCCGCCTGAGCCACCGCCAATCACGGAGCTGTTGACTCAGATGACTCAGGTCGTGACGCAGATGGCCCAGTTCCAGGCTAATCAGCACAACAACCAGAATGCTCCACGAGTCAGCATCAAAGAGTTTCTGAGTATGGGGCCGAGAGCTTTCGTGGCAACACGCGAGCCTCTGGATGCTGATGAATGGATCCGGGAGATGGCCAGGGCTCTGGACATTGCTCACGTTGCTGAGGAAGACAAAGTCAAGTATGCTTCCTATCTGCTGAAGGGTCAGGCAGCTACTTGGTGGGAGAACTACCAGACCATGAGAGCTGGATACCCAATCACCTGGGGTTGTTTCAAGGATGCCTTCCTGAACCACCACATCCCAGATGGTCTCATGGAAAGGATGCGTGAGGAGTTTTGCTCTCTCAAGCAGGGCAAGCTGGACGTCCTTGGCTATCAGAATGAGTTCAATCGCCTCGCTCGTTACGCTGGTGATGAGGTGTCCACTGAGGCTAAGAAGATGGCAAGGTTCCGCCGAGGTTTTAACCCGGAACTCAAGTACGCCCTCACCAACATCAAGGCCAAAGATTTCGAGGAGCTCGTGAACACCGCGCTCAATGAAGAAAATGGGCGCAAGGCGTTCGAGGAGTCTCGAAAGCACTCGCGTGAGGGTGGTTCCTCCTCCAACATGACCACCCCTCCGCAGAAGCGCCGCATCTGGGTGCCAAATGGTGCTGTCACTCGGGCTCCATATGCCCAAGCTTCTCCAGGCTTCGCTTCCCGCCCACCCAACCCATCTCAAATGCAGGCTCAGAGGTTTTCAATGGGGCAGCCAAGGCCAGATGCACCTCGTGTCGTCACTTGCTACAAATGCAAGCAGACGGGGCACTACGCTGACAAGTGCACTCAGAGGCAGCTACCTCCACCACCACCTCGCCCCAACACCAACCAGGCAATGGTGCGTGCTCCCCCGGCTAAAGCCTTCAACTCCAACAACAGGCCTGTCGGGAGGACCGCGAGGGTGAATCATGTCAAGGTCGACAAAGCTGAGGAAGCTGCTGACATCGTTCTCGGTACATTCCCCGTAAACTCTAACCCAGCTAAAGTGTTGTTTGATACCGGAGCATCGCATTCTTTCGTGTCAAAGATCTTTGCGACAGCAGTTAAACTACATTTTGTTGGTTTGGGTTCCCCGCTAGTAGTAAACTCCCCTGGAGCAACTATGCAAACTTCCAAGATCAGTCACGAGAATCAGATTCTAATTGGAGGTCACATATTCCTTGCTTCCCTCATTCTGCTTGGAAATTCTGACATTGATGTCATTCTTGGCATGGATTGGTTGAAGGCCAATAAAGCTACGATTGACTATGCTCAGAAGTCAATAACTCTGTTCCACCCTTCTGGCCAGATAGTCTATTCTCCAAATGAATCAAGTTCTGTTCAGCTTTACACCCTCGATGCTAAACCTCTACCTCTACTTGAAAATGTTCCGGTGGTTTGTGAATTCCCTGACATCTTTCCAGAAGAATTGCCAGGGATGCCTCCGGACAGAGCAGTCGAGTTCGTGATCGAGCTTGAACCAGGTACTGCTCCAATCTCTAAGCATCCATACAAGATAGCTCCTCCTGAACTGAAGTTGTTAAAGGAGCAAATCGATATGTACATGGAGAAAGGTTACATTCAACCTAGTTCTTCCGCCTGGGGTTGCCCAACTCTGTTCGTTGCCAAGAAGGATCAAACAAAGAGACTCGTTGTCGACTATCGTCCTCTTAACGAGAAACCATCAAAAACAAGTATCCAATCCCTCGTATCGATGATCTTTTTGATCAACTTGCTGGAGCCTCAATATTCTCAAAGTTGGACTTGAGGATGGGTTACCATCAAATAAAGATCAGAAAGGAAGATATTCCAAAAACAGCGTTCACCACTCGGTACGATCTATATGAATACACCGTCATGTCCTTTGGTCTCACCAATGCACCGGCGACATTCTCTAGACTCATGAATTATGTCTTCCATGAATACCTCGACAAGTTCGTTGTTGTATATCTTGATGACATTCTGGTCTACTCAAAATCCGAGGAAGAGCATGGAGAACATCTTCGTCTCACTCTCATGAAACTTCGCGAGCATCGTCTATATGCCAAGTTTTCCAAATGTGAGTTCTGGATTCCAGAAGTTGCTTACCTTGGTCATGTCATCTCAGCCAAGGGCATAGCCATTGATCCAGAAAAGGTTAAAGCAATTGTTGATTGGAAACCTCCTAAGACGGTGAAGCAAGTCAGAAGTTTTCTTGGCTTGGCTAGCTATTGCCGTCGTTTCGTCCAAAACTTCTCAAAGATTGCCAAACCTCTCACTGATCTAACAAAGAATGACAAGAAGTTCGTTTGGTCTACACAATGTGATGAAAGTTTCAATCTCCTGAAGACTAAACTCACTTCTACACCAGTTCTGGTTGGCCCAGATACTACCAAACCTTTCAAGATATTCTGCGATGCATCTCTCCAAGGTCTAGGTGCAGTTCTTATGCAAGAACATCAAGTTGTGGCTTATGCTTCGCGTCAGTTGAATGCACATGAGCAAAACTATCCCACTCATGACCTTGAACTTGCAGCAGTTGTGTTTGCCCTCAAGAAATGGAGGCAATACTTGTTGGGTAATCGCACTGAAATCTTTTCCGATCATAAGAGTCTGAAATACATCTTCACTCAACCAGATCTAAACCTCAGGCAAAGGAGATGGATTGAAAAGATTAAAGACTTTGATCTCACCATTTCTTACACTCCAGGCAAGGCTAATGTTATGGCCGATGCTCTCAGTCGCAAGTCATATTGCAATAATCTCATGATCATGGAGAGCCAACCTCCACTTCATGAAGAATTCCAGAAGCTGAACCTTGGTCTTGTTCCTCAAGGCTATCTTGCGAACTTGACAGCCAGTCCAACTCTCGAGGACAAGATTCGTTCTGAACAACTTCGTGATGCTGAAATCAAGAAGATGGTAGAACACATCAAACAAGGCAAGGAGAAATTTAAGTCCTTCTCAATTGATGAAAAAGGAACTGTGTTCTTTGAAGGACGCATTGCAGTTCCTCAAGTTCAAAGTCTCAAAGATGTTATTCTCAAGGAGGCTCATGAAACTCCTCTATCCATCCACCCTGGAAGTACAAAGATGTACCAGGATCTTAAGACACTGTATTGGTGGCCTGGCATGACACGTGAAATTGCTCAATACGTTTCTGAATGCGACGTTTGTCAACGTGTTAAGGGAGTCCATCAGAAAACAGCCGGTCTACTCCAACCTCTGAAAATTCCTGAGTGGAAGTGGGACATGATTGAAATGGACTTCGTCACTGGTTTTCAAAAGTCCAAGAAGGGCAACGATGCAATCTTCGTTGTTATTGATCGTCTCACTAAAGTAGCTCACTTCTTTGCTGTCAAAGAAACAATCTCAGCTAGCCAGTTAGCATAACTCTACACAGCAAAGATTGTTCCTCTTCATGGTGTTCCATTGGAAATAAGCTCAGACCGTGGAAGCATATTCACTTCTCATTTCTGGAAAAGCTTTCAAGAAGCATTGGGCACCAAACTTCTTTTCAGCACAGCTTATCACCCTCAGTCTCAAGGGCAAGTCGAAAGAGTCAATCAGATTCTCGAGGATCTACTCAGAGCATGTGGTATCTCCTTTGGCATGAAATGGGAGGATTGCCTTCCATATGCTGAATTCTCCTACAACAACAGCTACCAGGCAAGCCTAGGCATGGCACCATTTGAAGCACTCTATGGCCGCAGATGCAGGAGTCCAATCAATTGGTCTGGAGCTGGTGAACGTTCACTCTTAGGCCCTGACATTGTTAAGGAAGCCGAGGAGAAAGTTCGCATCATTCGTGACAATCTCAAGATTGCTCAGTCTCGTCAGAAAAGCTACTATGACATCAAGCACAGGGATATGATCTATGCACCTGGTGACAAAGCATATCTCCGTGTAACTCCCCTCAGAGGCACTCATCGTTTCGGTGTGAAAGGAAAGCTTGCACCAAGATACATTGGTCCTTTCAACATTCTCTCATGGCGTGCGGAAAATGCCTATCGTCTTGAACTTCCAGAAAAACTATCCAAGGTGCACGATGTGTTTCATGTGTCACAGCTCAAGAAGTGTTTCAAAGATCCAGATCGTGCGGTTGATCATGATTCCATTGAACTGCAAGATGATCTATCTTATGAGGAGCACCCTGTTCGTATTCTCGATGAGACCGAGCGTAAGACTCGCAACAAAAGCACCAAGTTCTTGAAATTGCAATGGTCGCATCATTCCGATAAAGAGGCAACGTGGGAGACCGAAGAGGATCTTCGAAAGAAGTATCCGGACCTTTTCCTTTCTCAGTAGGAATCTCGGGGCGCGATTCCTTCAAGGGGGGGGGGGGCGTTTTGTAACATCCCAAGTATGAAAACTTCCATTTAGAATGTTTGATTCTTGTTTAATTAAAGTTTTGCATCATGTCATCATATTCATTGAATTGTTTGCATTTTTTTACCTTGTTTTCCATTTGTTTGCTTCTGTTTTACTCTGTTTTCACAATTCAAATTCAAACATTATTCAAACATTTATTTCATACTTGCTCTGTTACAACCTTTTAAATAAAAGTTCAAATAAAAAACAACCATTTTGTTCCATTAAAACATGAGGTTCAAACCATTAAAAGTATGGCTTTGATAAGATAATTAATCCAAACTTAATTCAATTGTTATTTCAAATTCAAATCAAAACACCAACAGCACCCAATATGGATTTATGAAATTGCCAAAACAATTTAACTCATTGTTTCTAATTAAACAATAGGGTTCCAAATAATTAAATTCTTGTTTTCAATAATTCAATCACTACTCAAATTAATTCAAATTTAAACCATTTTGCAAACAGCAAATTATTTTGAAATAATTGTAAAACAAAACTTGGCATTTGTTTGTTGATGACCTAAATAACTCACCCTAATTTTTCTAAAATTTCTACTAACTTAAAAACCCTCTAATTCTTTCTATTCCATTTTCTGCAAAAAAAAAAAAAACAGAGGAGAAATTTTTTAAACAAATAAAAAACGGGCGCCAGGAGCAGTGGGCAGCCCAGCCCACTTCTTTTCCTTCCGCGCCGGCCCGATACCGGTTCGCGTCGCTTCCCCCTCTTCTGTTTCGCGTACGGCGGGGCATCCGCCGGTGCCACGGCGGCACCGCAGCAAACCGACGGCCGATCGCGCGCCCCCTAGCCTATATAGCCACCCTAGGTCCCCGCGCCGCTACCCTAAACCCTAGGCTACCCTTTCCCCTCGAGCGCCGCCGCCGTTTACTCTCTCCCCGTCGCAATCCCACCTCTCTGTCACCTCACCGGAGAGCGCCG
Source organism: Alopecurus myosuroides (assembly GCA_028641055.1). NCBI lineage: Eukaryota > Viridiplantae > Streptophyta > Magnoliopsida > Poales > Poaceae > Alopecurus > Alopecurus myosuroides. The sequence goes on from CM054061.1 coordinate 91,104,901, forward strand.
CTCTGAAACTCCGATGGTCACCACCACATCGCTGCGCCACCGTCCCTCCTAGCTACTGGAACCAGACCACCACCTCTCCCTCTACCGATTGGACACCCTAGCACCCCCGGAGGCCTACTGGAACGCCGCCGCCGTCCACGACCACGTCGCTGTCGCCGCCGCCATCTGCATCGGGCCTCTGCAACGCCTACATCGCCGGTGAGCCCACCGTGCCTCCATCTCCTCCTCTCTGCCTTCCAGGTTGCACGCATCCAGCATCCACACGCAGCACACGCAAGCACAACGAGAACGAGCAACGCATCGGTGATCGCCGCCGGCGTCGTTTCCTCTGTCAGAGTTCAGTCGAGCGCGCGCGCAAATTTCAGTTAACGCGCAGATGAACTATAACCTGTCTACGCGCGCTATACTAACAAAACTGTTCGAGCACCCCACTGGTTACAGCGCTAGCACGCGAGCGCGAGGGCCAGGGATCGAGTCCTGGCTCCGCGGGATTTTATCCCAATCTTTTTCGCGCACGGCTGACAGGAGGGGGCCACTCGTCAGTGGCCCTTGCTGCCACGCGCGCGCACGCTGTCCATGCTGGCCCTAGGGCCCACGGGCAGTGCCCTAGGTTAGCCAGCAGTGCGGTGTAAAACGTTTCCAGTCTTTTCCTTTTCAATCTAGGTCCTTTTAAATTACAGATTGGTCCTCCAATTTAAACTGCTAATAACTTTTGAATTATAACCCCAAATAATAAAAGTAAAATATGTTTGATGATCCAAATTAAATTATCTATCTGTTTAAACCAATTGTTTTCTGTTTTGAATTTTCCAAATGCAATCAAAATTCAAATTCAAACAATACATTTGTAATTTGATAAAATCCATAACTAATTCATACTTAATCCAAATAATGCAAATAAAATATGTTTTCCATGCTATTTCAAACCACCTATTCAAATATAAATTTTGTTTCATGGTTTGAATAATTAAAATTGCTTAAATAATTTAAACCTTGTTTAAATCATTTAAATTTGCTAAAATTCATAACTTGCTCAAAATAAATTATTCTTGAACATGTAAAATATGTTTTCAAACTAGAAAAGTATAAACTTTTCAAATATGAATTTGAATTTATGTTTGGAACAAATAAAAAATTCAAATAATATTCAAACTTGTTTAAATTCATTTAAAACTTGTTTAATCTTGTTTAATTCATATTTAAATTATTGTAATTCCTTTTTCAATAATTGAAACATGTAATCCAACTAAAATTTTGTGTTCTTTTCAAATATGAATTTTGTTATTTATTTGGCACAATTTAAATTGGTGAAAACAGCAACTATTTGTGTAATCCCTTTAAGGAACCAAAAATTCCCTAATTTAATAAATAAATTTCTAAATTGGTAAACCTTATTTCCAATTGGTTCTATTGTTGTTATTTTGTTGTTTTCCTCATCCATGCATCATACTAATCCACTTTCACCTGTTGGTTAATCGGAAAACAATTATTTCAACCAAATTCATGGGCTTGTCATATGCAACTCAAAATTGCATATGTGTCCATTTAATTTGTGTTACCATGTCAACTAGTTTATTTTGATTCATCCATAAAATTGTCATGCCTCATTCCATGATTGTGCACTATGCCATGATATTGATTGTTTATGTTTCTGCGTTGTTTGTTTGCTTCTTCTCGGATAGACGACGACGTTGAGACAGACGATACTTACGACACCCCTTCTGAGGATCTAGCTCAGTACGAGGCTGCTGAGTTTGCAGGCAAGTTATATCTCACATGAACCATTGTGTTCCTTTCAACATTGGTTACCGATACTTTCCGTTGTCTATTTCTGCTAGCCATATGTATCGTTGCTTCTGTTACGAACCTATCATATGACACCCTGAACCCTGATATTGCCTCACCTCCAGTCCTATAACCCCGTTGTTTGGGCCCGTGTCTTACTAGCATGCTTAGGGTTGTTTTTGCTCGAGTCTGTTATCAGTTACCTTATATTATCATACTTGATTATATTCTGGGGCTCGATGTTAAACAACAACCTGTTAATTTGAGGTAATAATAATTTGCTGATAAGACACTGGCAGGAGGCCCGGCGTGGTTTTGAGGCCTGCTAGTGTCGACCCTAATTAGGAAAAGGGTCTTGTCTACTGATCCATGATGAGCGCACTATCCGCATGTGGGAAGCGTGTATGGGCGCCCCCCCTCAATATTATTCGATTCGCATCTCGTCCAAATCACCACACTTAGTTCGGGCTTTCCATTTGATGCACGCATATGCAGGTACGAACCCGAGGCCAGGGTGGGACTTTTGTAGTCAGCATTTAGGGCGGCGTGGTCTTCCAGTTCTATGAGGGTCCCCTTTTCTTCGTGGGGCTCGATTAGCCGCGCACGCACAACACGTGGTGCTTTGGGCTTGATGTGAAGAAGAGTTGAGTTGTGTTGAGTGCCCCGCTTGGTGGGAAAGGACTTCCCATCTGGCGGGTTATTCTTACGTGTACGGCCAAATTGGTGCACCCCTGCAGGGATAAATCTTCTCGAGAAGCCGTGTTTTCCGCGGTTATGGTTGACTTGGTGAAAGTACTGGCTAACAAGTACTCAGAACAACTTACACCTAACTAATAATAACTTGACTAGTAATAGGCTTATTGACACAACAATTTGATCCATCATTAATCCAACTGTGTGAGTTATCCTCGGATTGCTTCTTTGGATAAGGGGCGAGATCTAGGATGGGTTTGTGTGGTGGTTAGTTGTAGTTGGTTACGATACGCTATCTTATCCCCTTTCTGATAGCCGGAAGTTGTAGTATGTTTTGTAGTTGGTTAGTGCAGCCAGTTGCAGCATCTTTTATATCCCTTTCTTCCGTTGAACCCAAGGCATCTGTGCTTGGTGTTGATGGGCTACACTTTGGTGAACTGTGAGTCTTGCTTGCCAGTACGTTTATGTACTGACCCCTTTGGGGCTGTGGTTTCCGCAGACTACGCTTACGAGGATCCCCGTGATGGCTACTACGTGGAGTTTGACGAGGCTGCTGACGAGTAGTTAGCGGACCCGGGCAGGATCTGAGACATCGTGGATGGGCTCCGTCTTTCTTTTCATTCCCGGCTTCTTAAGCCTATTTGGATTTGTCTGTACTCAGACCCTTTGAATGCTTCCGCTGAGATGTAATGATGTTATGTTGGGACATGTGTCCTCTGGATGATTGTATCTGATATCTCTGCTCTAGTGGGAGCTATTTGCAACTTATTTCCATCTTTTGTGTCTTAGAGATCTGTTGTGTTATCATTTTGTTCAACGCCGTTGACGTACCATGTGTGTATGGTATGAAGTACGTCAATGGTAGTATCCTGATTTATATGGGATGGTTTACGTAGACGCTGAACAGATAGGGGTTGGTTGTCACACATACGTGTGTTGGCCTACTCGTAAGAGATGCGGGTGCCGGTAAGCCCCGTAATCCAATCCACTACTGTTCAACGGAACTGCGAGTATCCTCTAGAAGTCCGGGTGCGACATCCTTCTAAATCATCAATCGTGAATAACTTCCGGCATGTTCCATGAAAGTGTTTGATGAAAGCTGTTTTCAACTCGCTCCATGAATTGATGGATCTGTCCGGCAGGTTATTGAACCACAATTTTGCTGCTCCCTCGGACATCATAAGATACATAAACTTGGCCTGAAGCCTCTCTGATGCGTTACGAATTAACATAGCCATCTCGTAACTGCTTAACCAGGTCTCTGGGTCCATGGTTGGCTCATAATTAACCACTTTACCCGGTTCCTTGAACTTATCCGGGTAAGGCTCAGCCCTGATGGCATCCGCCAAACACTTAGGCCCAGCTAGATTTGTCGGTATTGGCCTTACTCGAGAAGCGTGTGATCCCTCAGCGGGTGCGGCGGGGGGGGTTGCAACCGCTACCGGCCCTCTTACCACAGACCCGGCTGCGGCACTCCTGGCTCGAGAACTATCGACAATGGCTTGTGCTGCTGAAGCTGCAGGAGTTGCCGGTCTACGGGGAGGAGGCGGCATTTGCTGCTGCTTTGCCCTCCGTCGTGCCGAGCTTGACTGAATATAGCCGGTATTCCCATTCTGCCGGCTAACATACAGTGTACCATGCATGCCACTCTGT
>CM054061.1:91109131-91225066 GCA_028641055.1 Alopecurus myosuroides
ATCTCTAACTTGAAAGTATTTAACAAAATCGCCAAAGGACACTTAGAATGAACCCTCTTTTTTTTTGAGAAATTAGACCGGTTCACCGAATAAACCATCGGGTCATATTAATCAGACAGATTATCGACACCAGCTGAGTTTGACTAGTGACGATCTCAATTAGATCCAAGCTAGTCTCGTTTTGGACAGCCGCAGGTCAAACTAAGTACTCCCTCCGTATCAAAATATAAGATGTTTTACCATTTTATAGAGATAATGTATCTAGACATGTTTTAGTATGTAGATTCATATGCATCTTACGCTAAAACATGTCTAGTCACATATTGTCTAGGAAATGCTAAAACATCTTATATTTTGATACGGAGTGAGTAGTTTTTTGAGCTATTGTCAGCACAACAGAAATATTCATACTTATAGTTGACTTCAACTAAATAGCACGATACCCCAATCTAGAAAATTCCAAATTGGGGGGATTTTTTTCCCAGATTTTTCTTTTAGAACAAAATGTCCCGTATGTAGTCAATTCAGCAAACACCGTTGTCGACACATAAAATACTAGGGATGCAAGGCTCAAAAGGCTTATTGTAATATTTCATATCCCAAGCCACCTTGTGGTATTTATCAATCTAGAGGTCCACGAAGCTACTTATTTTTAATCACTGTATCAAGAAAATCAAGGCGCATATCTACTCCCCAAAAATTTTCATGCATTGATTAAAGCCAAATCGCCGACCGAATCCCCCAAGGAGCTCAAATCGGCCATCATTTTGATCGCTTGGGAGATTTGAAAAGAAATAAATGGTCGGGTCTTCAACAATGTTGGAACTATGCCGATGGTGATTTTCCAGAAGATAAAGGACAAGAGCAAGAACTGGATCACGGCGGGTGCAAAACACTTAGCCCATGTGAGGAGTTTTTTGTCACACCCTAATTTTTGGATTCTTGTACTATGTTCAAGAAGACAAAAATTAGGGCCAACAATTTTTTTCTAACAACATGATTGTTTGAACTAACATGTGTTAATGATCTTAATCATATTTTTAACACAAGTTTTGTTTCTTGATAAAACCAACATCAATTTTTTCTGAAAACACTTTAATAATATTTTCCCTGTTGTTTTCTCTGTTGATTACTTGAGTGAATTTTGTTCCAAGACTTGGATCATTCTTGTTTGAATCTCAAAATAAACTTTTAGCTTTGTTGGATCTAAGAAAACAAAATTTCAAAATGATTTATGGAAGTTTTCTATAGAAACTATTCCCTGAAAATATAGCCAAGTACTTGTTTTACACCTTTATTTTCACTAGGCTACAAAATGTTATTTTATGTTTTCTTGACTTTTATTTGTTCCTTCTTATATGGACTAAAAATCAATAAGCTTGGTTTGAATTTTGTATTTATTAAAATGATCTTTTGCTTGTTGTTTTTGTGGAAGAAAAATAAGACAGAAAAAGACATTTTGGAAAACAAAGAAAAACAAATAGTACACCTTTTCCCACATTGTTTTAATGGTCTTAAACTATTTCAAATTTGTTTTAAAAATATGTTTCAGAAATGTTATAACATTTTTAACAAACCCCAACCTTGAAAACAAACTTTGGAAACTATTTGGTCTCTGAAAACAATCCAAATTTGTTTTAAAAATATGTTTCACCCGAGCTCGAAAACGGCCGCCGGCCGCCGAGCCCTAACCCGAGGTGGATCTTCTCCTCCACGCACTCCCACGCCCTATGCTCGTTTCCTTTGAACTCCCCAAACCCCCACGATTCTCGTTGACCCCTCCCCTTGCTTGGTTCGCCGCTAGTACGCCACTGCCGTCCACGGTCGCCGCCACGGGCACCCGTCGAGCACCGCCGCCTGGAGCCACGCCCGCACCCGCACACCGCGCCCCTCGACTCCCCTGCGACCCCTGCACATCACCGAGCTCGCGCCACCGTCCCCGAGCCCCTACGGTGAGCCGCCATGCGATCCCGTCGCCAGCCGTGTCGTGAGAGAGAGAGAAAAGAGAGGAGAGGAGGACGACGACGCGGCGCCGTTCGATCTGCGATCAACGGGCGCTGTTAAAAATGCATTTTCTCGCGCGGAGCACGCACGCGCCAGCCGCACTGGGCCGCACCCACAAAAGGCCAGCCCACCCTTCTGTTTTTCTTTTTTCTTTTATTCTGTTGTAGATTGTACTGGGTTGCTTTGGCTCTGTGAAAATTAATTAGAGTGCAAAATAAAATCAACCAAAAATCATGACACTGTTAATATGTTTTCCTAACCATTTAAAATCAGTAGATCTAAGTTTTGGTATATATTTTTGACACAATATCTGTTTTGCCACCGAGTGTCTGTAAACATGTTTTTGGCATAACTTTTGGATCTGTATCCTTTTTGGTCAAATAAAATTGTTTTGGATAGCTAGTGACTAGATCTATCACTAGGACTTGGCCTCACATCATTGTGAGTTACCAAATGGAAGTTCCATCCATTTTTGTAAAGGGCCAGTAGGTTTTTCTAAGATTTTTAGAATGAGTTTAAAAATGTTTTTTGAGGTAACTCAAATTGGATGATTTTGCTTATGTTTATATCTATCTATTATTAGCTTGGCATAATTTTTGGAGCCCTAGATTATTTTTGGTGAGCAAAACTAAAAAACATCACCTTTTATGTTTTCCAATTTATGTGTGTTTTTGATTGAAGTAAAATGTTTGATTAAGTGGATATTTGTTCCTAGCATGTATAGATGTGCTGAACCTTGTTATTCGGTTGTTTTCTTGCAATATATCTACCTTAGAAAGTGTGTGCATGTTTGGAAAGTAAAATAAAAATAGAAGTAGCAATTGTTATATTTCTAGTTTTATTATTTTGATTGTTGTGTGAACCAAGCTTTGTAGTACTCCCTCCGATCCATATTAATGGTCTCAACATTGTCTAGATACGGATGCATCTAGTCTAAACACTTAACTAGATACATCCGTATCTAGATAAAGTTGAGTCCATTAATATGGATCGGAGGTAGTATTATTTTACCTAAGTATTGAGGTGCTTGAGTTGAGTCCAGTACCATTTTGGTACTGTTATTTTGATGTTATTATCTCTGATAGCTTGCACTTTATTTTATATCAAAGCATGAATAACATATGTGCTTGTTTTCACTAGTATGAGTAGCCTTGTATTGATTGCTTTATTGTATTAATTTTGTCATGTGTGACCGGAGGACTTGTTACCTATAATGCCTTGGTATTAGTGGGCCCATAACCCACTGGTCCCATTACATCTTCGTTAGGGATGCAAAACCCTACCATGCACTTGTGTGAAAATAGAATGCTATGTTTGTCTATTATTTTCCACCAAGAAAAATGGATTGTTATTTCACTTATGTAAGTGAAGAGTTTAGTATTTCTTGTTTAATACTAGTATGTTTGGTTGTGCTACATTTGTAGCATAATGTTCCTTTAGGAATATCATGTTAATAAGTGTTCCACTATTTCTTTGTTTGAATAGAATATGGGTTGCAAATAGAATTTTCTAGTGATTAATAAATTATGTCTGGTTAAATTTCATCGAGTGTTTGGATTTTTGAAAGTGTTTAGCTAAGCTTGTGTTGAGTGCATAGGTACTGGTTGTGTAGCTTGTACTTTGATTGCTTGCTATTTAATTGATTAGAAAAGCATGTATTATTAGAATGGGTTGATGCTTGCTTAGTAGATGTGTTCATGGAATTATTTTTGTGTATTTGCTTAGTAGCATGTGTAAGGTTTGTGTTCTATTAGTAGGCATCTATATTCATGTATTGCTTGGTTAGGAAAATGCCTCCTTGTAGCATTGTGTGCTTCTCTAGTGATGAACTAGTGTCACCACTAGATTGTTTGAGTTGCTCTAGTATTGTTGTCTTTTATTTGTTGAGTGTATGCTTTATTATAGCATGTTCGGAGTTTATTACTTATGATATTATGCCATGACTTATTGAGTTGCTTGTTTCTATAGTTGTAGAATACAATTATTTCTTATAACATGCTTATGTAGAATTTTCCATACTAGTATGCTATTAGTGCACTCCTGTTGCCATGTTATTTGTAGGAGTGTTATCTCTTGTGATGATTATGTTATAGATTATATATTATGACTTGTTACCATTGGTTGAGCTACTGATTTGTTTGTTTATTTTCATGATTGATGTACCCCTTAACTTTAGATAAACTTTAGCATAGTCAATAACTAGCTTATTCATATGTGGTATGTTTGTTTGCTGTTTGGAGATTGTCTGGGTGATTACCTTAGCATGAGTATTGTACTTATGTTATTGTTGTGCTAGTGTTGTTGTTGTGCTTATTAGTACCTTGTTATCTAGGCCTTAGTTTAGTAGTGAACTTGTTTTGGTGATGCTTGCTTGTTGTTGTTGTTAATACCCACTGCCATGGGTATTGCTTTGACTGATTGTTGTTATTTTAGTAGCCTCACCTTTTGTGCCCACAAGCTATACTTTTAGCTTCTTGAATATCTTATTATGAGAGTGGTACACCTACTCCATATATGGTATCTAAGATGCGGGATATGGTTTCTCAACCATATACTTGTTTGATGATAGTTTTGTACCATGAGAGTTTTGGAAGATAGTTTTATCAATAACGTTTGAGTGATTGCGCTAGTATAAGTTTGTCTGATGTATGTGTTGTTTTGAGCAGTTGGTTGTCTTGTAGTTCTGAGTGTGTTTCTTTTCTTCTTTTACGACGCTACAAATCAAAGGAGAAGAAGAAGTAGTTGTGGAGCTGTGCGTCAAGTTCAAGTTACTTCAAGGCCAGGGACACTAAGAGTTTTAAGGCAAGCCATCCTGATGCTTGCTGTTACTACACTTATCATTATCTATCATGCATGTTTTACTTCTGAAATTTTTTATAAAAACTTTGATTACCAAAAACTATTTTTGAGTTATTACTACTACTATTAATATTATATATCATTAATACGCCAGTAGTTGATACTTGGCGTTACCAAGCCCATAGCCACCATATGGTATTTATTACCATCAAAGTATAAGTTCCTAAGTGGACACACTAAAATGTGCTTTTGCAAAACAAAGGCTTTATGGAAAACCCGGTGGAAAGGTGAAGCCTTATCCACCGGAGGAATGTGGAAGTGGTCATTTTTGGAAAATGGTGTTTTACAAAAATGACACATAACCTAGTCTTCGCCGGACAACCTTTACCGTACTGCCACCCTACCTCAACATGGGCACGGGACTTAACTTGAAGTTTGTTCTTGTTAGAGTGTGTTCTATCTCAAATTGCTATAAGGGTCGTCGTGCCCTCGAACCGATTGTCGCCAGCAGGGGTATACGGGACATACACAATGAGGGATTAAGTTCTCCTCCGGTTACACCAGTTAGGGCATCTTGTCTTGGCGGGGATTAGCCTGGTGCCGGGGATGTCGGAAAACTCGACTGAAGAGATAGGCATATTCTAGCTTGAACATAGTGGATGGTTAGGATCAGTTATCTGATGTTCACATACTGTTGTTACAGTCCGTGGTTGTTCACGGCAGATGTACTAGATCTGGTGGATTGTGTACACCTATGCAGAGTAGAACTATTCAGAATAGCCGCGTCCTTGGATATGGACAGTTGAATGGCCATGTAGCTAGCATTGTGTCAATGTTTTCAAAAAGGAGTTTTCAAAAAGGTGTTGGACTTATGAAGTACCGAAAGGAGGAAATCTTGTACCGTGGAAGTTCCGTTGATCAAAAGCCAGAAGTTGTTTCACAAGAAGTTTTGCAAAGAAAATCTTTCTATTCTAAACAAAAACTGGAAGTTGATTCCAAAAAGTTTTGCAAAGAGAAAACTTTCTTTTAACAAAGTTTTACAAAACCTCTTGTACATGTGATATCTATAAGAGAAAGAAAACTATATTATTTTCTTTTGAAGTATCTTCTTCAACAAAGATATAGAGATTTTCAAAATCAACTATGATATGTCTTACATATATCATTGATAGTGGACCCTATGTATAACCTACCTATTCCACTATATACGTATACTTGCAGTTTGGTAAGCTACACGATGGGTGTCTTGCTGAGTATATTCAAATGTACTCACATTGGTATCGTCCCTGGTATTTGCTTGCCAGACTTCGAGGAGGAGCCCCAGAAGGAGATCTGCGAACAGGAGTAGAGAGCTGATGGCTTTGCGAATTAGGATCGTCTCCCGGTCAGCAGCCTGTAGGTTAAGGCATGACTTGGGTTCTACTACGTTTGTGTGTGTTTAGTCTTCCGTTGTGTGTGTTGTGTGTTTTGCTTGCGTGGCAGATGTGTGGACTTGGTCATGTGACCATGTCTTTTCTGTATGTGTTTTATTCAATCGTGTAATGGATATTGTACCTGTGACTTGATATGTTGTTCACGACTGGTGTGATCTGGGATCGTGAATGTATGCATATCAGAGTTGTCCTTGAACAGTGGTTCTGGGGGACCTTACATTTTTTTATTTTTTCGAATGGCTTAGGCTTCAACTTGTTTTCTTCTCCTATATCAATATAAAAGTAAAATCTTTTGCCTCGTTTAAAAAATAAATAAAGCCACACCTACTTTTAGCACATGGTGTGTAATTTTTCTCCCTGTATATACCTCCAAAGGATACCACACTATGAGTGACCCATGAAGTGAAAAACAAAGCAGAGTATTATTTTCTTGCCTTGTGTTGGATTTTTTCTATAGAAATTTAAGAATGTGACAACAGCTTCGGTGTGAGAGAACAATTCGAACATGTCTGGTGAGGCTGCAACATGCGGATTTCTTAGATTGCAAACTGGGAGTTTCTCTTTGGCCAAGCAGAATTTGGAATCTAAGATTGGATCATTTTCTCCCACCATGAGATTTGGTATATGTTCCCACAAGCCCTTGTGTAAAAAAAAACTAGTCCTTTCCTTGCACCGATTTAAATGTTTCATCTTCCCAACCTTGTTAAAAATATGTATATGCATCTATACACTAAAATATGTCTAGATACATCCATATTTTAACGAATCCATGACAAATAATTTAGGACGAAGGGAGTATATCATTGCAGCATGGAAGCAAACAAAATGTTCACTCTTCCAATGCAAGGAAAACTACAAGGTCTGCCCGTGGCTGATCAATGTACTAACGCAAAATACGAAGATTCGACGATGCATTTCTGCCTCCATAGAAACCCTGCAGAAAAGATTGGTTCAAAAGCGAGATTGTAATACGCTATTATACCTAGGAACCCTGGAACAGCCAAAAACATCAATTTTTCTGTACAGAACAATCAACTGCAATAGGACAACATACTGAACCAAAGCCGTAACTTGAGATATAAATCTTCTCGCACATGAATCACGAAGTTCACAAGGATGTACTAGGGATCAGTATTGTGCAAATTAATAGCTTATAATTAGATACTAACGACTTGCTAACAGATGTAAAAGGTCGTGTGCAATACCGCCTTCATCTATAACATCAAAATATTAAAAGAATATCCAAAGGACAGTTAGAATGAACCCTCTAGCCATATATTTTGTTTTGACATGTTAAATAGTTAGTCGAATATACTTATGTACTGTCGGTTCATTCAAATCGGATAGGTTATCAGCATTATCGAACTTGACTAGTGATGATCTCAATCAAAATGAACCTAGTCTCATGGACAATAGAAGCACCTCAAACTAAGTAGATGTTTCAACTATTATCGGAACTACAAGATTATTGTTACTTATAATTGGCTTCAGCCAATAGCACAATCTACCAAATCTTTAGTAAGCAACCTATAATTATTTATCACCGAAAAGCACAGTCCCGAGAATTTGAATGTCTCTTCTTCATTCCGTAAATTCAGCAAGCAGACACATCAGGACTTATGGATTCAGGCTGTGCCCGGCTGATGGCGGTCGTTCGGACTATTTACAGCCAGCCTGGGTGGCTTCATGCTAGACGGCTAGATGCATGAACGTGTTATTTTTGACTGGTTAATTTTTGTAGCCACCTTGAGTGACCCGTGAACTGTAATAAGTACGAATCGGAATGCTTTCTTATGTTATTTAATAAAGTCCGGCAGTGTGCATCGTCCTGATGCAGAGCCTGGGGGGAGGCGCCCATTTGTATAAAAAAAGGAGACACGTCAGAGACTCGGGATGCAAAGTTGCAGAGGGAGACTGGCCTCTCATCTCCTCATCCAAGCATGGAGGCATCGCTCTCCTCGACAGTTCCCACTGACCTACATGCGTCGAGGAACATGGAGATCCTGATGGTGGAGTACATGGAGTACAGGGACGGAACCGTTGGTGCGGGCTGGGGCCATGCCCCACCTATGGCTGATTTTTTTTCTAAACTCCCCCTACTTTATTAGTGTTTTGACCCTCAAATTTATCCAGATTTAGCTGTATGGCCCCCTCCAAATTTATTTGTGTACAAATGACCCCCTTATGTTATATTCCTGGTTCCGTCCCTGGTGGAGTACACAACATCGTCCTACTTCATGGAGGCGAGAAGGTCGGAGATCTTGAGCGCCTTGGCGGCCTTTGTCTTGGCCACGCTTGGGCAGACGACATCGTCACATCGATGAGGACCATCTCCTTGGCCTCGGGCGCCCTGAGCTTCCTGCTACAGAGCACGCTGTTCTTGAGTGCATGCGTGGCGTGCGGTGATCTTGGCAGGAGAGGGGCAGGATTGATGTCGACCTTGCTCCTGTACGGCACGCAACAGTCCGAGCCTACCCCTGCTGGCGTAGAGGTTTTGCACGGAGAAAAAACATGTGCAACGGTGATTGAAGGGAAACGTGAGGCTGCTCATAGTGGGAGTAACTAAGCTAGTAACATGCATGGCCACATAAGCAAAAAATCTAACGTGGCAAGTAATAAATAAAGAAAGAGAGTGGTGTGGTAACTACCTATGTTACTGTAACATCACACATTCCAAAGCAATATGAGTTTATAAGTTAATAAATATGAGACCACATACTTGTTACTACCCACTATGAAGGTAGTAACATAGCCTCGTGTTGTGTGTATGTTAAAGGCTTATGTTACTCACCACTATGAGCAGACTGACAAAGCATACAGAGTAGTGCAGGAAAACATGGGTCTTGTCCATTTGTTATGGACCTGAGGTTATTGTAGCGATTTGATAGTAGGCAAAGGGAAAGGGGCGGAAGGACAAAAAGAAAAAAGAAAAAACACATACGGAGTTGGAACTTATAATGGCCACGCCTACTGGTCTAGCCATCGTACGTTTTTTCCTCTCTAGTCTCTACATATACTAGAGGTGAGGGTGGACAACCCATGCAGTGAAGCAAACAAAATTGTATACTTTTGTTCTCTTTATCTACTCATGCGAGCTTCATATTTTCCGGTGAGGAAAAATCATCTGCCATTGCTATCGTGGCATGACCCGACCGTGTCGTAGGGATGAGAAGCACTAGAAAGTTAATTCGACGATGATAGGAACCACCAGTACAACTTGGAAGTTGGACACACGTGTGTGCTTTAGATGCCGGCTCTCGATCCGTAGTCATGACAGAAGCATCCTCACTCCTCGGCAATGAAGAGGACTACGAGAAACACCATCCTAGATTTCTTCAAAGAGATAAAGTAAAAAATATGACATGCATGAAGCTACTCTCAAAGCGCGTTGACGAATATCATAGGCTTTGTACACAAATTTAGAAAGCTAGGGAAAACATGTATTTAGGGAATCGACCAGGTAGTTAAATTGTGTGGTGGTACGATTTGTGTAGCCATATTTTCTTAGAATAGTTTTTTTTTTCTAATGGGGAACATAGCCGCTGCCTCTGCATCAAGCGATGCACACAACATTTTATTGCAAAGTTTCATAATTTAGAATGTACAAAATAAGTGCCACAAAAAATGTTTATTAAAATGATTCAGCTGAAATAAAAGAAAATCCAATCTTCTAGACATCTTGAAACATTCTAGATTGCCGCCGAAAATCACTGATTGTAAATATCCCGAGCGACCATCTCCAGACAAATGCACCCAAAATCCATATGCGATCGTTGCACCTCAAGGAGAAGGAAATACCATTCGTGGATCCAATGATTATCCAATTGGATAACCTGTAAAAATTGAGCGATCATATTTTTGTTAAAGATGATACCATTTTAACAATTCCATAGCGATCAAACTAAAGCACACGTCCCCACTCGAATATGTGCCCTTATTTTCTTGTCAACTCATTAAGCCAATTCCTGAACATATTCGTTACATTAGTTGGGCGTGTCATGTTAAAAATCAAATATACTACACTCCAAATAAGTTTAGCAAATTGACAAGTGGAAAATAGATGGTTAGTAGACTCCTCTGAGTCACAGAACGCATATTTTTTACATTCATTCCACCGGCGATTTGCTAGATTATCCTTTGTGAGAATCACTTTGTTGTAAAGAAACCACATATTTTTTTAATTTTCAATGGTACCTTTAATTTCCACATGTATTTCTTATAAGAACACCGTATGGCCATGTACAAAATCAGTGTACAAAGATTTAAACGTCAAAATCCCTAATGTAGTGAGTTTCAAAATAAAGGCATCATCTTCATTCGATAGGTTGACTGCAATGGGTCAGTCCACCAAATGCAATCAAGCCTCTCATTTAGCTCCAGCTAAGTTCCTCAATTCAAATCTCAACGTTTAGAGGATTTTGTAAGAATAATTGTTAGGTAAATTTAAATACTTAGATGTGTGAGTGCCTTACAATTTTCAACAGGGGCGAACACCTTATCACTTTTTTTATTTCTCATGAAATCAAGACATTTTCTTTTCAAGAAAACTTGAATCTATTCATCAAATGTCAAGGCATTACAAAGAACACTAGAAATAACATAAATTACATCTAGGTCCATAGACCACCTAGCGACGACTACAAGCTCTTGAACGAGCCGAAGACCCTGTCATCGCCCCTCCGTTGCCGGAGCCGGGCAAACCTTGTTATAGTAGACAGTTGGGAAGTCGTCATTCTACGACCACAAAGGACCAGCACACAAGACCAACAATCATCGCCGATGAAGAGAAGCGTAGATCCAAAGAATCTATTTTGTAGACATGCGAACACAGACGAATGAAGACTGAATCCAAGTGGACACCCCAAAGACAAACGCCGACCTAATCCCACGATATCCGCCGGAGACACACCTCCACATGACCTCGGATGACACTAGACGCATCACCGGAACGGGGGCTAGGCGGGTAGGACCTTATTCCAACTTTAGGGACCCCCCGCCTAGCAATCCCGAGTAGGACACATACCCTAACAAAACATAAGAAAAGAACTGAAAACGGAGTCCTCCCGCCGGCAAGCACCAAGATCCACCAAGTCTCCATGGCCCTAAGGCCACGGGAGACGAAGCAGATCGAGCACGGCCACCGGCGCACGAGGCGTGTTGCCCTAATCTCCTTTTCCGAAGAGAGGCGCAAAGCAAGACATTTATTAAAGGTACCACTAAATATTAACATCTTTATGTGGTTTCTCTACCTCAAGGAGTTTCTTACTAAGGATAATTTGGCTAGATGAAAATGGACATGTTGTAAAAAATGTGTGTTTTGTGATTCTGCTGAGACGTTGATCATTTGTTTGTTTATTGTGATTTTGCTAGAAAAATCTGGAGATTAGTCCACTTTACTTTTAGCATTACGCCGCCGACTAGTGTTAATAACATGTTTGGTACCTGGTTGAATGGGATAGATAAATATACTAAAGCCAGTATACGCATTGGCGTATGTGCTTTTCTTTGGGCAATTTGGAACTGTCGCAATGGTGTGACCTTTAACAATTTGGTGGTGGGACCAGCGTTGACGTTTGGATACGGGTTTTTCTCGGTTGATGGCGGTCGTTCGGACTATCTTCAGCCGGAGTGGATGGTTGCATAATAGACGATTACAATGGGTTGTAGTCTAATGATGTTACTTTTTAGGTGGCTGACCTTTGTGGCCACTCTGGAAGATCGTTGAGTTGTATTGTGACTTTTGTGGTACGGGAACTCGATTTTTTTAATATTAAAGCCGTGTGCATTGCTCTGATGCAGAGGCTGGATTTACCATTTCAAAAAAAGTTAATCCTTTATCACAGTTTGCTTCTCCACTTGAATAGTATCCATAGGAAACGATTCCTTGGAAATTAAAAAAGGCAAGGTGACCTTGTGGTCCGGTCCTGCCTAGTCGATCCGGAAGATGACAAGTGCGGATGGGTTAAATACGGAGGAGTGCGGCGTTGTACGCTGTAGTAGAGGCGAGACGGGGCCGGCGGTGACGAGGGAACATGCCTGGCATCCATGGAGAGTCAGCTCGCGGGTACAGGCCTACGGCGGCAACACGAGACTTCCGATCCGGGAGAGGAGAAATAAAACAAACGAATCGTACAATGTCAGTTACCACGTAATATGTAATTTTGCGGAAGGATAAAATAGTAAAAAATCCAGATGGACCGGAGAAACCTTTCTCTCTTCATTATTATTACTAGCAAACTGCCCGTGCGTTGCCACAGAGTGATTTTTATTGACGGGACGAAACGATGTTGACGAGATCATGTTGACGAGATAGTTTGCCTAATATGTGGTGGTTCCAGTTGTACTGAACCATGAGTTTTTTGCAATAATGCAGATTCATGCTCGGGATTTGCTCAATTCCAAAGCGAATATGGTTTAAAAAAACTTCTTGATGACAAACATATATTCATTTATTTCTCATGTCCATAATTCTTGTTTTGCTTTCCATATTTTTAATTCAACATTTGCCACAAGCTTAGAAGGTCCAGTATGCGCGAGTCGGGATCTTGTGAAGTTCTAGGACCTGGAGTCCCTATTAGCCGCCGTGTCTAGAGCAATACATCATTATAGAAACAATAAGAAAAGATGTAATTGATACTCCCTCCGTTCGGAAATATTTTGCTCCCAAATAATGGTTTATAGGCAAGTGTTTGTCTAGATACACTTATTTGAGAGTCCAGTATTTCCGAACGGAGGGAGTACAAAGCTATAAACTTCATATGCTAGGTAAAAAAAACTATCCAATTATTTCATTCTCAAGTAAGGTGTCGGTATGTCGTTATGACATAAAACAATAAATATACACATTAATGTACTGATCTAGAGGAAAGCATGTGTTGAACCTCGACTCACCAACGACCACCATACAACCCATTTGTTTCTTTCTTTCTCCATGATCTTTGGTCCTTTTTCCACCACCAGCGTGCAATGCAATATGACATCTTCACACTCCTAGGTGTTTCTTTTAAGTTTTAATGTATTATGACAATATGGCCAAAATATAGTAGCTTGGGTCGTCCCATCACCGTACCAAAGTTGATCATATAGGTGCAAATCCCTTTTGATAAAAGAAAATAGTACCGTAACATTTAACATTTTCTAACTTGTAGCAATTAGTAACAACAGAATATGTATTTTTTTTTACTCTGCGGAAGAGATGGAAAAATATGAAAAAGGTATGCCCATTGTCAAACATCTTATGCATGTACTCATGTTTGAAAATGTTCTCATCAACACAGGCTAGGCTGGATTCCTTTAAAAATGTAGCCGTCTTGGCATAACCAAATACTTCAAGCAGCTAGATTATGTTCTCCATCAAAATGACTTGCTTCAGAGATACTGCAGTCAAACTGTAGGGAAATTCAAGAGCAAAGCTGGCTCCAGCATGCTGAGGCAGCGTGGCTGAGGGGACGATACGAACCCGTCCTACGGATGATGGTGCATGCACCCGGTTAGTGGATTATGTCCGGCTGAGCGGTGGGTCCTTGTGTCGTCAAGGTCTTGAGGGGGAACAGGTGTACTATTACGGACGGTTTTGCTGCTGCTGGAACGGAGGTATGAGTGCGTGGCCGTTCAAATTGTTTCCGTCGATGAGGTCTGGACAGGCGCAGACGGGCAGTGGTGGGGTTGGAGTTAAATCGTTCCTCAGCGCCTTCCGATGCACAGCAACGGGACTTTGCGCAACGACCAATGGATGGGATAGAGCGGCGAGTGGAACAGGGCGGCGCTAGGCATGGTATACCGTGCTTGCGAACCAGAACACTCATCGGAGGCAGAGGTGCGAGGACGACGATGCGCAGCAGCGCATGGGCATGTCATGCAGCGAAGGAGCATGTCCAGGTCCGCGATGCGGGAGGTTCTCCATGAAATGAGAGCACCTAATATTTCGTTCGATCGGAAATAGACGAATCAGTAAGCAGGATGGCGGATTGATTTGGCAACTTATGAGGGGCTAAAATATAAACTGCACGACGTACCATCAGGAACCATCATCTTAAGCCACATTATATAGATAAAGATAAAGATAAAGATAAAGATAAAGATAAAGATGTGAGTCCGGCATCTTGGTAAAGAACAAAGTGCATGTTGCCCGGATCATACATGTTGAGTTGTGCATGTGCCTGCTCTGTAATAGGCTGCCAGCTCTTGACTTGATATACTTTTATCTTACTCTGCAATTGGGGACATTTTGTCAAGAGTAGTGGAATACTTTAGGTCTGTCTCGACAAATAGATGCAAGTTTGGTCATGCGTATGGTGTCTGATAGGCAGCCAGCTCGTGACTTGGTGTGAGCTTGTCTAACATTGCAATTGGCGACATTTTATAATAAAGACTAGGACAAGACTTTTTTTTTTTGAGAGCAACCACATATTTCATTAATTGAAAATCAAGTTACAATAAGCAACACACGTGGAAACTAAAAGACAAACCGGGATAAAATGATTATCCTGAACTTGCATATGAAAATCTAGAAGATCGAGAAATACAAAACGAACCCTAGGGTTTCTTGCAACCACCGTAGCGAGCGGCCGCCGCCCAATTCCAGCGCCACCGAGACGAACACTGGAAGAGACGTCGAGCCTCCACCATTGCGAGATCCAAGAAAGCACCATCGCCAACGAGGCTTTGTGAGTCGATGAACAGGCCCGCTGCATGCAGCAAGGCACATGTCGCTGTGGCACGTCGACCGGGGGACGTCCCCGTGCTTTCTTGGACCAAAATCTGTCGCCTCCCATCGACGAAGTCGGAGAGGAACGACAAATCCACCACCTCCGGACCAGCATCCTCGCTCCAGAAGAATCACTTTGCCCCGGCCGCCAGCGCCGTAGCAAATAACCGCGAACGCCAGCGACACACCAAAAAACTGATCTCGCCAGATCTGAAGAACGGCGAGAAGACCAAGCCACCGATCTGAAGGACCAAGCAGCACACGTTGCCATCAACTCCGAGACGCCGCCATAAAGATCGTCGCCGGTATGGGAGTGGAGTTGAAGCAGATTTATTTGCCCGGGCGCCGCTCCCATCACCCCAACGACGCCCAAGAAAAACACTAGGCAAACCCTAACTATAGGCTGACGCCGAGGCGCCATGGTCCCCACCTCCTCGCGTCGCCGGAGTGGCCAACGAAGGAGGAGGCAGGGACCAACCGCGGCCGCTGTAGATGGGGCAGATGCGTTGGCCGCCGCCTTTTCTGACTAGGACAAGACTTGAGTGTGTGTCAACCAATGGAGAAGTCAGGTCATGCGCAACTTGATGATAGACAATTAGTGCACAATTTTATTTTCGTAAACTTACAGGTTCGTACCCGATCGAACTTTCAAGAAATAATCATCTCGTTTCAAGAAATACCAGATCTTGACTTGATATATACTTCTCTTACTCGGTCATTGGCTACATTTTATAAAGAGTAGGAGAAGACTTGGTATGTCTTGACCAATTGAGATCAAGTTCGGTGAAGCATATAGTGTATGGCAGGCTACCAGCTTTGTGTCTCGGTGGTACACATGGTGTGAAATAGTGTATGGCAGGCTACCAGCTCGTGAATTGGTCGTGTCCATAGTGGAATTAGCCTTTTAGCATAGTCATTAAACGTCACCGAATGGAGTGGGAAAGCGCTTCTTTTTTGGAGTGCACACAACGCTAATCGTGTGTAAAGAAAGTCAATACAGTGGAAATGATGCTTTCAGATCGGGGTGGAAATGAGTTGGAAGAATGTGATTTCGCCTCCAACCATAAGTGAACCCTTGCAAGGCTTCGTAAAATACCTGATAGAGCTATGTTTCACCAGTGGAAACAGGGCCATTTGTCCCAGGTCGTAAGGGCCAGTTGTCCCGGTTGTGCAACCAGGATGGGCTAGCCAGGAGAAATGGCCATCCCCCATTGGTCCCGGTTATGCCAGGACCCGGGATGGTAAGGATGGCCCACGTGGCGAACCTGGGCCAGGGACGGCCAGGGAGTTCGTCCCGGTTCGTTTTAGGGACCGGGATGGATACCTTTTTTGAAAAAATATATATTCCGCCAATTTTCCCCTGCCGCGGCAGGTTTTTTCGTTTCTTTTTTTTTGGCTCCTGTCTCGCAATCCCAAACCGGCCTCCCCTTCCCCAACCGCGTCCAGGGCCACGTCTTTAATTAAACTCACTGGCCACATTTTTTGGTCAAAAGGGCCCACTGGCCCGCGTCTTTTATTATATTCGGTCAACGGTTCGCAGGGGTCAAAAGGGGCCACTGGCCAGCGGCCTAGTGGCTGGCTCGCCCGGTCCCTTAATTTAAGACTACAGGGACGGTCAAAGGGCCCACGGCCGCCTCCTCTTCCCGCCCCCCTCCACTTCCCCACGCGCGCGTGGCCAGCTGCAACCGCCGCCACGCCTCGGCTCCCCCCGCATTCATTGCCGCCTGCAACCGCCGCCACGTTCCGGCCGCCGGTTGGCATGCGAGCCTCCCCCGGGTCGTTTTTAAAGGGCCCCCGCCGCCCGTACAGCCCATCCACCCCGGCCGCGACCCAGCCAAAGCAACCCTAGCCACCATGTCCCGCTGGTTCAAGCGCCCCCGGAACAACCACGAGGCCGGGTCCTCGAGCGGCGCGCGCTCCGGCGTTCCACCGCCGCCGGCGGAGGCCTTCGGCTTCGGCCCAGGAGGCGTCCGCATCGGCGGGCAGCGGCGCGTCCCCGCTCCGCCTCCGGCGTCACGCGCGCCGCCCCGCGCCGCACCCAAGGGCAAGCGCTTCCGCCGGTACGTCCGAAAGGAGGAGGCCGAGTGGCACTGGGAACGCGCCACGCCGGTGTTCTGGCCGGACGTCCACCTTCCGGACGGCTGGCACCTGAACCCGCAGCGCATTCCCGTGCCGCCGGCCCCGTCCAGCAGAGAGGCCCTAGGCGAGGAGATCGACCGCCGGCGCGCGCTCCTGCCGGCCCGCCTCCTCAGGGACCGCGCGTACGCGCGGAGCTCCCCCTACTGGGCCACCTGGCTCCAGCAGGAGCACGAGCAGCGCCGCCGCTCCTACATCCCCACAGCCGAGGAGGTGAGCACCGAAGACTACCCCGCGCCGCCGCCGGGCAGGGAGCTAGATCTGTGGCTCCTTGAGGACATCGGCGACGCCATCCCCGAGGACGACGACCCCGAGCTCCAGGCCGGCTTGGAGGAGGCCTACGAGGCCTCCCGCCGCTCCCTCGTCGAGGACGAGGTCAAGCGGTGGGAGGCGGTCCTGGCCGCCGCTGCCGCCGACGGCGCAGCCATGCAACCCCCGCTTCCTGCGGCGCCTGCCCCTTGGTGGCAGGTAATGAACGCCGACCTGGAGGCCTCCGAGGACCAACCGCCGCCACAGCCGCTGCCCCCCGGCCTGGAGTACGGGATGACCTGGGCCTGGACCGGCGGCGTATGGTCGCCGGAGGAGCTGCCCCCGCCACCGCCGCACGCGCCCCCGATGCCTCCGCAGCCACCGGCGGGCCCGCCCCAGCTGCCTGCCCACCTGTGGCAGGCACCACCCTACCACTGCATCTCCTCCGACGAGGAGGAGTAGGCCGGCGCCGGTGCGCCCCCCCTAGGCTAAGCTACCCACCCCCCCAAGAAACGGCCGGCCGCCTGTGGCCGCGCCGCCGCCGCCCCCTATAATGTAAGCACGGCCGGCCGCCTGTGGCCGCGCCGCCCTCTATATGTAAGCAAGGCCCCTGGGCATTTTTTTAATATATATTTGTGTCCCTAGTCCAACGTGTCCCTAGCCCAACCCCGCCGGCGGAACCACCGCCGGCGGGATCTTCCTACTCGTTCCCGCCGCCGGCAGGGCTTTGCCAAGCCATGTCCGCTGTCCTGGGTGGTCGCTCGGCCTGGAGAGAGGGCCGAGATATTTATACACCTGGGCCTCTAGTCCCGGCCCGTGCCACCAACCGGGACTAGAGACCCTTTGGTCCCGGTTGGTACCACGGACTGGGACCAAAAACTAATTTCGAATTTCGGTGGCACCCTGTGAGCCCAAAAATTTTTAGCGCCAAAATTTGAAAATGGTTAAGTTTGCACATTAACAACTTCTATATACTTTCGAATTTGACAAAAATTCCAACATGAAAAATGCTAGAATTTGCATAACTAATTTAAATCCATTTTTCGTTTAACTAAATAATTATTCTAACTATTGAAACTATTAATTATTTTACCATTTGTATATAATTTGAATATAAAAATGTTACAATTTTTGTTTTCTCTCGTGATCTTCCGAGTTAGTCCAGAGCATACAAGGCATCCCGGATGATTTATATAAAGTTCGACAAAGCGAGTTGTACCTTATTGACACGGTGAATTTGAGATTTTCGTCTACAATAGAAAAACCATAGTTTTCCTTCGAAGGTTTACTCTGAGTATTCTTTCGCCCTCTTTTCAGAACATAGTGTGGTGGAATTTCTTTGATATTTCTGATCTCAAGAACCTTCAGTACCTGGCAACACGGAAGACCTACATTTTCAAACTTCTTGCAGCTACAAATGTATTCTGATGATTCGAATCTAACAAAATGACCCCGACGCCTGTTTTTGACAGTTATCTCATACTCGGATATGGGTCCAATTTCGCCACAGTTATAGACCATGCAATCCAAGATCAGTTCAAATTCTAATCTGAAAATCTCAAACAGTGCAGGAGTATATGCATTAGCAGTTTGCCAAAGTAACCGCAGAGGTGCAACCCTTTGCGTCATTTGAACTCCAAGGTAGTACCGAAGATCTATTTCTATTTTAAGGATACCTGTCAGGATGGTATCCGTACTATCACTTCGAAGTGTGCCTACAATATCTGCCTACAGTTATCTCATACTCGGGTGGATGTGCCGCTGGTTGGAATAATAATGAAGTCAGGCTGGTCATAGTTGTCAGCTTTTTACCGGTCAATACAAAATACTGATCAAACATAACTATATGATCATGTATTCCACGCTTATTATTACACATCACCAACAGACGGAGGAGAGAGAAACAGAAAAGTGGGTGGGTGTGCCGCTGGTTGGAATAATAATGAAGTCAGGCTGGTCATAGTTGTCAAGCACTCAATGCTTGCCAGCTTTTGACCGATCAATACAAATTATTGGTCAAACTTGCACCTACTCCATTCATAATCACAGAATATGTATAAATATCATTTTGGCTAACAAAATCTCGTTCATACTACGTTATAAGAACTATGATCATATATTACACGTTTATTATTACACATCACCAACAACATCCCTATCTAGTCTTCTGAATTTTCTTCGTGTCCCTTGCTTATGATCGATTCGACCGTAACCATGGAGCATCTTCATTATTTAACGGGATGGTGGGGTCAGCTTTCACTGTGAAGGGTGGAATTTCAACAAACTTATTATAATCTTCTGACATGTCTATCGTCTCCTCGATTCCCACGATGTTTCTTTTCCCTGAGAGAACTATGTGACGCTTCGGCTCATCGTATGATGAATTTGTTTCCTTATTTTTTCTTTTCTTCGGTCTGGAAGACATGTCCTTCACATAGAAGACCTGAGCCACATCATTGGCTAGGACGAATGGTTTGTCATTGTAACCAATATTGTTGAGATCCACTGTTGTCATTCCATAAAGCGGGTCTACCTTTACCCCTTCTCCATTTAGGTTGACCCATTTGCACTTGAACAAAGGGACCTTAAAAGAAGGTCCATAGTCAAGTTCCCATATCTCCTCTATGTAACCATAGTATGTGTCTTTTTTACATTCTCGTTTGTTGTATCAAAGCGGACACCACTATTTTGGTTGGTGCTCTTCTTATCTTGGGAGCTCGTGTAAAATGTATTCCCATTTATCTCGTACCCTTGAAAACTCCCAATAGTCGAAGATGGTGACCCTGCCAGCATGTACAGCTTATCTTCAACAGTGGTGTCATTTATAAGATGGGTTTGCAACCAACTTCCGAAAGTCTCCATGTGTTCACGTTTAATCCATGAGTCATCCTTCCCTGGGTTTGCAGACCGTACAATATTCTTGTGTTCCTCGAGATACGTAGCCATGAACATAGAATTTTGTAGAACTGTGTAGTGTGCTTTGGTCAAAGAATGCCCGTCCCTAGGTATCATTGTTTTCTTTCCCAGCGTTCTTTTTCCCCTCAGTCTCCCCTCATGCCGCGATTCAGGAACACCAATTGTCTTAAGGTCAGGAGTAAAGTCAACACAGAACCCAATGAACTCCTCTGTTCCATAGCCCTTCGAGATGCTTCCTTCTGGCCTAGCACGGTTATGAACATATTTCTTCAAGACTCCCATGAACCTCTCAAAGGGGAACATATTGTGTAGAAATACCGGACCAAGAATATGAATCTCTTCACATAGGTGAACCA
This sequence comes from Alopecurus myosuroides, assembly GCA_028641055.1. Classification (NCBI taxonomy): domain Eukaryota; kingdom Viridiplantae; phylum Streptophyta; class Magnoliopsida; order Poales; family Poaceae; genus Alopecurus; species Alopecurus myosuroides. Next base: position 91,129,732 of record CM054061.1, read on the forward strand.
GGAGATGAGTCATAATGTTGAAAAAGGATGGTGGGAACACCAACTCAAAACTAACAAGACACTGGACCACATCCCTCTGTAATCTTGTCAGAATTTCTGGATCGATTACCTTCTGAGATATTGCGTTCATGAATGCACATAGCTTCACAATGGGTACTCGAACATTTTCCGGTAGAAGCCCCCTCAATGCAATCGGAAGCAACTGCGTCATAATCACGTGGCAGTCATGAGACTTCAGGTTTTGGAATTTTTTCTCTGCCATGTTTATTATCCCCTTTATATTCGACGAGAAGCCAGACGGAACCTTGATACTGTAAAGGACTTCAAAGAATATTTCCTTCTCTACTTTAGTAAGAGTGTAGCTGCTTAAGTAATGGCGCCTATCTGTGTGCTTGTTGCTTGGGTATTTCATACGTTGCTGGTCCTCCCGTGCTTCTGGCGTATCTTTGGACTTCCCATACACGCCCAGGAAGCATAGCAGATTGACACAAAGATTCTTTGTCACGTGCATCACGTCGATCGAAGACCGGACCTCTAAAACTTTTCAATAGGGTAGCTCCCAAAATATAGATTTCTTCTTCCACATGGGTGCGCGCTTATCAGGGCCGTACGGAACTGGTTGCCTGCCAGCAGCCTTACCAAAGATTACTTCTAGGTCCTTGACCATATCGAATATATCATTACCACTACGCAGCTCAGGCTTCTTCCGGTTATCTGCCTCACCTCTGAAATGCTTCCCTCCTTTCTTTCTTACGGGATGCTTGATCGGAAGAAATATACGATGCCCCAGGTATACAACCTTTTTACATTTATCCAAAAAAACACTATCAGTATTATCTAAACAGTGTGTGCATGCATTGTATCCCTTGTTTGTATGTCCGGAAATGTTACTAAGAGCAGGCCAATCATTGATGGTTACGAAAAGCAACGCCCGTAGGTCAAATGGCTTTTGTTCGTTCTCATCCCACACACGTACACCTGGTTTGCCCCACAATTGTAAGAGTTCTTCCACTAATGGCCTTAGATACACATCAATGTCGTTGCCAGGTTGCCTCGGGCCTTGGATGAGAACTGGCATCATAATGAACTTGCGCTTCATGCACAACCAAGGAGGAAGGTTGTACATATATAGAGTTACAGGCCAAGTGCTATGACTGGAGCTCTGCTCCCCAAAAGGATTAAAGCCATCTGTACTTAGACCAAACCATAAGTTTCTCGCCTCTCCTGCAAAGTCTGGAAAGTCTCTCTCGATATTTCTCCACTGCGATCCATCGGCGGGGTGCCTCAACTTTCCGTCTTTCTTACGGTCTTCTTTGTGCCATCGCAACAACGTAACATGCTCTTTGTTTCTAAACAGACGTTTCAGCCGTGGTATTATAGGATCATACCGCATCACCTTAGCAGGAACCCTCTTACGGGGGGGCTCGCCGTCAACATCACCAGGATCATCTGCTTTGATCTTATACCGTAGTGTAGTGCATATCGGACATTCATCCAAATTCTCGTAGTTCTCACCGCGGAAGAGGATGCAGTCATTAATGCATGCATGTATCTTCTGCACATCTAATCCTAGAGGGCAGAGAGCTTTCTTTGCTTCGTACGTACTCTCAGGCAATTCGTTATCCTTTGGAAGTTTTGGCTTCATTAGTTGAAGTAAACTCTCAAATGCCTTGTCAGTCACACCGTTCTGTGCCTTCCATTTCAGCAACTCCAGTGTGGTACCGAGCTTTGTGCTACCATCTTCGCAATTTGGGTACAACAATTTTTTGTGATCCTGTAACATGTTGTCCAGCTTCAACCTCTCCAATTTATTTTCACAGTCTTTCCTTGCATCAGCAATAACTCGGCCAAGATCATCATCGGGCTCTTCCGATGACTGTTTTTGATCACCTCCTTCTTCTGCATTCTCTTCCATTGCAGTATCGTCGTATTCAGGGAACAAAGGATCTTCTTCTTCTTCTTCTTCATCGTCTTCTATCACAACCCTCTTTCTCCATGCTTGGTCCAGCAATTATAGCTGGGCATGAAACCTCTCCGAAGTAGATGGCCGTGAAGGATTCTTTCGGAAGAGTGCTCTCTGACGTTCCGACAATCAACACATGGGCAACACATGAAGCCATTATCTTTGTTCGCCTGAGCTACAACAAGAAATGCATTCAGGCCTGCCATATACTCGGAAGTGCGTCGGTCACTGTACATCCATCGCTGCCTTGCATCCATCTGCATCGTATAATTAAGTTTATCAAAATACATTACAATAACTTATTAATACAGAGATGACCACAGTACATCGACAAATACTATTTTTTAATGTATCAGTTATAGATGAAAAGGATAATTTGTTAACCTCGGTCGAAGATACCATTTTCAGTGAGCTTATGTGCGGCTCAGAAATTTCGTCGAACACCTCGTGTGCATAGTAAAATAATACACACTAACACCACACTCTCTCTCACCTCCAAGCAAAAAAAAAGATGGAAGGGGAGGGGGCTGGGGCAGTATATATAGGGGAAGGGGGGCATTGGTCCCGGTTCGTGTACTGACCCGGGACAAATGTTCATGCGCGTGCCACGTGGCCTGTGGCTAGGCATTGGTCCCGGTCCGTGGCACGAGCCGGGACCGATATGTCGCCCACGAACCGGGACCAATGCCCCCAGGCATTCCTGTTGCCCCGGGCGCACGAACCGGGACCAAAGCATGACATTTGTCCCGGATTCGGTGGCAACCGGGACAGCTGCCCCCTGGCGCCCTGGAGGAGAGGGGTTGTTTCCACTAGTGTTTTATCCAAGTGGCACTATATATAATTAACAATCTATCGCCCTGGAAAATGTAATCTGCCGTCCGCCCTGCAATAATGCACTTAATAAAACATGTCCTTTTCCTCCAATGAATCAAAGCTATATATACAGGTGCGACCATCAAGTGTGAGAGCATGCACCACCAACCAACACCTACCGTTTGCTAGCTATTTCTAATCATGCCTCTCCTAATGCTCACGGCACTTGTTCCTCTCCTACTATCCTTGTTTTCCCCAGCCATGGCTGTGCCATCCTTGGAAGAACAAGCAGGAGCACTCCTTGCCTGGAAAGCCACACTCCAAAGCCAGCCAGCCCAGCTGCAATCCTGGGAGCACAACACATGGCCGTGCAGCTGGCATGGCATCAGCTGCAGAAAATATCAAGCAGGGGGTCAATTCCCGTTGATCACCGTGATCTCTCTGCGGGGGCTGGGCCTGAGAGGGGAGCTCAACTCGCTCAACTTCACGGCGCTAGCAAGCCTGACGAGCCTCCAGCTGGCGCACAATCAGATAAGCGGTTCCTTACCACCTTCTCTAGCATTGTGCTTGTCCAATCTGAGGAATCTTATGCTCCAGGAGAATCAAATTTCTGGAAAGATACCCTGGCAAATAAAACACCTTCAAAATCTTGCAACGTTGGTCTTGTCCAACAATCAGCTGTCCGGTCCGATCCCCAGTGAACTAGGGTACCTAAATAAGTTACTAAGGTTAGATCTGTCCAGCAACAACCTCACTGGGAAGATTCCAAAAAATTTAGGGAACGCCACGCAACTCACTAGCTTGTACCTTTTTGATAATCAATTATCTGGAAGTATTCCTAAAGAACTAGGGTATCTGGGGAATTTACAGGAGCTGACTCTGAGCAAGAACAATCTCATTGGTCACATCCCCGATACTTTTGGCCGTTTTATTAATCTCACACTCCTGTACCTATGGGGTAACCAATTATCTGGACATCTTCCGCGAGAAATAGGTAACATGGTGAATTTACAGGACTTGTCTGTCAGCGGAAACAATCTCATGGGTCCCATCCCAAGTGAACTAGGCTACCTAAACAATCTTCTTATATTAAATCTGGCCAACAACAACCTCACTGGAAAAATTCCAAAAAGTTTAGGGAACGCCACACAACTCACTATCTTGTACCTTGATGGTAATCAATTAAGTGGATGTATTCCTAAAGAACTAGCGTACCTGGCGAATTTACAGGAGCTGACTCTGAGCAAGAACAATCTCATTGGTCACATCCCCGATAATTTTGGCAGTTTTATTAATCTCACTCTCTTGTACCTATGGGGTAACCAATTATCTGGACATCTTCCACGAGAGATAGGGAACATGGTGAATTTACAGGACTTGTCTCTTAGTGGAAACAATTTCATGGGTCCCATCCCAAGTGAACTAGGCTACCTAAACAAGCTTCTTATATTAGATCTTTCCAACAACAACCTCACTGGAAAAATTCCACAAAAAATAGGGAACGCCACACAGCTCACTATCTTGTACCTTTCTAGTAATCAATTAACTGGAAGTCTTCCTAAAGAGCTTGGGTACCTTGTAAATTTACAGAATCTGGCTCTTAGCAATAACAAACTCTACGGTTCCATTCTCGATACTTTTCAGAGTTTGAATAACCTTATCATGTTGCACCTGGGAAGTAACCAATTATCAGGATACGTTCCTCGAGAACTAGGGTATCTAGCGAATTTACACATGCTGGATCTTAGCCAAAACAAATTTGTGGGTCCCATTCCCAATACTTTTGGGAGACTGCATAACCTCACTTTATTGTACCTTGATGGTAATCAACTCTCCGGACATATTCCTCGACAAATAGGCACCTTACCGAATCTTGAGAATTTGCAGTTGAATGATAATAATCTCTCTGGTATGTTGCCACCTGAACTATGTGTTGGAGGAATGCTTAAGAGGTTAATTGCACATGGAAACAATCTGGATGGACCTCTACCACCAAGTTTGGCAAACTGTAGAAGCCTAGTAAGAGTTCGTCTTGAAAGGAATCAAATAGAAGGAGATATCTCTAAGATGGGAATTTATCCTAATCTGGTGTATATGGATATGAGCTCAAATAAACTATTTGGACAATTATCATATCGTTGGCGGGAATGTGGTAATCTAACCATGCTACGCATTTCAAACAATAACCTCACGGGAAAATTACCCGCAAGTATTGGGAAACTATCTCAGCTAAAGCAACTTGATCTTTCTTCAAATAAGATTGAAGGGGAGATTCCAAGTGCCTTGGGTAAGATAAAAAAACTGTTTAAGTTGAGCCTCGCAGACAATTTGCTCTATGGAAGAATTCCGCAGGAAATTGGCACACTAGCCAACCTAGAGTTACTAGATTTGTCAGCAAATAATCTAATTGGTTCAATACAAGGTTCAGTCGAGCATTGTTTGAAGCTTAGGTCACTGAATTTGAGTCGCAATAACTTCAGAGGAAGCATCCCTATAGATCTAGGGGGTTTGATCAGCTTACAGGACTTGCTTGATTTAAGTGATAATTCATTTGTTGGGGCGATACCAGCCCAACTTAGTGATCTGGTGATGCTAGATTATTTGAATCTTTCACATAACAAATTAAATGGCTCCATCCCTCAATCATTTAAGAACATGGAAAGCTTGAGCTCTGTTGATGTATCTTACAATGAATTGGAAGGACCGGTGCCAGAGGGTAGGCTCTTCAAAGAGGCACCCATTCGGTGGTTCATGCATAATAAGATGTTATGCGGTGTAGTGAAAGAATTGCCCACTTGTAGTAGAAAAAATGAAGGTAGATCGAAATCAAAAGGACACTTAACCCTTCTACTAGCTACGGTTTCTATTCTGGCATCTATTGTTCTTGTTGCTTTGATATTAATGTTGCGACATGTTAGGAAGAAATCTAATGAAATTAACACCAATAGAGTATCAGAAGAAAATGCCTTCTCTATTTGGAGTTTCGATGGGGAAAATGTGTTCAAGAAAATCGTTGAAGCAACCAACGATTTTAGCGATATGTATTGCGTAGGAACCGGGGGATATGGATCTGTCTACAAAGCTACACTTGCAACGGGTGAAATATTTGCTGTGAAGAAAATACACATGATAGACGATGAATTTGGCAGCAATGAGATATTGTTCAATCGTGAAATCGAAGCATTATTGCAGATTCGACATCGAAACATCATAAAACTACTTGGGTATTGTGCGTCTAACAAAGGCAGGTTTCTTATATATGAATACATGGATAGAGGAAACTTGGCAGAAACACTAAGGGATAGTGAAAGGGCGATTGAATTGAACTGGAGAAGGAGGATAAGAATTGCCATGGGCATGGTTCATGCTTTGACATACTTGCATCATGAATGTTCGGCACCAATAGTACACCGTGATATAACAAGCAACAACATTTTGCTAGATGCGGAATATAGAGCTTTCATCTCTGATTTTGGCACGGCTAAAATTCTCAATGCTAATGGACTGAATATCACAAGGCTTGCTGGGACGAAAGGATACCTTGCGCCAGGTAAATACAAATCAAGCTTTTTCAACTAGTTTTTAGTATTCGTACTACATATATACGTACTACCAAATTTTATGTAATCTGAATTTGTGATCATTACATAAATGCTTAGTTGTGACACGTATACTAATTAACTTGTATTAATTGCAGAGCTAGCATATTCAGAAAATGTGACAAACAAATGTGATGTATACAGTTTTGGAGTGCTCGTTCTAGAGCTCTTTTTGGGATCCCATCCAGGCGACCTGCTATCATCCATATACGTGGTAACCAGCAAGAATGATGTCTGTCTAAAGGATCTGCTAGACCCCAGGCTCGTGCTGCCAGATGCTGAAGTCGCTAGAGAGATATACAACATTTTGAGTGTTGTAGTTCATTGTGTTGAGCCTAACCCATCACGCAGACCAACGGCCCGGCGTGCTAGTGATCAACTATCTGTTGAGATTAAAATGTCTAAAGAGCGTGTCGATTATGTACACTCTTACCTCAGTTTTCCTACCCAGTTGTCGCAATAGTGGACCGAGCGGTATCCGCATCTCCGCCTAAGCGTGGGCCACAGCCACGCTTCCACTCTTTGAAGACCAACCAAGACTACCCCATGGGTGATCAAAGCAAGAGTGCCACGACAATGACAGTTCTCCCAAGGCCTTCTGGATGCAGGAGTAACATCAGATTACGCGCCACACAAACATCGCCCCCGGAACCCACCTCGGTGGCTTCCCATAAACGGAAGCACCATCGACAAAGGGACTCTTCTCGGGGTCTTGGCCGCAATGACTCCCACAAGCGTGAGTCAGTCAAGGTCCCCCGGTACAGTTCCTTCCCTCCACCAAGTTCCAAGACATCAGCACATCGTCATAAGGATAAGATCGGCAGAAGAATTGGAGCCAATAAGATGAAGGGCCTTATCAAGCGCGTAGCCCGACCCAGCCAAGGAAGGTCTGTCAGGAGCTGTCCCCTCACTCCTGCCAAAGTTGGATCAATTCTGGCCTCCTCCTCGACTTAGGCGGGAAGATGGTGGTGACATCAACATTCCACCACCTTCCACCGCCTTCGGCAAGATTCCACGGTCTTCGAGAGAAGGCATAAGTGAATATTCTCTCACCTACCCACATCTAAACAGTGTTATTTATGTGGTCTCCCCCTGGACTATAAAGGAGGGCCTAGGACACCGGAGAGGGATATGCGTAGACCAGATCCGGGCAATCTTAGACTACTCGTGGGTGAAGACGAGAGGGGACCATCCTTAGCCTGGATCTTCCTTCCTTAAACCAATTGTTCTCACCGCGAAGGATATATGGCTCTCCGAAAACACACCCTGTAACACTATTCTATACACCATCAATCCAAGAGATGCAGGATGTAGGGCTTTTAGTCTCCAAGCGGCCTGAACCTGGGTAAACAAATGTCCCTTGCTTGTTCTAGCTATCTCGATGTATAAAGAACCTCGATCCCTCTTTATTCCCCCAGTAAACCTACAAAGGGGGTTCGCAACACTAGTACAAAACCTAGCATCCAAGACAGTCCCTCGACCGGTTCGACCAGATAAAATGATAACCATATGTAATGCTATACCTCAGACGGTCAATAATTCAGATCTGTCTCTGCAACTATTAGAGCCGCCCGCGTGTAGTGTATGTCTCCAATAATATTCCATTAGAGTCGGTTGCTAGATTTGACCGTCTCGAATTATTTTTTAGATGTCCTATTTTAACAACTGTATCTAAATTTATCTGGTTAGAGGCGGCTGCTAGTATAGACCGAACCTAATATATAGTCCGCACAACCAGGTAGACGTCGCCGCTTCATTCCAGTCACAAAATCTATAGTTGGCCGATAGGGCTATACGCGTGTGCTTCCCTTCCATTCACCAAATATATTGACATTAAACAAATCGAGGTACGTGATATAAGGGTGGCATAGTATCATCAATGTAAATTTTCTCCTCCAAACTCGTGGGACTAAAAATATCATCCTCATCAAAACCAACTTCCTCAAGGTTAAATTTTACCATAGAATTTGCAATAATGGTAATCAAATAATTCACGCTAATGACATTGCTACTATCATGCGTGTTATGTAAATAAAGTTTCATAGGTTTTTTCAATTTTCTCTTTAAACACTTCATTTCCCAAGTCAAGATAATTATTATAAAAATCTCTCATATTTTGTTGTTTTCCATTAAGACTAACTAGTAAAATAAAAATAAGAAACAAGTAAAAATTAAGAGTGTACTTCCCAAGTTAACTTATAGATAAAGCTATGCTCCCGGGCAACGGCGCCAGAAAACAGTGGCATATTTGACCAGAGAGCACCTTCTCATATATGCTTGTTTCTTCTCTCGTGAGCTTATAGGTAAAGCTATGGCTCCCTGACAACGAGGCCAAAAAACAGTCTTGATAAACCACAATTGTAGGGGAGCGTGATAGTTTTCGAGGGTAGGTATAACCCAATTTATTGACTCGACAAAAAGGGAGCTGAGTTGTCAATTCATCCACATCTCAGAAACACTTAACAAAAGATATTAGAAACAAAATGTGGATTCTCTTGCGTTCTCAACACATCTAATACAATTGTCAGTTGTATAGGTACGCTAGTTCAGAGAAGAGATGATAAAACACTACAAGAAAACTGGCCCGTAGAGTCATTTTCATAGAGGAACTCCCTATTATGTGTCTTAAATCCCAATCCAATTTGTTGTAGAGGCATTAAGAGAGACACTTTAGTGAATGCCTTAGCAGTAGAGACATCTACCTAGAGACAATCTCCACAATGTCTCTTATTTTATATGTAAAGGCATTGTAGAGGCATTCTTGAGAATGTCTTAACAATAGAGACACCTCATTAAAGACACTCATCTTAATGCTTGTTGATACCTCTTTGAAGGCATCAAGAAAGACATTTTTGCGAGTGTCTCAACGGTAGAGTTTTTCTCTATAGACACTACGTGTGTCTATTTTGTTATGAGAGACAAATAAGAGAAATCCTCAAAAGTGATATCTATAACACTATCACTATGACAAAATCATGAAGATAAATCGGAAGATTCAAAGTATATCATGGTGCAAGTTTGCGAAGAAAGTTAAAAAGTAGAAACTTACCTACGTAATCTAGAAACATTAGCGAATACTAAAAATGTGAAACATCTAGCAACATCATATTTTTAATATGCCAAAAATTAAATATGTCTAGAAAGTTGCTCTTCCAATGTTCGCAGATTTGCTCAGCAGAACCACCTTTTTGCAAAGTAAATTTCACATACACGCTCCCCTCCTGCTGAAACTATCTAGGGCTATCGATACCAGCGACGTCAGAACTGCACACTCACCTCCTGCCACACTCGGCTACTATTTCTAGCCATATCGCCGGTGCTAATGTTTGTAACCTTTCGAGAAAATACCCTATATTATTTTTGATTTTTTGATTTTATTTTGCGCATTGCATGACCTCATGTATAGCATTTCATCTTTTGTTTGCAAAAGTATATAATCTATTTATTCTCTTAAAATAAAACCATATTTTGTTTGCAAAAGTATATAAAGTTGAGCACAACTTTTGCCTCATTGTTATTTAAAACAAGAAGTATACCCCGCGCGTTGCTGCGGGGACTATTCTAGAAACTATATTGTATATAAAATTTTATAAGAGATATTATACATTGGTTTGTATGTGAATATGCAAAATTCAATTGATCACAGTATAAAATATTTATCAAATTATTAATATGAATAATTTTATGGTTTAAGAAATGGACGATGTCTATCTTGCATTAGTGGAGATGACATGGATACATTATATAGTCTAAAGGAATATAAATTTTTTGGTGATCATACTCGAGTACTAAATTTTATAGACATGCGATGCGTATTGTAAATCATTAGTTTAAAAAATGGATGGTTTAAGGAATGTATGATACGTAGTTTGCATAAATCATTAAATTGAAAGTTGGATGGTTAAAAAAAGTATGATATGACATGGGCAATTAATTGGCTAGAGGATAGATGATGTGGATAATTTGCATGTTGAGATAGAAAAATAATTAATGCATGTTAGTGGGGTTTTGCTTTATAAGAAGTATAGATAATACCTTATTTTTTTTGGTTATAATAATCAATTATTAAAATATTTTATAAAATTAAAAGGACAAAAAAAACCACATAGTCAATGTCATATCAAAGCCCACCTACAGACAACGGCCTAGCTAGACCCCCACTTGCCCCAAGCCCCCAACCCTATCGCCACGCGGACACCACCCCCGCACCACACGTCCACATCCCATGTCCCCATTGTTCTCTCACCAACCTCCCAAGCGCCGCCGCATCTCACCTACGCGCGCATTGCCTCCCCCTTCGCCTATGCAGTACCCTGCTCCCTATCCCTCATTGTTATTTTCTCCCATGGAAGCCGCCGCCAGGAGTTCTCCAATCCATGAACTCCTCTGCCCTTCCGTCGCCGTCGTCCACCCGTGCTCGAGTGCAGCTTCTCATATTTTGTTAGAATAGGTTTTTTTTTAAATGAGGAACATGGCCCTAGCCTCTGCATCAAGCGACGCACACAACCTTTTATTGCAAAGTTTCGTAACTCAGAGTGTACAAAATAAGTGCCACAAAAAGTGTTTATAAAAATGATTCAACGAAAATAAAAGAAGATACAATCTTCTAGGCATCTTGCAACATTCTAGATTGCCGCCAAAAATCGCCGGTTGTAAATATCCCGAGCGACCATCTCTAGACTAGTGCATCCAAAATTCATATGCGCATGTTGCACCTCGAGGTGAAGGAAAGACCATTCGTGGCTCTAATAAGTATCCAATCGGATAACCTGTAAAAATTGAGCTGTCACATTTTTCTTAAAGATGATATCATTTCAACAATTCCATAGCGACCAAACTAAAGCACATGTCCCCGCTCGAATATGTGTCCTTGTTTTCTTGTCAACCCATTAAGCCAATTCCTGAACATATTCGTGACATTAGTTGGGTGGGTGATATTAACAGAAAAATATACTACACTCCAGATAAGTTTAGTAAATAGACAAGTGAAAAAATAGATGGTCAATATACTCCCCTGAGTCACAAAAAAAGCACAATTTTATATCCATTACATTGGCCTTTGCTAGATTATCCTTTGTGAGAATCACCTTGTTGAAAGGAATCACATAAATTTTTTAATTTTCAATGGTACCTTTAATTTTCATATGTATTTTTATAAGAATACCATACGGACATAGAAAATCAGTGTACAAAGATTTAATCGTAAAAATCCCTAAAGTAGTGAGTTTCGAAAACGAAGGTATAATCTTCCACTAGTGGAAAAATGGCTTTTAGTCTCGGTTCCCAACCGCCTTTAGTCTCGGTATTCCTGTAGAGGCCCCAAAACGGATGGTCCAGAACCCCTCATATGCATACATTAATAATCCCGGGAATTCAGTCGTGAACAACATACGAAGTTGGTACACAGATAACTTTATCCATTACACGAATATTAGAGTCTTACAACACATGGTCACATGACCAAGTCTTAACAACTTCCACGCACGGCAGAAAAATGTCTCACATGTAGCGGAAACTTAGCAAAGCACACAACGTAGAGAGCCTGTGTCACGCCTTCACCTAGAGGCTCCTGACCGGGAGCCGAGCCTAATTCGTGTAGTCGTCAGTAAAGTACTACTCTTCATACTCCTCCTCTTGCGGTAGTTCCTCAAAGTCTGACCAAGTAAATAGCCATTCAACTACCCATATCCGAGGGCTCGGCTATTCAGAATAGTTTTACTCTGCAGAGGTGTACACAATCCACAAGAACCAATCATCTGCCATGAACCACCCATGGACCGTCACAGCGGTATGCAAGCATCAGATAAATGATCCTAACTGTCCACTCTGGTCAAGCTATTATCTGGCTATCCCTTCAGTTGGGTGTAATCTCCCCGGCACCAGGTCCCACCCCGCCATGGCAGGAGACCCAACTGTCGCACCCAGAGGAGAACTTAATCCCTCACTGTGTATGTCCCGTTTCTCCCTCCTGGCGACACTTCGGTTCAGAGAATCATCCTCTCTATAGCACCTTGGGATAAAACACACACTAACAAGAACAAGTTTCTAGGTAGGCATCGTACCCATGTTGAGGTAGAGTGGCAGTACGTCTTGGTTGCCCAGCGAAGACTAGGTTATGTGTCTTTTTTAAACCATTTTGAAAATAATCCTCTTTACCTCCCCCGGTGAATAAGGTCCTGCCTTTCCACCATGGATTTTTCATAAAACATTTGTTTACAAAAGCACATTTTTAAAGTGTCCACTTAGGGACTTAAGATTATTATCTTTGGTGGTATTTATATACCATATGGTGGCTAAGGGCTTGGTAACACCAAGTTTGACTAATGGCAATGTGATAGATTTATATATAATATTAATGGTAATAATAGCCACTCAAAAATAGTTTTGGTAATCATAATTTTTGTAAAAATTCAGAAGTAAAATATGCATGATAGATAATGATAAGTAGTATAACAGCAAGCTTTAGGTTGGCTTGCCTTGGTTGAGGTTAGGATCTTGCTCTTGGTAGCAACATGAGTGGTAATAATAACCTCCTGCACCAATTACTTCTTTGTCGTTTTCTATCGTTGCAAGATAAAATAAAGGACACACAATCAAAATCAATCTAAGGAAAACAATGGTTCTACGTCATACATACATAAAACAATTCACAAAACAAGGCATCACTCAATTTTGCAAAAATAACACTCCACAAGCACACACAAAAATACAATATTATCACTAACACTACTATGGTGGAGAAATGTTATTTCTCACCAAAATGAAATGGAACCAGTGGGTGTGCCACTATTTTTCCAAGACATTTAAGAGGTAAAAATGCCCCTGGTTATACATGTGGAAAACAATTTTTCCACCAAAAAAAAAATACAACCTAATCATACTAGTGAATAACAACACTATGACATATAAACAAACAATGCTACTCATGCTTCTCTAAGAACTTAATTGAAAACTAACAGAGGTGAAAACATCTCATAACCAGTACCAAAATGGCACTGGACTTTACAAAACAACTATAAAAATCTAGGTAAGAAATCTATTCATACTTTGCTCACAAAACCTATTAAATAAAAGACTAGAAAAACAATACTAGACTAATCTTAGTTCTATTTGTTTTCCAAACATGCATAAACTTTCTAACATACTATTAATGTAAGTAAACAACATTTTAACATAGAGAAAAACAACTAAGCATGCTAGAAAACAATATTTCAACTAGCAAACAATTATTCTAAACTAAATACACAAGATTTATTTCTAACAGAGAAGTCCTAAATCTAGATCTGCTTGCCAAAAATAATCTAGAGCTATAAAAATTACGCAAAGCTAGGATAACATATATCTAAGCATAAAAAACTAATCCAATTGGATTCACATCAAAAAGCATTATTAAACTCTCTCTAAAAATCCTAGAAAAGGCTACTGGACGAATACCAAAATGAATTGCATTTCCAAATGGTAACTCTCCTTGATGTGAGGTCAACTTCTAGTGGTAGATCTACTCAATAGATACTCAATGCAATTTTGTTTGACCAAATGGCCACATATTCTAAAAGTTATGCACAAATTACTCTAACAGACAGTGTGTGGCAAAATGGATTGCATTTCCAAATGGTAACTCTCCTTGATGTGAGCGTCTGTTTGTTTTTATTTTGTTTTCTTTTGTTTTCCTTTGTTTTCCTTGCTGAAATAATATCATTGGACCTAGCATCCTTGTCGAAGCTCTGGCTCCGCAAATCCCTCAGGTGACCCTATCGGGTTTCGACTAGGAGATGTCATAGGCGCTGGTGGAATCGTCGACTTGACAGGGAGGCGAGATTTACCCAGGTTCGGGGCCCTCGAAGAGGTAAAACCCTTACTCCTGCCTTCTGCTGATCTGTATTAGACGATTAGATCGATTACAGGTGCTCGAATCGAGAGTAGATCTCGAGTTTCAAGGCTTTTGTGGTCGTGCGGTAATACTTGGTCCTCTCCTTTGGGGCTCTCCTGGCTTTATATAGATAGCCAGGTCTCGAGTCCAACCCGGAGAGGATACAAACCCTAGCTTGAGTCGGTTACAATCTCTAACTTAGCCCGCAAGTTGATGCGGGTGGGCTTTTCATGGGCCTTCTAGAGTACTCCAAGGGCGCTTCCTATCGGGCCTTGATCAGAAGGTGTGAGAGGGGGTGTCCTTATTCGTAGGGCCCAGGATCTATGCCTTCGTCAGTAGCCCCCGAGCGTATGCTCGACTGGGATTTATTTTCAGTCGGGTAGACGGTCAGACCTTTTCTTTGATCTCATCTTAGAAGTTCAGCTCGACAGTTGTTGCCTACGAAGGGTGTGTTCCCTGTTTCGCGAAAAAATACTCGAGTATCGAGCAGCATTGGTGCCAGTTTGTGCGGCTATATTAGCAGAAGGATGTGGCGCAGTGGCTTGGCTCTCCCGAGAGATCAGGGCCAATTAATTGCGACTAGGGCAAAAACACTCCTGGCCTACACAGATTCGAGACCTCCGACTCGAACCCGATGAGGTGATCGTTACGACCGGGCCGTTGTGGACTTATCGAGTCGAACTTAACCTAAGAGGGTACCCGGCGCGTCCGCTAGGATTTTTCTTCGTGTTGTTGACACGGAACTATGCCGGAGGACGCAGCTTTCGAGTGCGATTCCAGGCCCAAAAGAAAGATCTTTTTGGGTCTTACCTTCATATTCGAAGAATATGGCATCCGGATGTGCCTAGTCGGCTGTACGATCCAGGTTCTTGTGATGTGTAAATATCACGCATAAGGTGGGTTCTTTCTACCCGATTAGATTGGTATGAGTTCCGTACGAAAAGTTTCGTGTTGGAAATGTTAATTCCGTATGAAAGAGTTTTCATGTTTTGGAAAATTGTGCCTGTACGAAAGAGTTTTCGTGTATAAGGCATGTCTCTCTTGTTCGAAGAGGTTTTGATTCATGAATTTTTTCATGGAAAATTGTGTTCTATCCGAAGGAATTGATATTCGTGCGAAGATAATTTCGCGTTTGAAATTCCATTCGCAAAAAATTTCCTTTCGGAATGACGAACGCCATGACGTCAAGGCGTGCTCCTCTTCTCCCGATGGGACGTGACGAAGTGGCAGCAGAAATTGGCCCACCTTGTCAGCTTTTTGACCGGGAAACGAGACGTCGCTCCCGTTTTTTACGCGAAATGCGCAGTAAATGCGCACGATCTTTTGTTAAGATCGTGGCACGAAACAGCGTACGCCGCCGCTTCGTTTCATCCTTACGCGTGGCAGCCACGATAGGTGCCACGTTGCGTATCGTACGGCTGAGATCGCTTTACCCCGTATATAAATAAGGGTGTTAGCGCCGCAGTGAAATTTTCCCCGCTCTCAGTCTTCGTCTTCCACCTCGCGCTCGTCTTTTGCCTTCTCTGCACTCAAGCTCTCGCTGCGAACAATGGCCGGCGGAAAGAAACGCGGCGCTGGAACCTCCGCGTCTGGCGAGCCTTCTGCGCCACTCGCCTCTCGCGCCGGCGACTGGCGCACCCCCAACACCACTGCCAAGAGCATCAAGGAGATGCAACGGGAGGGTCTGCTGCCGGCGGAGGCGGAGAAGCGCGTCCGTCTTGGGAAGAGGGAAGAGGTACCAAACCCTCACTCGAACGAGCGCGTGGTCTTCGTGGACCACGTGACTCGGGGTCTCTCCTTCCCTCTTCACCCCTTCTTCATCGGGCTGCTGTGTGCATACGGCATACAGCTCCATGACCTTCCCCCGAACGCGGTGCAGCACATCTCGTGCTTCATCGCGCTTTGCGAATGCTATCTTGGCATTCGCCCGCACTGGGCGCTCTGGAAGGCGCTGTTCAAGATCCGGATCTTCCGCGAGAGATCGCGGGTGGAGTCCGAGCCCGGTGAGCCACTTCGCACGGGTGGCTTCGGGATCCAAGCGCGCCAGGAGAATGCCTACTTCAATATGCACTTCCTCGACTCCGCCCAAGGCTGGCGGAAGAAGTGGTTCTACGTCGCCGACAACAACTCGAGTGGCCTTGTAGAATTCCACCCATTCGCAGTTCTGGCGAGGCGCAGATCTTGGAACCACAAGATGTCAGCCGAAGAAATCCAGACAGTCAAACCTCTACTCGAAAGAGTAGGGGCTCTTCGAGACCAAGCCTCGGGAGTAGTGCTCAATGGACTTCATCTGGCAAGCCTCTTCTTGAAGCGCAGGATTCAGCCTTTGCAGCAGAGGCCTTCCGCTATGTGGGAGTACCAAGGCGCAGAAGATCCCAGCCGAGTGAGCCGTGAAGAACTTTCGAATGTGGAATTCGAGAAAAAGATCGCGGCCATCACTCGACTGAAGGTCGGGGAGCAATTCCCTGATTGCTCAGTCGAGGCTTATTCTGCTTCAAACCCTCCTCCTGCTGCGGTTAGTCTTCTGTCTTTAACTTGCTTTCATTTTTAGAATTTTCGTAGTCGATAAGATCTTTATCGTCTTCTTATCTTTGTAGAGGCTAGCTGTAGCAAATTGCTACCCGCCCGTTGTTGGTGAAGATGCCTCGTGTCTTCAGTCAAGCCACCAGGACGGCGCGGTTGACACCAGCGTGGCCAACGCTTCCTCGAGTTCTGAGCATGACTCCTCAGATGATGTCGAAGACTCGAGTGGCGTCCCACCAAAGCGCCGTCGGGTGAACGAAGACGAAGTTACCTCCAAGGACAAGTCTTTGGAGGCGTCACCTGGCCCAACTCCAATTTCTGCGACTCCGCTTCGATCTCTTCCTCCTCAGGCTCCATTCACAAACGCCTGGAATGCGGATGACTTGGATGAAGACGACGAGGATGACGAGTAAGTTCTTTCCCATATTTTAATTCGATTGAACTCTGTTTGTCAGTGCTGACGTTTCTTTGTTCTTTACTGCAGTCTGCAGGCAATCAGCCCGCGTAGATTCGCCGCGACTGTTCCTCCCGAAAAGAGGAACAAAGCGAAGGACGCGGGTGAGACTCCTACTGCGGGTACTGTCCAGAACTCTCCCAGGGCAGCGCCCGATGCTGCGACTGCGGAGCGGGATGTCCCCAGCTTCGCTGCTAGAACCTCGATCTCGAAGGAGGCGACGGACAGCTCGGCGGATCCCCTCTCCCGCGCCTCCGGACAGGTAAACTTCTATCTCTTTGGCTTTCTCAAACAAATTTTATCGGGTGCACGATAGTGCTCCCGATGGGAGTAGCCCCCGAGGCTGTAGTCGATTGTAAATAATCGGGTACAGGCTCAAAACCTCTTTCTGTTCTTCTTCTATATTTTGTCTTCTTCGGGTGCACGGCAGTGCTCCCGATGGGAGTAGCCCCCGAGGCTGTAGTCGATTGTAAATAATCGGGTACAGGCTCAAACCTCTTTTCTTCTAACTCTTTATCTTCATGCTTTCGCAGTCGCTCGTCGATTCCCTTACGGCGATCGGTCGCCGCGTCGTTCTGGCCGAAACAGATTGCGAGTCGCTTCGATCAGAAGTTAACCGACTCAAATCTGAAGGCGACCTTCTTAGAGGTAAATTTCATTATCTTCTTGGCTTTCGTGTATCATCCATTCTTGATTTCTGATTAACATCTGCTTTGCAGCTCGAGCCGAATTCGCAGAGTCTGAAAAGACCAAACTTTCAGAGCAGGTAACTGCTCGGGAAGCTGAACTGGCGACTACCCGGCAAGAGCTGGAAGCTTCCCGCAAGCAATCGGAGGAACTCCATACGAAGCTTGCGGAGTCGCGGAAGACCGTGAAGGACTTGCAGGAGGCCGGCAGTAAGGCTGACAACGACACTGTCGCGTTCCTTCGTCCTCTCGCCAAGCGCTTTGCGGGTAAGTATCTTGGGTTTTTGAACTTTTCATTCTGCTGATTTTTGCTAAGCATTATTTTTTCTGTCTGTAGATCTTCTGAATGTTCCTCTGGAGATTCCTGGGATTCAGCGGGTGGACGTGCTGACCGACACTCTCGCGCAGCTCAGGAGGCATTCTGAGGGAATATTTTCCCTGATTGATAATGCTTCCAAAGCGTTGGCACGAGTGCATGGCCGTCTTGTCGCCAGCGGTACTCCTGCGCCTGCGCTGAGCGAGTTGTCGAAGGTCTTCTCGGAAGGCGATCTCCTGGAGGCCTTTGCGGTTGCTCAATCAGAAGCTGGCGCAAAGACTGCGATTCAGTTCGCTCTGGCGAACGGAGTTGAAGGTCTGGAGGAGGCCTATTCGTCCATGCCGGTCGACCCTTCCACGGGCAAGAAGGTACGGCTATCTCGTTTTTCTGAGCAAGCCACTGTTCTTGCTCGGAAATTATCTGAGATGTTTGCTCGGAAGAAGGGAGGGTCGACCGCTGCTAGTGGCAGTACCAACGCGGCTTCGTAGACTTTTGTTTTCCTTTTGTTTCTGCTGCTTGGATGTAATGAATTTTGGGATATATTCCCGTACCTTTGCTGGTCTTTTAATCGAAGCGCTTTGCATTTAAAATTTATCCTTGTCGTCTATACTTTGCCTCCCGATGGGAGTAGCCCCCGAGCGATTAGTCAGATGTGCGACTGGAAACAACTCGAGTAGGGCTTCTCACTTCTTTCCTTGTACTTCTTCCAGGCAATTGCGTCTGCTGCTGAATCTTCAAGTGGACGTGGTAGTCCAGCAAATCCACTTGTGGCTGCTGTGGGCACTCTCGCTGGCCTCCGTGATAAGGTTCAGGAGGGTGAGCGTAGGCTGAAAGTGCTGCGCGGGGTAGCTGACGTGGCGATATCCAAGCAGAAATTGGCGGCTGAGCGCGAGCAATTTCTGATTGACGAACTGTCTTCGATTGCAAAGGAGTTACTATGTGAGTAGTGTAGCCCCCATGCTATTTTCCTCCTCTGTGTTTCTTAGCTTACTAAGTGCGTTTGCTTCTTAGTTGTGAAACCAGATGACAGGGAAGAAAAGCAGTGGGTAGAAAACCACATTCATCAAGAAGCTAACAGCACAAAGCCTCATGCGAGTAATTTCTGGTCTGATCGCAGTCGAGGGTTTGTGATGGCTATCTTGAAGTTTCGAGTCCG
The DNA here is from genome assembly GCA_028641055.1 of Alopecurus myosuroides. Taxonomy (NCBI): domain Eukaryota; kingdom Viridiplantae; phylum Streptophyta; class Magnoliopsida; order Poales; family Poaceae; genus Alopecurus; species Alopecurus myosuroides. The sequence continues at coordinate 91,149,112 of CM054061.1, forward strand.
CCAGGCGAAAGTTCTCATGAGTTCTTTCCATGAGGTCCTGGTTGCGGTGAATGCTGCTTTTTATCCACTTGAGAGGGGCCCCGAAGACTGGAGCTATCTTCTCAGGTTATTCGGACGAGAAGGAGAGGTTCACGCGTGCGTTCACAATCAGATGACATGCGGCGCGGTTGTGGCTCTCTCGTTTGTCCGAATATGGCATCCTGAGATAGACTTGAACTCCGTAGCCCGGCTTCCAGATTATGCAATCGAAGATATTGCGCCGTACTATGATGCTGTTCGTCCTGCGGCCGAGAAGATTATCCGAATGACATCCGAAGAGGTAGATAGGATCTTAGCGGCCAGGAATGCTCAGCGTTTCGACTGACTTTATCGGATGTGAATATCCTGTAAGTTTGTCTGTAGTTTGTAAAAACTGTAGTAAGGTGTGCAACTTTGTACTTGATAATTCTTTTCTGTGATGCTTAGTTTTAGGTGTAGCCCCCGTGTATTTTATGGGGTGTGTACCTGTAACCTTGGAAGCTGTCGAGTAAATATGATGAGAGAATCATGTATTTATTGCTATGACTGAGAAGTCATGTGTTCGAGCTACAAAATTGGCTAGTATAGCCTTATTGTTGCAAAATAAATAAACCTAGGGGTAGAATTTGCGCAGTTGCGCGATATTCCACGGATTGGAATATATGCCTCCAGTGTTTGGATTCTTCAGTCGATAGGCTCCTCCTGGGATTACTTCGTGTACGATGAAGGGTCCTTCCCAAGGTGGCTCGAGCTTGTGCCCTTCCTTTTGTTTTAACCGCAACACTAAATCGCCAACCACGAATGATCTGTGGCGTATGCGGCGACTGTGATAATTGCGCAGTGATTGTTGGTAGACGGCAGATCTTGCGAGTGCAATGTCCCGAATTTCGTCGAGCGCGTCCATATCTTCTGCAAGTGCTTTGTTGGATGTTTCTTCACTGTAGGCTACAACTCGTGGGGCGCTGAATCGAACCTCTTCGGGGAGGACGGCTTCTGCCCCATATACCATGAAAAATGGTGTGTATTGCGTTGATCGATTAGGGGTTGTGCGGAGGCTCCAAAGTACGGAGGGCAACTCCTCTGCCCAATGACCTGCAGCGGGATGTAGCCGATCGAGCAATCTCTTTTTGATCCCAGCTGAAACTAAGCCGTTGGATCTTTCAACTTGACCGTTTGTTTGCGGATGGGCGACCGAAGCAAACTTCAGATTAATTCCTTTCTCTTCGCAGAACTGTTGAGTCTCCTTTGCAGTGAAGTTCGTACCATTGTCTGTAATGATGTCATGTGGCACCCCGAATCTGCATATTATGGAATCGAGGAACTTAATTGCGCATTGGGCGCTACCCGAGGTCACTGGCATAGCCTCGATCCATTTGGTAAATTTGTCGACTGCGACCAGCAAATGTGTGTAACCTCCTGGAGTAGATTTGCGCAGTGGGCCAACCATGTCAAGCCCCCATTGGGCAAAGGGCCAGGCGATGGGTATCATGTGCAACTCTGTAGCGGGCGCGTGCGGCTTGGGTGAAAATCGCTGGCAAGCGCCACATCTGTCGACCAGGTTTTTTGCATCGTTGGCTGCTGTTAGCCAGTAGAACCCGGCTCGAAAGGCTTTTCCCAGTATTGCTCTCCAGCTAGCATGATGTCCGCAGTCACCCTGGTGTATATCCCGGAGTAATTCTTTGCCGTCTTCGGGTGCGATGCACCGCTGAAGGATTCCCGAGATGCTTTGCTTGTACAATTCTCCGTTGATTACCCGAAAGGATTTGCTACGCCTGATTAGCTGTCGAGCCTCGCGTGGATCGGCTGGGAGCTGTTTATTGAGTAGGTAGTCGAGATATTTCTGCGTCCAGACTGGCTCGACCAGAAAAACCTGTCGTGATATATTATGAATAAGCTCGATAAGCGCGACCTGCGGGCTGACCTCTGTTTCTGGCGCTGCCGGTGTTTCTGCAGCTTTCTTCAATTTGACCGATCGCTTGACCATCCGTTCGAAGTATATTCCTGGCGGTATGGGTGTATTCGTGGAACCCATGTTTGCCAGTCTATCCGCCTCTTCGTTGCTGGATCTTGCGATATGCTTCAACTCGCATCCTTTGAAGCTTCCTTCGAGTATATTATACATGTCGCGGTACGCGATCATGTTTTCAGCAACGGCGTCGCATTCTTTCATTGTTTGTTGCACTATGAGGTTGGAATCGCCATAAATCATCAACCGGGTAGCTCCACAAGCAATCGCCATCTTCATTCCGTGCAACAGTGCTTCATATTCTGCGTCGTTGTTCGATGCTGGGTCGTCAGGTGGAAAGTCTAGTCGCAGGACATATTGCAGTTTGTCTCCACGAGGCGAGATAAGAACGATTCCAGCTCCTGCCCCTTCGTTTCTTTTGGACCCGTCAAAATACATGATCCAATTGCTTGTGTACTCGGGTGGTCCGGGTGTTTGTAGCTCTGTCCATTCGCTGATGAATTCCACGAGAACCTGAGATTTGACTGCATTGCGTCCTGCGTAGGTGATATCCCAGGCACCCAACTCGATGCTCCACTTCGCTATTCTTCCGGATGCCATAGGGTTGTTCATGATTGTCCCGAGTGACGCATCGTTAACCACTGTAATGGCGTGTTCCTGGAAGTAGTGTTTGAGTTTTCGGGCTGTGAGGACAACTCCATACGCAAGCTTCTGGTAATGAGGATATCGCTGCTTGCACGGCGAGAGCACTTCGCTGATGTAATATATTGGGCGCTGGACTCCGTATGCCTTGCCATCTTCAGGTCGTTCGACTACGATTGCAGTGCTGATGACCTGGTTTGTAGCGGCCAAATAGAGAAAAAGCGGCTCCCTTTCTTGTGGTGTTGCGAGGATGCGCCTGCTTTGCAACGACCGTTTCAAGTCTGCGAATGCTTGCTTAGCTTCGGGGGTCCACTCGAATTTGTCCGTCTTCTTCAGTAGTTTGTAGAAGGGCAACGCTTGCTCTCCCAATCGCGCGATGAACCTGCTTAGGGCGGCCAATCGCCCTGCGAGCTGCTGGACTCCGCGTAGATTGGTGGGCTCCTTCATGGTGAGGATGGCTTGTATTTTCTCCGGATTGGCTTCAATGCCTCTGGCGGATACCAGGTATCCTAGGAGTTTTCCTGCAGGGACGCCGAAAACGCATTTTGTTGGATTGAGCTTGATCCGATATGCATTAAGGGCGTCGAATGTTTCTTTAATATCTTCGAGGAGTGTGTCCTCTACTCGAGTTTTGATGACGATGTCGTCGACATATACTTGTACGTTCTTGCCGATGAGATTGGCAAGGCATCTCTGCATGCAACGTTGATATGTTGCGCCTGCGTTCTTCAGCCCGAAGGGCATTGTCGTATAGCAGTATACACCGTGTGGTGTGATGAATGCCGTCTTCTCTTCGTCTTCCTTTTTCATTCGGATCTGGTTGTATCCCGAGTAGGCGTCCAAGAAAGAGAGACGTTGGCAACCTGCTGTGGAGTCCACGATCTGGTCGATTCGTGGTAGAGGAAAGTTGTCCTTGGGGCAGTGTTTGTTCAGTGACGTGTAATCGATGCACACCCGAAGGATATCCGTGTTCTTCTTGGGGACCAGCACCGGATTTGCTAACCAGGTGGATATTTTGATCTCCCTAATGAAATTTGCGGCTAGCAGCCTGTTTACTTCTTCTCCCAGCGCCTTTTGCTTGGGTTCTGAAAATCTTCGAGTCGTCTGTTTGATGGGCTTCGCGTTAGGAAAGACTTCGAGTGAGTGCTCGGCAAACTCCCTGGGTATACCTGGCATATCTGAGGGTTGCCAGGCGAAAATTTCCCAGTACTCACGGAGGAGTTTGACGAGCGCGCTTTCCTATGCTGGCGAGAGGGTTGTGGAAACCATCGCGGTTTTGGCGGAATCCGTCGGGTGCACTTGATGCTTGCGAGTGTCGCTGTTGGCGCTGAATTCCAGTTCAGGCGCGTTTTTCTTCGTGAGTGGCATGACGGAGTGATCCGTGGTTTTTGCCAGCTCTTGTAGTTCTTCTTGCATCCCGAAAGATTTCGCGATCTCATTAAATTCTATGTCGCACTTGTCTGATTTCTGGAAGTCTCCGTCAATGGTGATCACACCGTATTCGCCGGGTAACTTGAGCTTCAAGTATGCATAATGTGGTACGGCCATGAATCTGGCGAACGCTGTTCGACCAAGAATGGCGTGGTACTGCGAGGGCCAGTCGACGACTTCAAAGTCCAGAAATTCCCTTCTGTAGTTGCGTGGGGAGCCCAGTACAACTTCGAGGTTGATTGTTCCGAGTGGACGTACTGCCTTGCCCGGAACAATCCCGTGGAAGGATGTTTCTGATTCCGTTAGGCCGTCCAGGTTTTTGTTCATTCGACGGAGTGTATCCGCGTAGATGATGTTGATGCCGCTGCCGCCGTCCATGAATACGCGGGCCAGGTCATAATTGCCAATTTGAGCTTGAATGACAAGGGCGGCGTGTCCTGGTCGATAGACTCGTGGCGGGTGGTCTTCCTTTGAGAACGTGATTGGCTGTTCGGCCATCTTCAGGTACTCGGGCTTCGTTGGTGGCGTCTGCACTGCCATGCATATTTGTCTCGAGTTAGTTTTTTGAGCTCTGCGGGAGGGGCATACCTTCTGTATCATCCCAAGGAGTTGTCCGTGCGGAGTCGGGTATGTATTTGCTCCCGTGTTTTGCTGTTGTGGTGCTGGCAATGCGGCAAGTGCCATGTTTGGGTTGGCTGGTAGGGGTGGTGGTGGTGGTAGCTGGAATTGTTGTCCGCCTCCTGGTAGCGGTGGATAGTTTTGGGTGGAAGCGAATCTTTTCTTGGCTAGCGCGTCCGAGATTCCGATGAACTTTCGGCAATCCTTGAGAAGGTGTGTTGCCTTAGTCTTGCCCGTGCGCTTGTCTGTGAACAGATGTAGCGAGCAGTATCCATCGAGGTCTTCCTCGGGTGATTTTTCTTCTTCCTTTGGCTTCCATTCGCGACTTCCACGACGACCGGAGTCGCGACTTCGCGTGAACTCTGCCGCCACTAGTTCTTCTCTATCGTCGTGGTCGTAGTATTTTCTTCTTTTTCTTCGCCCATGACGGTCTTCGTCATGTGTGGGCGACGATGTTCTTTCATTGCGTACCGCGTCTTCTCCGTTGGCCCATTTTTCGGCTATAACCATGAGCTCCCCTATGGTTTTGGGCGCAGCTCTGCCGAGTTCTTCTCGAAACGCGGTTCTTCTTGCTCCTTTGGCGAAGGCCTCAATCGCCACTTCTTCAGAGATTGTCCCTGCGGTGTTCCTGAGTGTGTTCCACCGTTGGATGTATTCTCGCGTGGATTCGCCACTTTTCTGTTTGCAAGCCCGTAGTTCTTCGATTGTAGCTGGCCTTTTATAGGTCGACTGGAAGTTTTTGCAGAAATCGCGATGCAGGTCGTCCCATGATGCATAGCAAGATCGTGGTCTTCTTTCCAGCCAGCTGCGGGCCGCTCCGGCCAGGTGCAAATTGAGGTATTGCATGGCCGTGTTCTTGTTACCACGTTGGCATTTTACTGCCGTGAGGTAGTCGCTTAACCACTGGGAGGGCTCGAGTGAACCATCGTATTTTGTCACCTCCGAGCTGAGCTTGAATCTCTTGGGTAGAGGCGCTTCGCGAATACTGCGAGCAAAGCAAAGTGCTCCGCAGGTTTCGTCGTCCGAAGACCCGGATGAGGAGCGTTCGCGATATCGTGAAGCCCTCGCTTTATCCACCTTCTTCTGGGCGAGATCGGATCGCGCGTCGTACCCGGACCGGTCGCGGTCGCTATCTTTTCTTGGTTCTTTACTTCTTTTTCTCGAGCGGCTGCTGTGGTGCCGCGAATCTTTGTCTCTCGGGCTGTCGTCGCTGCTGCTTCGGCTGTCGCCGCGGCGCCGAGCTTCTTTTCCTCGGCCACGACGTGGCGATTTATCCTTTCTCGGAGAGGAGCTCCTATGCCTGCGGGGCGCGTCTTTGTCTTTGTCCTTCTCTTGTCGCGCCTTCTCCAGCTGTTCCTTGCGATCGTGGGAGGCGAGCTTCGCGGCAGCCAGCCCTAGACCTTTGCGGATGTGCTTGTATTGTTCCACTCGAGGATCGCTGTCCGTTGGCTGGTTCATCTGCATGTAGGTGGCCGCGGCTAGAATTGCGGCGGCTGGAGTTTGCGGGTAGACGTTCCCGTCGTCGTCAACCCTCATGAAAGAAGATGTGGTAGACCTGTTGGTCCCAGCCATGGATTCGTGGTCCCTTGTTGATGCTGCGGGTCCTTTTCCCACGGGTCGGGTACCGACCGAAGGAGCAAGGGACAGCTCGGCTCGACGTAGGCTTGACTCATCCGCCGCTCTCCTGCGACGGGCTAGATCTGCTCGGGCGTCCTTGATGTTTGAGGCCGCTCTCACTAGGTGATAGTGGTAGGCGGTTAGGTCTTCCTGCGTAGCACCTGCTGCGGGTGGCTGACTCTTTCGCATGGATTCCTTTGCTCTTTTCCAGGCTTCCCGCGAGACGCCGATTAGATCGCGCTCGGTTGCGCTATATTCAGTTTCCGAGGGCTGTTCCGATCCTGCCATGCAGACTTGGGCCAGTCGTGGCCCGTGCGTCCTAGGCGCAGATCGGGAGGTTCTTCGCACCCGAGAGGGTTCCTCTGTCGAAAGTGCGTGGTAGTCGATCGTGTTGAAGCGGATGGACTCGCCGCTTTTCTCCATAAGGAAGCGCGAGTTGACGGCTCCAGATTCGGGTTCAGATTCATCCGAGAAGTGGAGGATCCCGTCTCGGTTTGCCATGAAGTTAAAGCTTCCGAACGTCAAGGTGACGCTCTTCTCCAGATCCTCGAATACCGGGCGTGATTCCGGCGAGTGAGGCGTGACTATGACGGATCCGATCCGTACAGGATTGTTCGGAGCCGTAGTCGATGGTTTCCAACGGGAGTTGGATGTCGATGAAGCCGAAGATGCCGGTGATCCAGCGCCCGCGATCCCCACGGTCGGCGCCAATTGTCGAAGCTCTGGCTCCGCAAATCCCTCAGGTGACCCTATCGGGTTTCGACTAGGAGATGTCATAGGCGCTGGTGGAATCGTCGACTTGACAGGGAGGCGAGATTTACCCAGGTTCGGGGCGCTCGAAGAGGTAAAACCCTTACTCCTGCCTTCTGCTGATCTGTATTAGACGATTAGATCGATTACAGGTGCTCGAATCGAGAGTAGATCTCGAGTTTCAAGGCTTTTGTGGTCGTGAGGTAATACTTGGTCCTCTCCTTTGGGGCTCTCCTGGCTTTATATAGATAGCCAGGTCTCGAGTCCAACCCGGAGAGGATACAAACCCTAGCTTGAGTCGGTTACAATCTCTAACTTAGCCCGCAAGTTGATGCGGGTGGGCTTTTCATGGGCCTTCTAGAGTACTCCAAGGGCGCTTCCTATCGGGCCTTGATCAGAAGGTGTGAGAGGGGGTGTCCTTATTCGTAGGGCCCAGGATCTATGCCTTCGTCAATCCTTGTTTGGGAGAGAGACACGCTCCTCTTTTTCGTTTGAATACTTGCTATGCTAGTATTCTTAGTTTTTCTTCTAGTTACTGCAAAAATTCCTGTTCAACTCTTGTTTTCATTGCATCTCTTATTTAGAGCTATTAGTTTTAGTAGTACTATGTGAGTAATCTCATGTTTTCTTGCTGTATCATGTAGATAATTTTTGTTAAAACATATTTTGTATGGTGCTTGTTGGGAAAAGAGACTCCTGTTTGAAGTAGACTTTTTAACGGTGCAAGTAGAAGCTTGTATAGACTGTGGCTAGAACTTTTTCATATCATGTTAGATTTTATTTCAGTTTTAAAGCCTTGTGGTTGTTGAGTAGCATTATTAGCCTCAAATAGCTGATAGTGTTTAATGTGCCATTGAAAGAATCATGAGTTGTTCTTGTCATATTGAAGCATAAATTTGTGGTATTCTCCTTTGAATGTTTTATTTGGTTGACTTTGCGCATGCTCACACCATGTTTATGACTATGAACCCGTCACTAATAGCCTCTATGATAATTTACTTTTAGAATTTGTGGTACCACTTATGCTTTGATTAATGATATTTATGTCGCTATGCATGATTATGACTCTTATTCTCTCTTGATTTGTCGCTCTCAGTCTTTTGCTAGCTTCGACCTGTACTGAGTATGGAATTCTACTCGTGCAATCCAATTCCCTAAAACCAAAGTTTTCCCATTGTGTCCACCATACCTACCCATATGTGGTATTCAATTGCCACTCCAAGTATATTGCTCATGTGTTAACTTTAAGACTTTCAAAATTATTCCTGCTTTGTGTTCCTGTTTTTGCTCATGAGGACGTAAATATAGAATATTTATCTCACTTGTTGATTGGATTTCACACCCTGGACTAGTGTCTTCATACGCTTATCCAATTGATAGCAGAGCTGGCAGCGGGGTGCCCAGCCCCAAATTAATACACACAAAATCTCTTCACTATTTTTGCCCCTGATTTATCAATCAAAGCATAATTGTGTAAACAAAAGAGAAAGAGGGATGACCTTCTACACCAGTTGCATCCTTCACATGGGATCCTCTCTTGTAAAATCTAGTTGGCTTGTGCCGTACTGTATTTTATGTTTACCATTCGTTGACATTAGCATACATCTCCCAAAATATAGACACTCCTCCATGGTATGTGATTGTTGGCAGGCACTCGAGGATCCGGTTAGCCATGGCTTGTGTAAGATGGATGGGAGGAGTGTCAAACATTTTAATACCTTTATTAATAAAATAAAAGCTCTAGCACATGAGTGATCCATTCTTCCCTCTGCGAAGGGCCTTTATTTTATTTTTTATGTTGAGTCTCCATCTTCGAACTTTATTCACAATTGAGAGAGCATATTTGCCATTCTGAGTTTTATGTGCATTTGTCCAAGAAACATTATTAATTAATTCAGGATGTGTTATTTCTTGTTCTCTAACTATTTGTTCTAGTCTTCCTCATGAAACTTTAAAGGTGTCCTGGCATTTATGTTTTGCCCCACTCTTAAGGACTTGCAAAATTTCACTTTGTCATGCTTTCTCTATACTTGAAATAAATGTATATCTTTCTTTGCATTGTTATTCATGATCTTCTATTTGTGTTACTTCTCATGATGCAAGGTCATTGCTATGCTTTATTATTAAAGTTCTATTTATCATGCTTGTGTTAAAGTTCTATGATCTCAGCTTACATATGCTTTTACATTATTATGATAAGGTTTATGTTGGTAGCATGTCACCTAAGAAGTTTTGTGTTTTTATCGTTTACCTACTCGGGGACGAGTAGGAACTAAGCTTGGGGATGTTGATACGTCATAAACGTATCCTTAATTTCTGATGTTCCATGTTGTTTTCTTATTGTTTACCACATTTTCACTATACACTTTATGTCATTTTTATCGATTTTCCGGACTAACCTATTTAAAAGATGCCACAAAGTCATTTCCCTGTTTTTTTGTTGTTTTTCGTTTCAGAAAAGTTGTTAAGGAAATATTCTCGGAATTGGAAAATTTGAAGCCCGAAAGTCCTAGAATTCCCGAAGGTTCCACGGAGTCCCGGAGAGACCCAGAGAGGGGACTCAGGGGGCCCACACCATAGGGCGGTGCGCCCCCTGGCTGCGTCGTGGGGTGGTTGCTACGTTTTGTTGGAAACCCCAAGAGGAGGGTTTGATGAGCACAGCGGTAAGAATTTCCCCCAGTTAAGAACCAAGGTTACCAATCCAGTAGGAGGAAGAGGATCTCGGGAAGGTTGATGCCACTGACGGTGGTGATGGCACCTCACCGGTGTCAGTAACAATGTGGAACCTGCACACAACAAAACCAAAATAATTTGTCCCAACGGTACAGTGAGGTTGTCAATCTCACCGGTCTTGCTAAAAACAAAGATTAGACGTATAGTGTGGAAAATGGTGTATGCTTGCAGTAAGTAAAGAACGCATGAAATGGTTGTGGTTTGTTTAACAGTGTAAAAAAATGGACCGGGGTTTATAGGTTCACTAGTGGTGTCTCTCCATAAAGATAACATGCTGGGTGAACAAATTATAGCTAGGCAATTGACAAATAAAGGTTGCATCGTAGTGCACATTATAACATGATGACTACTATGATATTTAGTGCGGGCATTACAACAATATACATAGACCGAAATCCATCTGCATCTATCTATATACTATAATACGGCCTAATGCCGTGATGGTACGTCAAACTGGTACGTCGTACGTCCTCCGCCCGACCACGCACGGTAGCGTGCCTCTATCGTACCCGCACGATAAGTCACGACATTTTTATATGAAACCCCCTAATAAATTTGAAAATCAATCGCAGTCCAGCATCGCTCATCCATTGACTGAACAAGATAAACGATTCCTCAACTGCGGCCGCTGTCAGCTCGAGGAGGAGACAAGGCGCATAGCTGCCATCGTGAGTGAAGACATGGTGAGGGACAGATCCGACGACCCTACGACGAAGACGGCATAAATTCTAGAATAGATTGATCCGGCCGTCGGAGGCGCGGGCGTGCTGAACTCCATCTGATTTTTTCTCGGGAGAGGCAACGAACAGAGGATCCACCACCAGCCTAAATCCAGGGCATCCCTCGCGTCAGCGGATCCACTTCAAGGTCCGCATCCCCCATCCTTCTCGTGCATGCAGTACGGCCGGCGCAAGACCACCGCGAGCCACGGCGGCAGCAGGTCGGCGAAGTGGAGCGGCGGCCGGCGAACGGTTTCGGCGGAGGCGGCAAGAACATGGCGCTGGCGAGCAGGGCCGAGAGCCGCCTGCTCTGCATCAACAACCAACTCCCCGGCCTCTCGCAAACTACCCTCCACAGAGTCCACACCAGCAAGATCCAGTAGGGTAGATGTGGTCCTTGTATGTGTGGCGGCACAAGGCCAACGTGGCCAGTTGCGTGTTGTGTGTGAAATCGCTGCAATAGATGGCAGTGCCAAAGCTTCAGCTAATCGTGAGCTCATAAGCAGTTATGTAGCCCTGAAGATTTACATATCTGAAATTTTGATTGTGTCCGCCTCTTCAAATTAATATTATGCCTTTTCTCTTATACAGTATACCGTAGATTGTAAGATAGCTGATTCCTTTATGGATAACGAAACTGAAGAAATAGCTTGCAGAAGCTGCAAGCAATCCAGAAAGTTTATTCTTGAATGCTCTTCATTCCGCTGACCATTCCGCTGCTTTGACAAACCCACTGATTGCCTCAGAATCTTCAGTTAGCAGATTAATGCAGGCTCTGAAAGATTTCTTAGCTGTGAGATTCATCCACAAAATGCCTTAGTAGCATAGCTGTGTCAGTACTCTTTTTAAAATGATGTCTGCATTTCTATTGTATGAATGTGAGGAGAACTATAGCTCCACGCTAAACTTGCATCAGTCGCTGAACCACTCTTGCCCGACATTCCCAGTGTAACTGGAATAGTAAACCAAGATCTGTCTATGGTAACTGTTTTAAATAAATCAACAACAACGTTAGCTTTCTGAATTTCACATGATCGTTTTGTATCTGAACTTGATTATCATGTATGGCCAAATATTGTTTCCTTTTAGAGTCAGATGGGTCATTTTGTGTGTGCATGCTGTTGAGCAGTCGATCCTGGAGATACTCAAGGGTGCTGGGGAGTAGGCGTTCAACATCATCTCTTGGACATACGAAGTTCTTTTTGTCAACAAGATTGTGATGCTGGACTTGGGAAAACCGTAGTTTAGGATGATATTGTGGTAACTTTTTTACTGTACTATGTCCACCAATGGAGTATGACTTGTTAGCGTTGTCTTGCAAAGAATATAAGCATAGTCTATCTGACCAACAAACAACAAGTCTTGTGTGTGCGGCTCCCAATTACTCGGTGCAACTTTGTTTTCCTCTCATTTTATTTGTCTTCTATATTCTCGTATGTTGCTAGATTTTAATCTTTGAAATGCATTCATGGTGTGAGTGATGCATTACATCTTTTAATTTCTTGTAAAAATATATTTCTTTAGATGTAGAGGAGGGAATGGCGACATGCTATTATTTAATATTATCCGCATAAAGATTTTTTGATCTGTTGCAACGCACGGGTTTCTTTGCTATTATTTAATATTATCCGTACAACAAAAAATACGACATGGGCTAATTTGGACTACAAAGAAGACTAGCCATTTTACGCGGTTTACGCGGTCTGCCCGTTGCAACGCACGGGCCAATTTACTAGTGACTAATAATCCACCCTCAGGTTATCATCCGAACCCCCCTAGGTATTAAGTTGCAAGCAACAGATAACTGCATTAAACAATGTGTGTAATGTAAGCAATGATTGTACACGCGGGCACTCACATCGCTGTTTTCTCCCTAGTGGTAACAACACATTCTCCCCCGTCACGTTTCTGTTACTCGAGCACAGGCGAAAAGGAGGCATGAACCCACTATCTAGCATAAATACTCCCCCTTGGAGTCACTAGCAACTAATTGGCGAGAGAAACCACTAGCAACAGAAAGCATGCAAGATCACAAATAACATATGAAAGAAAGACTATAATCAACTTGGCATAAGTTTAATATTCATCAGATCCCAGCAAACACAGCATATAGAATTACATAAGATCAATCTCGATCATGATAGGCAGCTCACGAGATCTAAACATGGAGGCATATGAGGAGAAGACAACCATCTAGCTACTTCTATGGACCCGTAGTACAAGGATGAACTACTCATGCATCACTCCAGAGGCAGGCATGGTGATGGAGAAGCCGCCGGTGATGATTTCCTCTCCGGCAGGGTTGCGAGAGACAGCTTCAGAGCCCCCCTTATCTAGGATTGACAACGACGGCGGGTGCGGAACTTTTCGGGGATATTTGATCAGGTGTCTAGGGTTTTCCTTCTGGGGAATAAATAGGCGAAAGAGCAAAGGCGGTGGAGGCCTGGGGGGCCCACACGACCAGCTGGCGCGGCCAGGAGAGGACACGCCACCCCATGGTGTGGCCCCCGGTGCCCGTCTTCGACTCTTCTTCGGTCTTCTGGATGCTTCCGGGGAAAATTGGCACTTCGGGCTTTGTGGGGTCCAATTCCGAGAATGTTTCCAGAACAACTTTTCTGAAACCAAAAACAGCAGAAAACAGGGAACTGACACTTGGCATCTTGTTAATAGGTTAGTCCCGGAAAACGTGTAAAAATGCTATAAAGAAGGGAGAAAACATATAGGAATTGGCATAATATGATCATGGAGCATCAGAAATTATCCCCCCGAGGCATAAACAATAAATATATTCCACTTCTCCCTGAAAAACACTCGAGGCCACCGTCATCGTCATCCCGAGGCCGGGAGGGTTCTGGAGCTCTCCCTGGCACCCTGCCGGGAGGGAAATTCATCACCGGATGGGTATACACCACCATGCCCTCCTCCGAAGTGAAGCATGAGTAGTTCATCCCTGGACTACGGGTCCATAGCAGTAGTTAGATGGTTGTTCTCTCCACTTTGTACCTCATGTTTAGATCTTGTGAGCTGCCTAACATGATCAAGATCATCTTTATGTAATGCTACATGTTGTATTTGCTGGGATCTGATGAATGTTGAATGCTATGTCTTCTGATTATCAATCTATCATGTTATCTTAATACTTATGTTATTTATGGCTAGCAAAAATGCCCGTGCGTTGCCACGGTGGTAAAATATTTTATATACGATCAGAAACCCACAAATACAATATGATGCAATATCTAAACCTCAAGTATCTTATATTTCAACTTTGGTTTTTTGTTCGTACCATTTGTAATATTTTAGGTTTTGCTTCAAATTTAGTTCACTTGTTGCACTATACATTCGATCCTCTCAAAAGAGAAACAAAAATTCAACACCTAATTTCGAATCTTATCTGTGTGCCTCATGCTTATCTGGGGATACATAATATCATGTATATCATTTAGAAAAATTCAATACACAAATTAAATCATTCATAATCAGTTCATAAACAATATTTAAAATCTTAAGAAAATTAGGCTCAGAAGAAAAAAAAATCAATTTTCATTCGATGATATCATACATGTTGTAGCTCTTGTTACGGAAATATGTGTGGTGAAATTACTAAGCTTAGACATAGCAATGTTTCAAACCGCGTGACGTTGATTACTCTGAAACCACAATAAAAAAAGGTTAGTATGAGAAATTTCTGATTATCTTAATTTAAACACATGGAAGCAACAAGATTAGACATGATCTGACAAGGAGAGGTTCAGTTGCGCTGAATGGAGAGTTTAGGCAATGTGGCGAGACATGGGCGGGCTCGAGTCAGGCGGACAATTTCCACAAGGTCCGATCGAGGCAGCGACAGACTGAAACCAAGTTGGCGGGGTTCCGACAAACTCAGCACAAAGACGATGGTAGCCTATTGACATGACGGTGGTGGACTACGACAAAGGCAGCAGAACGGTTTGATGGCAGCGTACTGAACGGGAGGCGGTGGCGCATATCGGTGAAGTCCACCGAAAGCCAAGATTTACGGTAGACTCTATGGTTGTCATGAGTATTGGCCCCCTATGTCATGTGTATGCTCTAAATAGGGTAAATAGGTTGCCTAGATCACCAGTTCCTGATTCAAAGATGAACAAATTTGCTAGCTTCGCCTTAGCAATGATGGTTCGTGCAGTGTTGTGATTGCCGTGAACTTTATGTGGCAGCCATGGATCAGCTCTAGATCTTCAGTGCACAGTTTGCCCAATCTCAAGTCATTGTCTGACCCAATAAAAAAGGCAGTGTCTGATACTCTGATCCCAACACATTTGTTTATCGTCAGAATACGACCTATCATCAAAGTTTCGTGGATGTGATCGAGTTGGACATTGTTGGTTTGGATCCTCCAGTCGCCAGAGCCGACGCTCCTTGCGCAACATCTGCCGCCACTCTGGCATTGGCACGTATGCGCCCAATGCATCGACGGGCACCGACAGCGCGCGTGCTACCTGGTGCCATGCCTCCCGCTTTACATCTTTGAGGAACTCCTTGGCCTGTGACAGTGAGAGGCGAGAGCACTCCTTGGCCCGTCGCGCGGCACGCGTCATCTTGCAGACCTCCTGGCGGCTGTCTCGACAAACCACTTGGTCCACTCGTGGTATTCTTGCCGGCTTCACGGCTTAGGTTGCCTCACTACAACACGGTATACATTTTGGGGCACTTTGGTAGAGACACTTTCAAAGTGCCACTATATGCATGACCTATAGTGGCACTTTGCCAAAGTGCCACTATAGGCATGATCTATAGTGGCACTTTGCCAAAGTGCCACTAAATGACATGCCTATAGTGGCACTTTGCCAAAGTGCCACTAAATGACATGCCTATAGTGGCACTTTGCTAAAGTGCCACTAAATGACATGCCTATAGTGGCACTTTGCCAAAGTGCCACTATTTTTTTAAGACAAAACGAATGATGCTCAGAGAGGAACAAGTAGGCAGGCAGTTGTTGATTGCTTCGTGCTGCACCGAATAAACAAATAGATTCTGCACCGAATAAACAAATGGAAATCCATGTCTCTTATGTCGAGTAGAGCCATCAAATAAGTTGTTCTTCACGTGAATGTGCTGGAAGAGAGGGCCAGCGCTGGTGCGCATGCGATGCGTGTGTGTGTGCCACCTGGAAGTTGCATGACGTGGAGAACCTTGTCGGGATAATTCTACTCCCAAGGCCATACTCGTACGTGACTATCAGCACTTCCTTAATCCCGTCACTGTACGCGAGGAAGTTTTCGTAGTATGTGAAACCAACCTCACTTCGTTAATCCCCTCCATATGGATGACCTATGGTGGCACTTTGCCAAAGTGCCACTAAATGTCCTAACCTATAGTGGCACTTCGCCAAAGTGCCTCTATAGGCCATGCCATTTAGTGGCACTTTGACAAAGTGCCTCTATAGGCCATGCCATTTAGTGGCACTTTGCCAAAGTGCCACTATAGGTTAGACATTTAGTGGCACTTTGTCAAAGTGCCACTAAATGGTTGTTGCACAAGAAATATAATTTCTACTACCGAAAACAACAGAATTTCCTAGTGGCAACATAATTAGACAAATCAACCTCACAAACTTAGTTTTGTGCACGAATTAAACTACATAGAACAAAGCTGGTTCTTCAACATTAAACTGTGGTAGAATGATCTTGAATCATACCTAATCCGGTACTACTACAGCACATCCTAGTTGATGATTTCAATGAACTTAAGACCAATTTCCTGCGCAAGAGGTTCCACCTTGACTAGCAGAACAGACCTTGCGCCTATATGCGCAGCATTCCTGAAGTCAGTCCACCCTTCAGTGATTACAATGTAGTCGTCACCTTCGATATGGTATGAGCAGTCAATGATGTCTTCAATTTCATCTCTATCTTCAAAGACTAGGCCATCTCTATAGAGTAGGGCTGTCCCATTGACATTGTACCCATAGCCCTGGACTGCCATTGCAGATATGTACTGATATTTGAGAAGAACAATTGGATGTGTTAGTTTTTTGTGGATTCTAGCAACATAGTACAACATATAATAATATTTGTGTTTTTACTGAAGAACTAACCAGTGCATCAAAGTGTTCATTCTCCTCATTCATCCTGTGCACAAAAAACGTCTTCTGTGCAATTGGTTCATAGAAATAATCTTCTGCTGGGTAGTGCACATGTTTGAATATGCCAAACAGGATGTCTGCCATGTGCACTTCAGTGATATCTCCAATATCAGAGAAGATGGTCCTGTGTAGAATGCTTCGTATGCTTGATGGCACATCAGCCAGAACTGTCCAAATAAGAAAACAATTAGTCAATAACAGACACAATACCCAATTACTGCACCTACTTCAAGATCATTACACTGAAAAATGCAATGCAATGCAAGAAAACTGACTGCATTGCTACTACTTCACCTACTCGAATAATTATTATCTGCATCTTTCAAACAATGGCCAATGGAACTAGCAACTTACCAAAATCATTAGTATCTGCATCTTTCACACCCCCAAGACTATTGTAGACAGTGAACTCGAATACGTTTTCAGTGCTGTTAAACTGAAAACGAATGATGTCTCCAACGACAACATTGTAAACCCTAGTCAGAGAGAGCCAGTAGGGCCCAGTTAATGCAGTCCTCAATGGCTCCTTTCTAAGTAGGAAATCAAACTTGCGAAACCCCGGGCTCCTGGCAACCATCCACTCCCCTTGAACAAAGTGGTTCAACCTTTCCAGGAAGTAGCAGGGAATGACCTGCAAATTAAATACAAAATCATCATGAATGCATCAGACAGATTTGCATAGAAACAACCGGCCCAGAATTGAAAATACATGCTACTTACCACACTTTGTTGCTGCCCACCCTTGATCACAATGTCAAATGAGTCTACATGCCTCGCAGAACGACAAAAGTAGGCTGCTGTCTACATACAGAACTGACAATCCATCCCTACGAATTATCATGTAACAACATAACAGTTATAAGCCTGAGATAAAGGATTGATGTACAATCGTATCACAGAGGATGATTCCAATATCTAGATAAATTACTAGGAAACTTCAACAAGAGATATTCAATGAGCCTCTCGAAAAACTGCAAATGAATGTTAGACAAAATGCAAACGTTGCTAGAGAAATCACAGATGAGAATAGCAATAGAATGAACTCGCGCGCTCACATTCCAGTAATGACAACAGCAAATAGAAAAGACAACTCCCACGAATAGAAAAGGAACTGCACTTCGCAGTCGTTGGCCATTTTAAAGCCCCCTCGAGTCAATTTCCCCACGAAATGACAGTTCCATCCCGAAATGACAGTTCCCCACTACGCCGCTTCTAAATTTTTTTGTTTAACATTTAAAAAATACGCAGTAAAAAACCTACAACTTCCTTCTTGATTAATTATTCTTCTACGGTACAAAACGTCTCGATTTGACATGATCATGAAGGGTTGAACCTTCCTCATTTGACTGTGCTAGTTATTAAGTATTTACAATTTCCTTCATGATCATGTAGGGTTGAACCTTCCTAACTGTGGTGGCATTCTAGTCATGAAAGTATAGTCAAAATGAAGCCACAAAAAAAAATTGAGAAACTGTTGACTATTTTCCATTGTCAATAAGGGTTAAGCCTTCCTAACTGTGGTGGCATGCTAGTCATGAAGTATAAAGTCAAAATGGACCCACAAAAAAAACAAATTGAGAAACTGTTGACTATTTGCTATTGTCAGGAAGGGTTAAGCCTTCCTAACTTAGCTGGCATGCTAGTCATGAGTGTAGGATCAAACATACGACAGATAGCTAATACTTGGTTCAAATAAAACTTATTACAACTCCTCAAAGTTCAGTTAAACATGGAAGACTACTCCATCAGTTCACACAGTACTAGTTCATATACCGACTTCTCCATCAGTGCACCTAATTTAACACTGATGGAGTCCATAGCAACACCATACACACTTGCACAAGCATGATTTCGAGCACATAGCGCTTAGATTTGCAGAAGGAGAACATGTAGATTTCTCCTTCATTCAGCCTAAAGTACTCAGCAGCTTTCGCCCATCCACCAGATAGCATGGCCTTCCCAGATCCTTCTCCAATCTTCATCTTCACCATGTGATGCTTGTCCCTGCTGGTGCTAGTAACATGCAACTCCAATGGATTCTTCAGACACTGCTTCAGATACTCGTTTGTGTAGTCAAGTCCAAATTCCTGATCAAAATCCAAGTTTGCAACATCACTAAACCATAAATAAATAAATTTATACAGCTAAACTTATTTCTTGAACTAAACTTCGTGCATTACCAATTCATTAATCTTATGCAAGTAACTTCTAATATTAAGGAGCAAATTTTTCCTCAGTTTCACAACTTTTCTTACCATCTTGGCCTTGTCCTTTACCACAGAAGAATAAGTCATCTTGTACACATAGTACTTGAATGGTTTTCCTAGGAATTCCATGGTAAAATCTTCCAGATGTTCACACTGATTGTGATCAAGCTCCATGTAGTTTGCAAAATAGCATTGGTCATCAAAGTAGCAAGTTCCTCCATGCTGAGGTCTTGCATATAGTAAGTTAATACATGACTGCCAATTCATGCGTTGCATACAAAGTTCTGAAAATCATAAATGTTTCGCTATTTTCTGTTGTTTCTGTCAATACCTCTCTTGGATAGACTTTTTGATGGACCCTCATAAGCTGCTTCAGTAGGAACCATCTTATGCTTTTTTGATGGTCCCTCAGAAGAGATCTGAGGCAATACATGAACTTGTATAGGAAGTTTGTCTTTATTCTTAACACAAATGTCAAGAAACTTGGCATATGATGGGTCAATGTCCTGCGCATCTTCTGAGTCGCTGCCCTTCTTCAGGTTAAGCGCTTTTTTGTTACCCATCCTACATTTTTTGTAAACCATCTTGAATTAGTATTAATTCGTCATATTCCAACATATACGAACCATACATATGCAGCAATATCAAGCACATGAAGGAACTCTTGTCTGCATCAAACTGAAACTCAAAATCTAGCCCTACAACTATGACAGAATAGTAAGTTCACATGAAGGACAGACAACACTGAAAAATCTAGCCCTACAACAATGACAGAATAGTAAGTTCAGATCTAGGTTCATATAAGGATCAACAACATTGACAAATCAAGCCCTAGGAATTTAGATCCATACTTATCCAAAACAGGAACAAATTCAAGAGAATTAGATCCAATAGAAACAGAGCAAGAAACAGATCCAATAGCATGCACGTTGGAGCTTACCTTGCAAGACGACGGCGAATGACGTAATCGCTGGTTTGAGGATGGGACTTACTGTCCGTCGGCGGAGTTGGATTCGCTTGTGGATCTTGGTGAAACCCTAACCAGAGAGGAGTACAAATGAGTCCAGTCAATGCGGCGTTCCTACTTATATGATACCGGAGAGGGTATGTATATTTTTAGGTGCCGTTGTCCACTTCTAAGAAATGGCCCACTTGTCAGCCACTTGTAAGTTCCAATCGGTGGTAATAAGTAAATAACGCACCCTCACCCACTACAATGCATTTAAGCCACGGTCCCCCACTCTCTGCAGTCATAATCCCCACGTCCTCACACCTTCGCCTGTTCCTCTCCTCATCTCACCGGAGATCTCCAAGTCGCCTTGGATTGATTACTTCACCGTACCTCTCCAGGCCAACCAGGTAGACCTCCTCCCAATCTATGTATCTATGTTCTTCTTCTCTGATTTCCTTCTATATCTTCCTCTATTTCTTTGTGTTCTGCGAATCTACATGAACTAGGGTTTTGACAGTTTTACTGTTTGGATGTTTGATGTGGAATGCATGGATTAGTTTGTTTGATAAGGTGTTTTTGATCTATGGTAAGATGTCTCGTGTGGTGCTCATTTCTTCTGGTAGCTCCTCTGATGGCACTGACAGTGAAGAGGTAGCTTGTGAGGACTGCCAGTTTGAGGTTGACAACCAATGCAAACTGAAAGGTACTGACAAAATCTAGTGTCATATATGACATGCAGTTTTGCACATGCATGTACATGTTCAGATTGGTGCTGGTCCCAAATAGGAAGCATATGTCCTCATCTGATCTTTATATGTCAATTTTGTAGGACCTAAGTATGTTAGTCAGGACAGTTATGATGAGTACTGTGTCTACCCCAACCGTGTGTCACTGTTCCGTGACCAAGAATGCATTCTGAACAACATCTGTGAAGAGAAGACTCCAAGGATTCCACTGTATGTGTGCACCATCAATTCTGGAATGGTGGCATATGGGGGAAGAGGAAAAATAGTATGTGCCAGTCCCTTGTTTTCTTAGCTGTAGTACTTTCATTAATCTGCTTCAGTACTTATTCTTAGAAGTTCCACGTTTCTATTGTTGTAGTACTTCAACAAGGAGTTCACCACAACCTATCTGAAGAAGTACTTGACAAGAACTGGATATCTCATCAGGGTGTACTACAACAAATCCAAGAAGATGGAAGAAGTGAGGATCAAGATGGACAAGGCCAAGAAGCATGCTATACTGACATCAGATTGGATGTCTGTTGTTGATGCTGAGGAGTATGGAGAAGGGGATGTGCTGATGTTCTGGTTCAAGAGGAATTCTGAGGGCAGCCTTAAGCTGTTAGTTGACAGGATTATGCCAGGTGCATTTGGACTAGGTACTCACAAGCACCTTCACCTCCTTGATGAGGAACTGGGACTGTGAAGTTCCATGAAGCTTGTTGATATGGCTTGATATATGCCAAGAACTGAATGAAGTATTTTATGTTTCTAGGTGCTATATTTATGTAATGAACCTAGTCTGTCAGATGCTATCTTATATTATGTAATGAACTAAGTCCCTGAGTTTCTATGTTATGTAATGAACCAACTAAGTTATGCAGTAGAAGTAGTACAAATTCAGTACCTGTATTTCCCCTGCCTCCTCCTCCTCTTGAGATGGCTCCTCCTCCTCCTCTTGCCCCTGCAACTGAGCTGGCTCCTCTTCCTCTTGCATTTCATTCAAAAAAATTCAGTACAATGCACTCTTCACTACCAACACAACTGTTGGTCATGACTAAAAAATTAAATCTACATATTAGATTGGCCTCAAATCAGATGGTTCAACTTTGAACAACATAGTTCACACATCACTACTTATACACAAGCGACGCGTATAGTAAACTTCTATATACAGTACTCCTGAATACAACAGTACACAATACTAATATTTATCTTGCCCAGCTGCCCTGGTTCCACCCTTCATTGCCCTAGTTCCACCTGTCCCACCCCTCTCCATCTTGAGTATACACTGCTGTCGGTATTTCGGTGAAGGATTGAGTATGCGTTCTTTTTGGAGTACGGAGCACTCGTAGCCCCTTGAGGATGCACTGCAGTTTCCTATACAGCTCAAAGGAAACAAATCCATCGACAGCAACATATTTCAAGTTAACCTAGTCGAGTGGCTGCTTCTCCCAGACCTTGTGTCCATTTTCTGGAAATTTGGTCTTCATTTCTTCATAGGAGTCATCGATTAGTTCACCAGCGAGGGCAGCCATTCCAGTCCTGGGGCCACGCCCAGGAATGTGGTAGACATCTTGGATATCCTTATGAAACTTCAATGGGGTTTTAAACCCCCAAGTTCTTTCCATCACCTTTCTGTCCCCCCTTATGTCCAAGCTAGAAAAGTTACTTAATCCTTCCTGAAACCAACTGAATAGCGCCTCGCAGGGTTCTTTCGGCCTGTATTAGTAAGAATGTAAGACTGTAAACTTACAGAATTTGCAGTAGCAATAGAAACTTATAGTACAAATCCAATTGCCAGACCATAAGCAGATAAATAGAATACAATTTTGGAGAATTTACAGTACTAATAAAAACTTACAGAACCTAGCCAATTGCCAGACCAATACAGTTCAATCCACACATAGTTGAACAACCGCCACCTCTTGCTTGTCCTTCTCTTCATTGGTATACTCGAAATCCAATCCCATGAACTCCTCATAGGCTGGCATCTTCAGTTGCTTCCTGATGAGCGCATTGAAGGTTTCCTCGACAGTTGCGATGTCGTTCGTGTAGACCACCTCTATCTCCGTCGTGCCATGGGCTATGTACTTCTTCCTCATGGTACGGAGAATGACCTTTCCCTCGGTGTCCATGGCGTCCATGGTGCCTTTCCCCTTGGCATCCATGGCACAGAAGGAAGACAGAGGAGAAAACGAGAGAAACAAGACAGAGAAGGAGAAAACGAGGGAGAGAGCAAAATGTGTAACCATGCGCATGTGTCAATTCTAACCCTGCGCATGTGTCAATTCTAACCGTTCACATGAGGCACTTCTAACCGTGCGCATGTTAACCGTGGCCCAGTTGAAACCGAGGCCCGCTACAGATGTGAAAGGGCCCAGTACAGAGGTTCTATCAGTTAAGTCTATTAGCAAAAAGATCATAAAATGTGTTAAGCCTTCCTAAATGTGTTATTAATTTGGCACCGTCAAACAAATAAAACCAAATTGAGTAAACGTTGACATGATAGCCATGATTCAAAATCAAGGAGAACAACTTAAACAAATTGAGAAAATGTTGACTATTTGCCAGTGTCAGAAAGGGTTAGGACTTCCTAACTGTGTTGGCATGCTAGTCTGGGACGGGTTAAGATCACAATTTAACAACCAAGTGACATTATATACAGAAAGATACAACTTAGGTTCTGACATAGAAGACAAAAGATACAACTTAGGTTTTGACATAGTAGACAAAAGATACACAATAGTTCCAGACATACGAGGCTATAAGCCTTCCTAACAGATAGACATTAGGTTCAGACATAAGAGACAAAAGATGCACATTAAGGGTGCCTGCTTTACAACTAAATACTTCTTCAGATAGCTTCCAACCAATGGCTTAGTAGACCTCTACAAAGTAGAGACCAATGGCTTTGGCTCTAGCTTCCACTCTGACCAGCAACATCGAATATTCTTCTATGTTGCCTGCAGCCCTGAATTCAGCCCATCCTTGAGACAGCACAATGCCAGCACCTTGCCGGGTGTACGACCCTTCAATTGCTTCTTCCATACCCTGCCTCCATAAAAGTACCGTCCCTTGTTTAGGGAACTTGTATGGCTCCACTGTTTTGGCAGGAACATTCTGCAAGAACAGATATTTCGTAAGCACGCTTCAACAAGAGATTCAGCATATGCAAGTATCTGCAAATCTTACCAGGTAGTTGAAGTGTACTTCATCTTTGTTCACCATGTGAACCCAGAACTTCATGTCATGGACATATTTGTAGAAGTCACCATCCTCTATGTCCTCTCTCGGATGTGCCATAATGGCCTTGCTGATTCCATAGTTTATTTCGGCCATTGCTTCTTCACATATGTGATTCACATTTGTGAAAAACATGTTCTCACAGACCTCTCTACCTTTCTGTTCCATTTCATTCACCACTGTTCACAATGAAAACAACAATGTTAATTACCTAGCCTTATAATGTTTTCAACTGGAAGTTCAACTGGAAGGTCAGATACAACAGTGAATATTTGGTAATCTTACGAGGTAGTTCAACTGGAAGTTTGACTTCCTTCCCATGTTCACCAATATGGTAAACAGTGAGCTCAAAGTACTCATCCCTATCAACATCGAAGTCCTCGTCATCACCCACATAGGTGAATGACACAACATCTCCAACCTGAATGTTATACAACCTGATAGCTGACTTCCAGTATGGACCAGCTACCTTTATCTTCTCCTCAGTTCTCTGCAAGTACATGTGATACGTATAACCATTCATGCATTTGGCATGAAGGCAATCCTCACAGCGACTGTTTAGCTTTTCCTTGAAGAAACAAGGCACAACCTGCATAACATGTAAAATATAGTTATAATTCAGTCAGGAAGAGGATGTGAATTTATGAATTATTGCAGAGTACTGCTACTTGGAGCGCTACTACTGCACTATGTACTGCTACTTGGATTCAGAATTGAAAATTATCTACAATTTCGTTGCTTACCACACCCTCGTTGAATCCTTCCTTCATGTGCAACTCAAAAACCTTCGCACGCCTGTTCGAGTAACCACATCTGTTGACCCCTTGGTCACAGAAACGACACTCCATGCCTTCTACCCTTGTCATAATACAATAACATATAACTCAGTTCGAAGTAGGGATAAGTCTACAATATGAACAATAACCAACCTATAATTGTTCATGCAGAGAAAACACATGATTCAGGCAGGGAAACACATGATTCAAGCACATGCAAGATTCAAGCAGGAAAACACAGGATTGAACAACACGGAGTAGAAAGATTCAAGCAAAGAACATTGGGTACAAGATAATATAAGAAACCCTAACTATCGACTGAAGATACTACCAAAAAAACAGTCTTCAGGAACAGTGAGTACAAAGATTCAAGCAAAGAACAGTGGGTACAAGATGAGATAAAAAAACCTAACTATCGACTGAATATACTACAAAAAAAACAGTCTTCAACAACAGTGAGTAGAAATACTCATGCAGCCAGCAGTGCATAGAAGATGAGATAAAAAAAACCCTAACTGTCGACTGAAGATAATACAGAAAAACATGCTTCAAGAACACTGAGAAGACATGCAGAAAGAGAGCGGAGAGCAAGAGAGATGCCATCGAAGCAGTCAGGAGAATGCATAGTAGGGATTGAAGAACTAACCGTTTGCCTCCTCGGTGGCCAAGAAGCAGAGATGAACGCGGCCAAGAAGTAGAGATGAACAGAGGAACTACAAGGACCTTCTGGTTTGCCTCGAAGAAAAGAGGAAGAGAAATGAAAACAAGAATCATTACAAAGATTGATCCAGAGAATGGTTTTACGAACTGAAAGGTTAAACGAGGAAGAGGAACTCACCGTTCTCGGTCTAGTCACACGGGCGCAGTCTCCGAAGCAACTCTGCAATTATGAAGGGTAGTAGTGGGGGCAACCGAGTGGGGTCATGCGCTTCTCCACCTTCTCGCAGGCCGCAACTGCTTGCAGTTGAGGCCTTCTTCGTGGGCTTGTTACTGGGCCGCAACCGCCTGCGTTTCTTCAGAATGCAAATGTCTGAGTTTCTTCAGAACGCGATTGCCTGAGTTGCGTCAGAACGCAAGTGCTTGAGGCTTATTTTGGCAGTTAAGTATTTATAAAAATAAAGTATTCGAAAACTAAAGTATTATTAGGACGAGCAAACCAATACTTTAGTTTTTGCTGGAACCAAACAACTCAAAGTATTTCTGAAAAGTGAAGTAAAAAAAACAATGTAGACTGCTAGCCAATGTTCTAGATGTTTATCATTCCAGAACAAATTAGGCATGACAGTCAGACTAAAGTATATACCTATCAGTCAAAAATTAGAACTGGACAGAAAATTGGCACTTTAACTTCTTTTACATACATTAGGTTATCAGTAAAAAAAAAGGGAAGCAGAAAGTAGCCAGTTACATCACTGATACATATAGTCTATTACTGATACAGAAAGTTTTCCAATAGTTGGCAGAAATACTTGTCTCAATCTTCAAGTGGAAAGTGGGCACAAGTACTTGTCTCAATCTTCAAGTGGAGTAATCACTAGCCTAAGCCAAGCGATGGGATCTCTTTCTTCTGAATGTCTATCATCTTTGAAGCTGAATGTAAATATGCTTCCTTCCTCCAGCCTGAATTCTTCTACGATTGCTGACCACCCACTTGAGATAATAGCCTTTCCTCTTGAACTCAGCTTAAGCCTAGCATATTTAGCAGATGTTCTCAGCCAGCAGTTGACAACTATATTAAGTTCTACCAGAAGGAATCCCAATAAGAAACTTTGGGTGAAATCCTGTTCAAAGTCCTGGAAAACAATTTGTAAAACAATGCATAAGTAACAGGCAGTGAAAACTACTAAATTGGTGTATTTAGAATGATGAGTTTGCATGACAGTATGTACCATTTTGCATAAGTCCGTCATTGTGCACGCATAGTGCTTGATGCTTGCCTTTGGCTTCTTTTCGGCCATGCTCTTCAGTTGCATTGTTTGTAGGAAGTTCATTTTGACTATGTTTGCAAAGTAACATTCTTCGTCGAAGCTTAAGCTTACATGATCAGCAAAAATGCCAGGACCTCTAGTGGTTGTTAGCTTCATTTCGACAAGATACTTGGTATCTTCTTCTTCATCGCTGACTAGCACATCATCATCACTGACTAGCACATCATCGTCATCACTGACTAGCACATCATCATCATCACTGATGCGCATGTCTTCATCACTGTTGGGCATGTTATCAACACTGATAGGCACATCATCAGCCTTCTCTTCCCTGTTGCTGACCCTGCAGCAAATTAAATCAACAGCTAACTATCGTGCATATGGTGCCAAGTTTACTACTGCAAAGAGAATGCAATGACACTGGTAACTAGTACATTCTGCTAACCTTGGTCATGAACTGTACCACTGATGGGCACATCATCAACCTTTCTCTTTCCTTTCGCTGATCCTGCAGCAAATTAAGTCAACAATTAACTATTGTGCATATGGTGTCAGGTTTGCTACTTCAATGAGATCTAAAATGCAATGATAGTGGTAACTAGTACATTGTGCTAACCTTGGTCATGAACTGTACCACTGATGGGCACATCATCAACCTTTCTGTTTCCTTTTGCTGATCCTGCAGCAAATTAAGTCAACAATTAACTATTGTGCATATGGTGTCAAGTTTGCTACTTCAATGAGATCTAAAATGCAATGACAGTGGTAACTAGTACATTGTGCTAACCTTGGTCATGAACTGTACCACTGATGGGCACATCATCAAGTTTAGTGACCACAAGTCTTAAGGAGGCAAAACAGTTCCTCACCCCTTTTGGTAGCATCTTCTCATCTCTGAAGCTGAAAATCCATATAGACCCTTCTTCCATTTTGAATGCTTGGACAGCTTTGTACCAGCCAAAATCAATTTTTGCTTTCCCACCTTTACCAAGTTGCAGTGTGCAATATCTTTCCACTTTGGTTCCCATACTGCTCACTACCATACTGACATTTGCTGGTCTGTACACTGGTGCTCTCAATAGTTGCATTAGAAAAGCATGTGTGAATTCTATGGAAAATTCCTACAACATTTGAGTATAAATACAGTTTAGAGCATGCAGTTTAAGTTGGTCTCGATTCAGTATTAATTTAAGATGACTCTAAAACATACCATGCAGCCATGTGTAGGAGTTGTAAAGCTTTCGATGATTGTGCAAACATAATCTTTAATGCTATTCGTTGGTGATCCTTCAAGATAGCTCAGTAGTTTCAAAACTTGGCTCTGCTTCATAGACACTTCAGTACCACATATGCACTTGACGTCAAAAACCTCAGTGCCCACGTTGTAACCCGGTCCTACATACACAAAATCATGTGTCAAACAACTACAATACTGTACCAATTTTAACTACTTGTAGGGCAAGTTTAAATTTGACTATATCAACTTGAACGACTTATAGGACAAGTTCAACCAGTACCTCTAACTGTCATCTCTTCTTTCAAGACATGCTCTTCTTCGGAGTCAGTTTTGCAGTCATCTTCCGGTGTGAAATGTTCATCACTGTCAGCTAATAAGTACTCGTCCGAAGTGGCATCTTCTTCATCACTGTCAACAATCACAGGCTTCTTGTTGCTACCCATAGTCCTGCTGTAATGTGAATCAGATAAAGTAATAGTATCAATAAGTTGGTCAATACAAATTCAATTCAACTCAAGCAGTTGGTGAATGTAAATTTGAGAACTACTTATTGATACAAGAATGAACAGAAAAACGCAATCCAGGCCTATAACTACAAGAATGAACAAAAAACCCTAATACTTTTCCCCAACCAAGAAATGAAAAGAACATCAAGATCCAACGGAAGAATCGATGTGTGGCGGCGGTTGATATGTAGGCTTACCGTAGATAGGAGACACCAAGGGAGAATCGATGTGGTCCTGGTCGCCGCTGCCGCCGCCGCCTGTGGCCTGCGACGATAGCTCCTGCTCTCCGCCGCCGCAGCTCCCTCGCGTAAACCCTAACCCTTCGAGCGTCCAAAAGGCTAGGGTTTCCGGTCTTAAGTAAACACCATGTTTGCAAATAGAACCCCATAAAACTTTGAGCAATTGACTTGTGCCCTTCCACTTCTATGATTTCTTTCAGAAAACTGCTAGAACAAATTTTCCAATTCAAACTAAATGGGAATGGTTTATTGCTCGAACTTAATGGGAAATAATTTTCAATGGTTTGTACAAATTAATATTAAGTGGTCTGTGATGATTTGTAATTATTTTTAAAATTTTAAAATTTCAAAAATTATTTTTAAAAATTTAAACCACAGTAGGAAAACTAAATGGGAATGTTTCCAGTTCCAACATAATTGGAAGTAATTTTTTAAAATTCAAAACACATTAGGAAAACAGAAATACAAAGAATGGTTTGTAAACTTCTATGTTTATAACCACAACAAAAATACACAGAAATGTTGGGTACCAGCCTATGCCCTGTATGAAAACTTCAGGACATGTAAGGCAAGATACCTTTAGCATAGTTCAGCACAAAGTTCACACACAGGCATTTCAAAAGCAGTAGTTAATATAGTCTTAAGAACAGGTACCATATAATTACAATTTGGACAGACATAGGTTCATATGTTCTACTGAACATAAACATACTCAAGTTCAACACAGCTTGACACTGCGGCATCATTTTTACAAAAGGTGAGACAATGATAAGTTCAACACAGCTGGACACTTCGGCATCATTTTTACAAAAGGTGAGACCATGATAAGTTCAACACATGTTTAGAGGACTTCATCGCTTTTGGGCAGGGGGACCATGAGAAGTTTTATTTCCCCAAACCTCTGAGGCACTGAGAAGTTGAGAAGCCAGATATCATTCTCCTTGATCTTGTATTCCTTCACAGCATTTGGCCAGTTTTTTGTCATCATAACAGAGTTCTTGCCCTTTCCTATCTTCGCCTTGAAACTGAAGGTTCTCCAGTTGACATTGCTCTCCACATGTATCATTTTTTCTTCATCTCGCTGAAATTGAGCATGCAGCTACGTTTTAGAGAATTTAGCACCAATGTCCTGTCATCCAAATAAGCATTGCAGTGTCAGAGTTAACAAGCAAATGATTTGCATTAAAGCAGATGCATTATAGTTTCAAGCTTGGACTTACAAGTTTGCTCTTTCCTTCAATGACGTTGGAGTTTGTCATCCTGTGAACGTAGAACCTCCTTTAGAACTTTCCAGCTTTGGCAACGCTACAGAAGTCTTCAAGCCACTCTTGCTGAAACTTTGTGAGGTACATGTCATTACCAAACCAGCAAAGTTCATCAAAACTTTTTCCCCCAGTCAGGACTACTTCACGTGGACCTGTGAACAACATGTCTTCAGCTACTTCTTTGTTCTTGTCATCAGGAGCTTCTTTTCTCTTCTTCTGCGGACGATCTACTCTGCTTAGCATAATCTTGTTGTTCTCAATGAACAAGTTGCTAGGACCAGGAGTACTAGCAATATTTCCAGCTTTTTTCTTCTTCTCAAGTGCCTCCCAGAAATCATGAGTTGGACAGCGGGGACAAAGGTTCATAGGAGTAGGAGCTACTATTTCCTGTTGAGTTGGAGTAGTTCCCTTTTTCACCTTGTACGTAGCAAAGTCTTCCTCTTCATCATCACTGTCACTGATGAGGATAGCCACCTTCTTGCTGTTTCTAGTGGCTGTACCTATAATAATAGAAACAACTGTTAAATGGTAGTCTGCAATATGTGGTGACAGTTAACTGGTACAATACAACACATTTCAACAACAACATACCATCTACAGCCACCTTCTTGATGTTCTTGTCCTTTGCAAGTTTCGGAGTGCTTTTTAGCTTGTCTTCATCATCACTGTCATTGATGCAAATGAGATATCTCTTTCTAGAGGCCATTGTACCCCTGAAATGTTAAGCCAACCAATATTCAGTTAACTATAAATGAACTCATTTGATGTAAATAAAACTCATTTGATTTACCAAAAATAATAGCACTCTAGTTGATCATGATCTACCAAGAACACTAGCAGTCTAGTTGAACATCATCTACCAAGAACACTAGCAGTCTAGTTGAAGATCAGCTACCAAGAACACTAGCAGTCTAGTTGAACTTCATCTATCAAGACTAATTTGATGTAAATTAACCTAAATCTGTAGTCATCTGACAGAAGCAAAAAATTAAAGAAACCTATCAGTTAAAGAAATCTGTAGTCATATGTACAAAGTTAATTTAATTAAAGAACACTTGTTAAATTAAATTCAGAACCGTCTCTCATACAGTGAACCGTAAAAAATGTATAATGGAAAATAGCAGGTTTGCTTAAAAGGCCATGACAATGGTAAGGATGAACTACAATTACTCCACACAGCTACCAAGAACACTAGCAGTCTAGTTGACCATCATCTATCATGAGAATTAACAAGGCAAGTGAGAATCATAGCATTCTAGTTGAAATGATCTATCAGTTGGTCATGATATATCAGGAAACCTATCAGTCTAGTTGGGCAAGATCAAGATCTATCAAGGAACCTACCGGTTGGAACGCAATCCAGATAAAGAAATCAAGAAGGCAAATGAGAATCATAGCAGTCTAGTTCAAATGATCTATCAGTTGGGCATGATCTATCAAGAAACCTATCAGTCTTGTTAGGCAAGATTAAGATCTATCAAGAAACCTACCGGTTGGAACGCAGTCCAGATCTAGAAATCAACAAGGCAACCCTAGATCTATCGATAGGAAGAGATGGGAGGGAGAGACGTACCCGGCTTGTTCGTCAGAGTGGCGGCGCTCATCGGAGTGGCGGAGTTCGTCGGAGTGGCGGCGCTCGTCGGGGTGGAGGCGCTCGGGCCTTCTGCTCTGCTGGAACCCTAGGGGTGGAAGTGAAGTGAAGTGAAGTGAAGTGGAGCTGTGTGTTGCGACGAGGAAGACTAGTAGACTGGCATTTCTTACTAAAAAACCCTCATAGCAATTTAAGTTTTTAAAACACGTCCTTCCACCTGCAACACTTTAGCAGAAAAATCCCTACACGTTCTAATCGCCATCGTTCGATTTCATTCCCCTCCCTTCGTTCCCACCTCCGCCGCTGCACGACGGGGAGAATCGCCGCCGCCGACCGCGCCGCCACCTCCGCCGCTGGTAGGTCCTCTAAGCTGCCCCCGAGCGTCGCCGCCACCTGCGCCGCTGGCGTTTTCACGTCCTCACCTAGTGCGCGCGCTCTCTCCTAGGAGGAATCATACACGGCGAGGAATTCACCTCCGCGGCGACAGCGCGGTGGCGCTATCTTCTCCGACGGCGAGTTTATCCGGTAAGCCCTCACCCATGCGCCCTCATCCATGCGCCCTCGCCCATGCGCGCCCTCATGCGTACACCCTCCTGCTAGGTGAAACCCTAGGCGCGCGACGCAGCTGCTTCCCATGGAGTTCGACCCGCGACGGTCATTCAAGCACCGAAGGACTTCTGGTGAGTTCTCCCCTAATCACTGCATCTCTTAGGTTCGTCTATGTTCGTTTGATTGCTGTAAAATCAAATCAAGCAGTGTTCGTCTGATTGCTATGAAACCAACATATACCACACATGATGACTGTAGTTAAATTGACTTCACAGTAGTAACTGATGACTGTTACTGAACACTTGTTCTGCTGGACTCGCACAGTGGCAGTATACCTTTCTGTGAAATTAAATTAGGCTTGCTTGTATGGTTGGAATAACTAGGATTAATATTAGTTGATCTATGCAGGAATTTGTTGATACATAATTCGGACTGCATTGTTGTGTTCCTGTTCTTAATTATCGTGGACAAGAGTTGGATAGAAGCACCTAGATCCACTGTTGAGTTTGAAGCTGGTGTTAGGAGTTTCTTAGATTTTGCTGCAGCTAATGCTGGAATGTTCCATAGAGTGCTTTGTCCTTGCAAAAAATGTGGAAACAGATACTGGAGAACTGAATCTGTAGTTACTGACCATTTAGTATGCCATGGTTTTATGGCTGGTTATACAAAGTGGGTTTTCCATGGAGAAGATATTGTAGAACCTGAACTTGACCATGCACATGACAATGAACCACAAGATGAAATTGAAATGAACTATAGGAATGAATCAGATCAATATGCTGACAGCCCTGAGATGGACCAGATGTTACTTGATGCTTTTGGAATGTATGATACTAATCAGTTAGGCAGTGACGACGATGAAAGTAGTGAAGACGATGATAGTAGTGACGTCCCTGATCCTGATTGTGAAGCTTACAAAGCCCTAGTAGAAGATGGGAGCAAGGATGTATTTCCTCGTAGCAAATTATCAAAGCTACAATTTCTAGTTAAGTTGCTGAACATAAAAAACACATGGAAAGTCCCAAATGTTTGCTATGATGCCATCCTTTCCTTGCTGAAAGAATTGTTTCCTGATGGTCACTCCTTGCCTAAAAATTATCATGCATCAAAAAGATATATCAAGGATGTTGGAATAGGTTATGAAAGTATTGATGCTTGCACCCATGACTGCATCATGTTTAGAGGTCAGCATTCTAATGCAAATGAGTGTCCAGTATGCAATACTAGTAGATGGAAAAGTGTTAGCACAGGGGTCAATGGAAAAAAGGAGTACAATGTTGCTCACAAAGTTATAAGACACTTCAAACTGAAGCCAAGAATAAGAAGACTGTTTATGTCTAGCACAACAGCACCAAACATGACTTGGCACAGTACTGACAGAACTAAAGATGGAAGAATGAGACTTCCAGCTGACTCTCCAGCATGGAAATACTTTGACTCCAAACACAAATGGTTTGGTGCTGAACCAAGAAACATTAGGTTTGGACTTACAACTGATGGGTTTAACCCATTTGGGAACATGAACCTATCCTACAACATCTGGCCAATTGTTCTGATTCCTTACAACCTTCCTCCATGGATTTATATGAAATCTTCCAATTTCATACTGAATGTACTAGTGCCTGGAAGAAAATCTCCTAGAAAAGAACTGGACATCTACATGCAGCCCACAATTGAAGATCTACAGGAGTTTTGGAAGCCTGGAGTTTGGACATATGATGTTGTTCTTGGCAGAAAATTCAGATTACACGCAGCGTTGCTATGGACTATTAGTGACTGGCTAGGAAGGGGCAGCATGAGTGGTGAAAGCTTACTTACTTGTTCTTTCTGTCTTACTAACACTTGCAATAGGTGGCTAAAACATGGAAAGAAGACAATCTTCCTAGGACACCGTAGATTCCTAGATAACAATCATCCATACAGATTAGATGAAGACTCTTTCAATGGAAAAGTTGAGCTGAGAGAGCCTCCAATCCAACCTCAAGGAAAGAAATATCAGACATGACAGCATGTCTACATACAGATTATGGGAAGTTAGAAAAACCAAAGAGGTCTGTAAAGAGAAGGAAGAAAAACTCTGAACAAGAAGAAGAGAATGTTGACACATTTGAGCACAGTGTTGCATCAACATTCAAAAAGAGGAGTGTGTTCTTCAACCTTGAATACTGGGAGACAGGGCTTGTCAGACACAATTTAGACATTATGCACATTCAGAAAAATGTTTTTGAAAACATTGTTGGTACAATTCTTGATGTTGACAAGAAATCGAAGGATGGATTGACTGCAAGGATGGACATGAAAGAAATGAACATAAGAACTGAGCTGCATGCTGATACTAGTGGTCCAAAACCTATACTTCCACGAGCAATTTACCAGTCGACCCCACAGGGGCAGACAATTTTCTGCACTGTCATAAAATATGCACAATTTCCAGATGGTTATGCATCCAACTTTTTTCACAAGGTACTCCTAAACAAGGAAAAACTAGTTGGCATGAAGACACATGATTGCCACATTGTAATGCAAGATTTGATGCCATTGGCACTGTGTAGAACATTGCCTGAGAGTGTATCTGTTCCATTGATAAGGCTGTGCAACTATTTCAAGGTGATGTATGGTAAAGTGATAGATGTTAGGGAAATTGAGGAGTGGGAAGCTGCAATTCCAGAAATCTTGTGCCAGCTAGAGATGATTTTTCCTCTTGCTTTTTTTGACATCATGGTACATCTAACTATGCACCTAGCAACTGAAGTAAGAATGGCTGGACCTGTACACTACAGGGACATGTGGTCAACTGAGATGTATGTAGGAAAGTTGAAAAACATGGTATGAACCACAAGTCATCCAGAGGGTTCAATTGCAGAAACATATCAGTTTGAGGAGATTCTGAATTTTTGCTCAGGATACTTGGTAGGCAGTGCTACCTTGATTAATAAACCCCCAAGACATGATGATAATTGTTTGTCTGCAGCTGATAGCCATATTTATTTGAGGAAAATTGGCAAGCCTTTGTCAGGTTTTGCGGCAGTTCAACTAGATTTCACATCGTGGACACAAGCTCATAGATGTGTTCTCATGAGCTATACCAAAATTGAAGAATACACCCAGTGAGATACTGACACACTTGTTATTTGAACTATGCAGAAATAATTATGTGGTATGGCTCTAACTCTTACCTGATTCTTGTAGACAACACAGAAATGTACTCAGAGCTGGTACAAAGAAATCCAAAAGAGAGATTGAGAATGCTCACCACAATAGTTTTCATACTTGGTTTGCTGACCATGTAAGTAATGAACTACAATAGTAATGTAGGTAGCAATCTTTGAACGTGGTTATTTTTTTACAACTTATCTTGTATGTCAGGTACAAAAACTGATATCACAAGGAGTTGATCTACCAGAGGAAGTCGTTACATTGGCTCAAAAACCATATATGATGGTCAAGTTGTACAATAGTTATTGCATAAATGGAAGCAATTACCATACACACTCCTATGGGTTAGGAAAGGTTACACAATGTGATGGCGTTTCAGTTGTTGCGAGAACATCAAGTTACGCTAGTGCTAGGGATGGAAACCCAGCTGAAGGCAATGTTACCTATTACGGCCGAATTACTGATATTATTGAATTAAATTACTCAAATATAGGTCATGTAGTCTTCAAGTGTGATTGGGTAAAAAGGAATGCAATCAGACATTTGAAATTGTTTGGAATAACATAGGTAAAATTGGACCAAATGTGCAACACAAAAGACAAAAAATGTGAACCATATATTCTAGCAAGTCAAGCCAAACAAGTATACTATGTGCAAGATCCAGTAGATACTGAGTGGCATGCTGTTGTTACACCTACAGTCAGAGATTACTATAATATGGATTATGTTTTGGACGATGTGAGTATATGTTTCGCGGTACTGTATAAATCATGTAATGCATTATATGTAATTGAACTGACTGTATATTTGATTGTCCACAGGAGCAACAGTGAACGATGAAGAGCAAAAGAGATTGCTTGGTGGCATTAACAAGATGCTGAAGGAGCAAGATCTGCCTGAAATAGATGTACATCAGACAAGAGCAGATGTCCACCGTACTAGTCTTCTTAAGATGACTAGAAATTATGAATCTCAAGATTACCATCAGTTCGAGTATAAAAGAAGATGTTCTGATCAAGAAAATCATGAAGAGCAGCAGGAGTACTCCTCTGATGAGACAAGGGATGGGCAGGTGCGACATTATGACGAGCAGCACTACGGCTATTCCACTGATGCAACATTAGATGATGATGATGTTGATGATGATGATGAAGAGCTAGAAGATTATCAGCAAGAAGAGCAAGCATGAATTCAGCAAGAAGTACCACAAGAGCAAAAAGAAGATGATAAATCACTTATACCTTATATTATGGATGGAGCTAAGTCATCATTCAAATTGCAAAATGTATTGTACCATACACAAAAGTATTTTGGATACTTATCACTCATGAATCAATTTGCAGTAACTGAGAAGAAGAGAAAAAGGGGTCCAACAGAAATGAGAAAATTTTGGGAAAAGCATGGGCCACATAACAAGGTCAAAGTAGAATTCAACAGTCAAGGACATCCTTGTGGTTTGAAAACTTCGAAATTATCTAATTTCATCAGTAATTTAGTGAGAGGAAAAGATGTGTCTGTCTCTCCTCGCAATTGGAGGAAGGTGCCATACTCTGAAAAGCAGAAACTTTGGAACACTGTCAAGGTGCAAAAAAATCTAATTTATGATGAACTTTACTTGGTTTTTCATTCCTAGTCTTAAGAGTACTTTGCTAGCTTCGTAATCATAGCTGTACTTCACTTTGATGAATAGGGATTCTTCGTTATTGACGATATACACAAAGATTGGGTTATGAAGTCTGCGAGCAAAAAATGGAGAACATTCAGATCCCATTTGAAGCATAGATTCTATGATGCAACTAAGTCAACAAAAGAAAATATCGAAAATGGATGTGGGGATAGGATTCAAGCTGATCAGTGGGAATGGCTTGTGAAGTATTGGAGAAGTGGCTCGTTCCTGGCAAGTGGTCATCTGATTTTCTGATAATGTAGACAGTGACAAATTTGTATTACTAACTTATTTTGGTCCTGTCTGCAGACAATGTGCAACAAAAATAAGAAAACAAGGAACAAGTCCCAAGACAACTCTAGGCACACTGCAGGAACCAGACCATTTGCAGTTGTACATGACCAACTGGTAAGCTCTGAAAATTCCTTTGTGAATGAACATAATATTTTGGATACACAATTTTGGATAAACAATTTTGTACAAGCATAGGCACACTGAGAATGCTCACCACAATAGTTTTCATGCTTGGTTTACATGAAATGCAACTGGGTAGACCAGTATCCAGGGCAGAGCTGTACCGTGTTGTCCACACAAGAAAGAATGGAGAACCAGTTGATGAATTTTGCGCAAAGAAAATTGTAAGCCAACGATAAATTTTGTACATGCATATAGTTATTATGGATATCAACATGCATACTAATGCTATTCTTAATGCCTTAACAGACTCAGATAACAAATAAGTTCCAACAAGATCCTTCCCTAATGGCAGAGGCTCACAGAGATGGTGATGTGTACTCCACACTATTCACAAAATCAAAGCAATGCCGTTTGCACGGACTTGGACTAATTGTGGGAGGAAGATCATCGAAAGTTCTAACTGAAACAGTAGCGGCATTGAAGGATGCCATACAAGAGAACAATATGCTCAGAGAACATGTTGGCTCAATGCACACCACCCAGACAGAACTGTTGGAATGGAAGGCAAAAATGGAAGATAAGATTGATCTGATCCTAACTCAAAATGGAGGGCAAATACCAAGCCAACCAAGAGGTGAAATAAGGAAGAAAGCAACTGAAGAAAGAGCATCTACATACGAGTTAGATGAAGATGGTCAGACTGGAGGGCAGATACCAAGCAAATCAAGAGGAGAAGTTAGGAAGAAAGGAACTGAAGCAATGGAGTCAGTGCACAAGCAGAATGAGAAGGAAGCATCAAAACTGAAGATCGAATCAGTGACTGAGAAGCAAGGTAGCCAAGTAACATCAGCAGTAACAACACAGAGCACTGAACCTGCCAGAAGCAAAGTACCAGCAGCAGAGATAACAAGAAAATCAAGAGGAGAAGTTAGGAAGAAAGCAACTGAAGAAATAGGATCCGCACATGATGATGCAGATGAATATGGTTATGAAATGGATCTGGAAATAAACAGAAAAATAATACAACAAGCTAAGAAAGCAATGGATTCAGTGCACAAGCAAAATGAGAAGGAAGCGTCAAAACTGAAGATGGAATCAGTGACTGAGAAGCAAGGCAGCCAAGTAACATCAGCAGTAACAACAGAGAGCACTAAACCTGGCAGAAACAAAGTTACAGCAGCAGAGACACGTAGACCTTATAGCAGTCAGTCAACAGTAACAGAGATTACTAAAGCTAGCAATGGACAAGCAGAAGAAGCAGCAACAGAAGCAACATAGATTTCGAAACCTAACAACAGCAATGCAGCAACAGAAGCAACAGAGATTAATAAACCACTGCAAGATGATTAAGCACTTGCAACAACACATCAAGGAACTGACTCCATTGTAGAAGGCAGGCCAAAACGACGAAGGAGACTCAAAGTAATAGAAACACCTACACCACCTACAGCAACCAGAACAAAAGTAAAACAAAGGAGAAGAAAGAAAGCAGGTGAACATGAGGATACAGAGGACACTGAAATGTGTGAAGCAAGTCAGACCTTGAGCCAGATGAAGAATATGAGAAAAAGGAGTAAACAAGAGGACAAAACTGAAGATTGTGAAATTGAGTTGGTCCAAACTCAAACCACAAAATATGATTCAAAGAAATCGTACAAGGAACTGTTAGCAGAGTCGACACAACATCGGAAAATAAAGGAAAAAAAGGTAGATGAGATGAAGACAAGCTTGAAACAAACTGCATTTGAAGCTGCTTGCACCCAAGGAACTGCAGGGACTACAGGGAAGTATGAAAGTAAACACAATAATGATTACTTGCACCCAAGGAGGCCAATAAAGGTGAGTGTGATATGCACTTACTGACATGTAGATCCACTGTTGATTTTGTATTGAAGTTGATTTCTGCCCTATTTCACGTTTGCAGAGTGATAGAATAAAGGCAGGCATGGAAGTTGGTTTAACATCGCCAAACAGTGAAAGGTTGGTTGCATTGGCAACTGTGCAGAATGTTGGAGCAGAAGAGCTCGTCGATGTTACTGTAAACATCGTACTGCATAGTGGAACTCGTCTACCTCAACCTAAAGGAAGGTTCATCACTTTGAGGCAGGCAGAAGCACGGTGCATCAAATGGCCGAAGAGAAACGTAAGTTTTGCTTGGCTGTAATATTTTAATTGCCGGTACATGCTATTATATGGACCTAGGTAGATACAGTTAATTGAACCTAGATGCTTTTAGTAAGCTAATATAATGTGAGCCTAAAATTAACTGAACACCTTATTTGTGACAGATTTCAGAGGCAAACCTAGATGAAAAAGTTGCAAAAATGTGCAGCGATATCGAGAAAAATATACCAATGGCAGAGGTTAGAAATGTAGATCCAGTTACTCGGACAGAGCATTTTCTGAAAATGGTATATCCAGGTATGTACTTATTGTCATTTCGTCGTACTAATTTTGCATTGAAGATATGGTTGAATCCAATTTTTCCATATGAAAAAATTAGTGACTCCCATTCTTTGAACTGTTTGTATTCTTTACTTGTACATTATGCACTATTTTTAACATGCGTTGGGTTGTCTTGGAAGTTCAGTAGCTTTTTAGCTATATAAAATATAGGTGAAAAGCTACAGGGCAAATGACAAACAGCTAACTAAATGCTAGTTACCTGAGGGCTGCGGCCAAATTATCTTGTTATATTGCTCGTTTTTCGACTATGTATTTAAATGATAGACACTGTTTCAAATGCTCGTTGCTCGTTTTGCTATGTAGTGAATATTCACCTTGCATTCTCTCTTCAATGAGCTTTTACTATAGTTCTTCTCTCATGTCTATGCTTTTATGTAATGCTCGTTTTGCTATGTAGTGATGAACAATAGTTATCATAGGTTCTTAATTATGAACTACAGATATGAACAGTTGTTAATTATGTTATATCTTGTTGTGATAGTTGATTCATGTTTAATGTACAGTGCATGTGAAGTGATGATATATAATGGTTGAAAGTACCTTTATTGCTACTGCTATGATGTAGCGATTTATGTTTTAAATGCCATTGTGAAAGGGGAAAAAAACTCAACATAGTGCCACTAATGCAATCGGGGGCACTTTGGCAAATTGCCTCTAAAGGGTTTTAGTGGCACTTTGTCAAAGTGCCTCTAAAGGGTTCTAGTGGCACTTTGTCAAAGTGCCACTAAAAGGTTCTAGTGGCACTTCGAGGAACTGCCACTAAAAGGTTTTAGTGGCACTTTGTCAAAGTGCCACTAAAAGGTTCTAGTGGCACTTTGAGAAAGTGCCCCGGTTGACCGTGTCTCTAAAGGGGTTTAGTGGCACTTTGGCAAAGTGCCACTAAATAGTTTTAGTGGAACTTTGAAAATGTGCCTCCAAAAGGTTTTAGTGGCACTTTGCCAAAGTGCCACTAAAAGATTTTAGTGGCACTTTGAAAAGTTCCACTATAGATATACTTTTAGTGGCACTTTGTCAAAGTGCCACTAAAACCCTTTGGAGTCACGATCAACCGGGGCACTTTGTCAAAGTGCCACTAAAAGGTTTTAGTGGCACTAAGTACACATTTAGGGGCACTTTAAAGTGCCCCTAAATATCTACCGTGTTGTAGTGCCTGGTACTCGGCCACCACGCCGACGGGCGGGTCTCGAGGCCTGGAGTATTCTCTGTGTGGCCGAGAGAGTGTCGCGGGCGTCGGTGGCCGCAGCTAGGTCCTTGGGCGTCCAACAGGTATAACAGGTAAGGCACGCCATGAGGCTGGAGTAGCACATCATCAAAGCTTCTTTTCTTTTTCGATATTACTCTGCATACGATAAACTTCGTCCGACTCACGTACAATTTTCCCATCTCAATAATTTGAACCTGTGTAGCGCATGAGCACGTCGGAGACATCATCTTTGCTTGCGGACCAAATCATGAAAGCTTCTTTTCTACACTTCTTTGTGCTGCTTTGAAGCTCATGTCTGATCCCCATCTCAATAATCTACACCCAATACATCAATTACATGAGAAAGTGGCCAACGACGCCAAGCCCTGCCCGACGTCCAGAACGTCGTATTTCATGTCTTCTCCTCGAACTCTGCAAGGTGGCGGTGCCAGGAAGCCCTAGGTGGAGTTCATCGCCGAGAAACAATGCTTCTCAAACTTGTCCAACCGTGCAGGCCATCAAGAAGCTGATTTCAGGGTCAATCTACATCATAGCCAGCATCAATTATGCCGATCTATATTTCGTGCTGGACAGGACACTGGTGGAGAACAGGCCAGTAGCACCGGTTTGTAAAGGCCTTTGGACTCGGATACAAAACCGGTGCTACGTATCCGGGACTAAAGCCCCCCCCCTTTAGAACCGGTCAGTCACCAACCGGTTCTAAAGGCCTCCACGTGGGCGCCGAAGAGAGCGCGCAGGCGGAGGACCTTTAGAACCGGTTGGTAATACCTTTTTTTCTCTTTTTTTTTTCTTTTTTCTTTTCAGGGTTTCCAATTCCGTATTTAGGGTTTAGGGTTTAGGGCGTGTTCCGTATTTTCAGGGTTTCCGTTTACGTGTTTCCGTTTCTGTTTGCGGTTAAATGTTGATGCACCAAATAGTAGTACATATATATATACATGTAACACGAAGTAATCGACCGAGAATTACATAATCTGAAGTTCGTTTTGAATAGTTGTATACTTGCATAGAGAAGGGAGCTGGCTATAATTGGTTCATAGGATGGAAAAAATCTCCGTCTTCTGCTATGACTTGCGTGAGAAGAAATCCTGCCAATTCCTCTGCAATAGCCTTGCAACGGTCGATTGGTTTGAGCTGCGCCCGCTTTCGTGCCATCTTGAAAAGAAGTAGATGAAAAAAAATTAAGTTATGAACAAAACTAAACATAATTAATGGCAACATAAATAAAGTTGTGAAGATCCGGTTACGTACCTCTAGAGTTCTGGTAGTACGGGATTTCTCATTGATCTTCCTGTGAATGAACTCGCAAACGTAGGATCCACAATAATCAGTTCCCTGTGGTTGTTGCGGGACTTTCTATATACGAGAAACATAATTCAGTCAAATTAATAATAATCAAGAGAATGGTAATGGTATTTAAATCAGGGTACGTAGTACTACTTACTGTGTTAATCTGAAAGTTGAGCTTGTCTGCCCATGTACCGGGTTCTTCCTTGATGAACATTTGCCAAACCCTGGGCGACAAAAGAAAAATGAATAGAAGAGTTAATTATTACTTACTTGATATCAGGGAATGAACGAAAAAGAGGCCGATGAACGAAAGAGGCTGATATATATATACTTTTGAAGCATCTGACGCGCGCTCTTTCATCTGTCAGCGCCCCAGTTTAACGAGTCCCAGACTTCAACTTGTCCTCTATCGATTCTAATGATGAACAATATGAAGTGGCCGCTGCGCACGTGTACACACGCAGTCATGCATACTCATCAATTACACTTAACATCAGGTAAGCAAAATGGAATGTCTACAAGACAGTAACACTCACTTGAATCCGTAGGGCCAAAGTATTTCTTTTTTGGTATTTTGTCGCTTCAAAAACCTTAGCAAATCATCCGGTGTAGTCTTGTTGAACTTTTCTACTGTGTTTTGATGATACGAATACGGGTCAATGAACCCAAAGTCCCAGATTCCTGCCAGTCTGCATTCACGAATCTTCATTCTGCATAGTAGCGTACAAAAAGAATGTCGTGAGTGATAATTATACGGGTAACGAACGCGAGCTTAACTAAATAATTAAATTACACAAATAAATCACTTACAAACAGTAGCAGCTGAGGATAGACTTGTCGAGGGCACGTTGATTGTACATCTGGAAGAAATCATCGAACCCAAGCTCGACACCGTAATTTCCGAAGTAGTGTTGATCTTGAATTTGAGCCATGATACAGTCTCTCTCCTGCCTTGCGGCCTCCAAGTACCAATCATGTAAACTCCGTAGTTGGGTTGTTAGAGCAGTAGGATTTTTGACCAGAGGGTGCCCGGGCTTGTATTTATATACCACATCAGCAATAGCGTAACCCACGTCGCCCATGCGTGGACAGGACACTGAAGCCTGGTCAGATAAGACCTTGAGCGGGCCAACTGACTGTGCTTCTTGTTGTCCGAGCTGGGGAACTTGTTTCCCGCATTTCGTCTGCTCCGCCTGCTTCATCTGTGCGGCGTGCTTCTTTTCAATATACCGTTCATAGTCTGAAAGGGGCGGCGGTGGCGGCGGTAAAGGATAATATAAGTTGTCGACGGTCCGCTCAATTTTCCACTTTGGGATGTCCTTCAGAGTTTCCTTCCAGTGGTCTGGAGGGGGCTTCAGGGGAAACTGTGCGAACCATGCCTTGGTTTTGGATGCCACTGCATTGGTTAGTTCCTCCTCAGTCATCAAGCCTGGTAACTTCGGGGGACTCTTGACTTTCTTGGATTTCCTTGGTCTCTTCTTGGGAGGAGTCCCGTTTCTTCTGAACTGCAGCTTCCGCTTTGTCGTACCCGTAGTGGGCGCATCCGTCGGCTCACGGGAGTGCACGGGCGATGGACCCTCGGCCTCGGGCTCCGGCCAATCTTCGTTGTGGGGTGGACTTGGAGGTTCGTTGGGGGGTGGACTTGGAGGTCGTGCATTCTCTGTACGAAAGTGAAAAAACTATTAAAAATAAGATAACATGTGGTGCAACATTCAGTA
This sequence comes from Alopecurus myosuroides, assembly GCA_028641055.1. Lineage (NCBI taxonomy): Eukaryota > Viridiplantae > Streptophyta > Magnoliopsida > Poales > Poaceae > Alopecurus > Alopecurus myosuroides. Next base: position 91,192,865 of record CM054061.1, read on the forward strand.
ATTGATGGAGGTATGGTGCATTCGTACCTGGAGGAGTCGGTGGCCTTGGGGCCGAGTTAGGGAACACGATGTGTTTCCTATTCCACAAGATGATACCAAGCTCCATTTCTCCCAGTGTCTTCTCGCCTTCACCTCCAGGAATACTGAGCTCAATTGAATGGCATCCCGGCGTAATTGTTGACAACCCGGCACGAGCATGGGATGCTGGAATCTGACCACCATGGTAGGTTGCTCCAGGTTGATTCGGTAAAGCATAGCCTAACGCCACCCTGAAGGATATGTTCCCCATTGGCATATGTATCTCATAGTTTGTCTTCTCCGTGATATCATCCACGGGGTAGTGAGGCGCCGACGGTTCGACTGCACGACCGTCTTCTAGCTGCAGGTGCGTGGAACCCACGCTGCTTCTATGCTGAGATGGGACGGCATGATCGTCTTCTATTTGCAGCTGATAAGGTGCAGGACGATGTTCTACCTCCTCTTCAGTGTCAGGTAGAGGGTGTCCCCCTTTCTTCAAGAGAAAATCCACCTTTTGTTCTAATGTCGATATCCGTTCACTCGTCTTTTTCTTGATTCTATCACGGCTTCTGTAAGTGGCAATGTCCGCTGCAAACCCTTGGCTCCACGGGGTATCCGCTCCAAAGCCTCGTGTTCGTCCCCACTTTTCGGGGTTCCCGAGTGCCCTCGTCAGCTCGTCGTTCTCTCTATCGGGAACAAAAGTTCATTTTCGAACAGCTTCTATTGCGTTCTCTAGTTCTGCTACGACTTTTGTTATTTTTTCCGACCATGGTCCCTGAGCAACAATCATCCCAGTCTCAGCGTCCAACGTTGCCCCATGCGCGAACAACCAGAACTTGGACCTATCGGGCCAGTCATGTGTCTGTGGAATGATACCTCTTTTCACAAGCGCAGCTTCATAGCTTCGCCACCTAGGCAGGGCAGTCATGTTGTCACGACCCCGGACCCAGAGATATACATACTGTTATGTGCTCCTAGCCATGGACTCACAAGGGCTTCAGGGTTACCAGCCCCGGCCGCAACAAACAACGGCAGGCAGACCGGATTCATCGGCACGTAGTCCGGATCCCCGGTCTACTACTCCTTGTATCCACGCTAGTCATAACCAATCATGCATACCCAAGCGTCCACGAGTCGGATGAAACTGAAGGAACGGGACCAAAGTTATACAGAGCTGCTATGTGTCCAGAAAGTGCAACAACAATCGAGGGTTACTGGGGTTACCTCGCCCCAGGCCGATCAAATCGACAGGCGGGCTCGGACATGGATCATCGGCTCCACAACCCCTCGACTGCGACAACTATGCAGGCATAGCCAAAACTGTATAACAATGAGCTCGAAACCAACAACCGATCAAAGCAGTACTCTAAACAAGAAGCTTTATTAAACAGATGTTACTAGAGTATAGCTTACAAACAGAGGTCACACGACCCAACATTACATCAGACAACGGAAGGCAAATTATGTTGCTAGTCAACAAGAACCAAAAAAGGCCTAAGAGGCCGCAACATAAGGCGACGTCTCAGCCCATAGATTCCAGGCTGCTACCTGGGAACCCCGAACTACTCGTCGATGTCCACGTTGAAACACCACCGATGTGAGATCTTCTCCTGAACCAAAATTAAGCAAACCTGAGTACGGGAGGTACTCAACAAGACTTAATTAACCTATTATATATCTGCTATTTCAAAAAGGGTTTCATGAAGGCTGATTTGCGTAAAGCAATCTTTGTTTTGCAAGTTGAGGAAGGAATAGCACGTTTCGTGGAGTATTTTGAAAACAGATGAGAAAGCTACTCAACTACTGATATCATCATCTTTTAATCCACCAAATCATTTCAGCACCTCGTGCTTCGAAGATCACCTCCTCCAATTGTTCCACACTATTTCATACTACAAGGTAACCCCTCTCGGCATCTCCGAGGAGGCATCCTTCATTCGTTATCAGCAAGTTTTAATCATTCCGTTTAAGTTATATATGATCACAGAATCCGTCACCAAGTCGTCTTTAACCGCAGACACGGCTTTTCGAAAAGATTTAACCCTGCAGGGGTGTACAACTTTACCCACACGTACCAACCGACTCTTAGTGCCACCAGGGTTAGCACTAGTCCGGGAAGTGCCGGCAGAGGGTGGTCGATTCCCGGCCTTTACCTTGTCGAACCATATCCATGAGTCAACCCAAACAGGGCCACCCCGTCAACAGGGAGTTGGCCACCTCCTGACGGCACCTGTTCTGTGAGTCGGGAACAAGATCCGTGTACGTCCATCACTTGTCCCGGTCACGACCTAGTTTTCTCCAAAACATTTTCCGACTCACACGCAGATGGAAAGCTCAAACTACGTGGCTCATGGATAAGGTTAAACAAGTTAGTCAACCGGGCGGGGTTCATCGGCCCACGTGTGGCTGTACGCTCAGTCTTGGCTCGAAGGCGAGAACTCGCTCCTAGGGGCATGAACAGGACAAAACGCCACAACCCATTATGGCCTCACATCCATGCCGTGATTAGTCAAGTTATCAAAGGTAATTCAAACCATAAACACCTGACATAGAAGATTCACGCATTGACCAGATCATCAACTAGGCATGGCTAAGCAAGACTCACAAGGTTTAGCGGAGCGCGCACAAACAAACCTATAGCTGCTAGGTGAAGTGGATCAGGATATCTAGGTTATGCAGTATATAGGAAAACTCTATCTGCTGACATCAAATAGTTTGGAACCGAATGCAAAGTACGAGATTCAAATCACTTTGAAATCATATATGAGCAGATAAGAGGTTATGCTTGCCTTGGTTATAAGAAAACCAGATAAAGATCTTCTGGAATAAGTGCTTGACTTGTCGGTTAAGATCAAGTATTCGTCATTGGGGTTGATGGCCTTCTCTTCGAAGTCACGTTCTACCGAGGGGGGAAACAACACCGAAAGAGAAATAACAATCAACACATGGCATCGATGCAATGCACAATATGTATGCATAAGCAGATTAATGCACTGAAATAAAGTCCTAAACACGATCGTTGGGTTGCTAGGGTTCGTATGTCAGTTAAACATTTTTACTGAATTTATCCCGAAATAGGCCCCGGAGGGGGTTTCGGGCGATTAAGGAAGTGAGTACCATTTTAGTTGCTCAAATGAGGTTGAAAACATCATAAACAGGTTACAATTGTCATTTTGAGCATTTTGACATATAACTTTTAATTTTCTAATTTTATTGAATAAAAACTTATTTTCTATTTTAAATGATTAAACAATATTAAATAAAGTTCAATTTTCAACTTTCTCAAACATGAATGAGAATGATATAGTTGGGTAGAGAATAATTTTCTCAACATTTTGATACCTTACTTATATTTTTCTGAATTATAAAACAAAAGTTATTAATTATCTAAATTTAATCCATTTTCTGTAATTAAAAAGGTGGGGGTCCACGTGTCATATAAATTCCTTTTTATATAACAGAGAAAAACAGATTATGACGTCAGCATGACGTGAGGCTGACGTCACCAGGCCTTGATCTTCACAGCAGAGCACGAAATCGATCCGATTCGCGGGTGTTTTGGAAATTAAGCTATACCATCACGACGAGGAGATCAAGGGGAGCCAAAAGGTGGAGGCGCCGCTCGCATTGGCTCACCGGAGGCTCGCCGGCGACGAGGAATCACGGCGGCGCTCTCGGGTGTGCGTCGACGACGACTTACAGAAGGAGGGAGGAAGTATGGAGGGCACCGGGAGGATCACCAGCTCACCGTGAGCGTATTGGTGTGGACGGGGAGGCGCGAAGAAGCCGGAGACGGCGGCGCCGTGCAGGTCTCCGCGGCGGCCGGAAAGATGGCGGGGGCAAAATTCCGGCGGTTCCGTCCAACCCAGCTCGCCGGAGTTCTCGAGGCGAAAGAGGAGGCGACGGCGCTTCGGTTGAGACCCTCGACTAGGCTTCGTTTGGCCGGCAGCAGCGGGGCGGAGGGATGGCCGGCGGCCTAGGGTTTCGGATGCGCGGGGAGGAGCAGAGGGAGAGAGGAGGGCTCGGGTGCGGTTTTCTGCAGGGAGAGAGCGATTCAGACGCCTCCAGGGGGTCCTCATCCCCTCGTCTGCTCGGGAAGCAGGAGGTGGCAAGGCCACCGCATCGCCGCCCTGTCCTTCTGGCCGGAGACGAAAGAGAAAGGATAAAGAAAAGGGCTATTTTTGAAAACCCCCTAGAGTTCCTGAAATTTACACATTGGTCCTTTTCTTTTATAAAACAGAACAGAAACAGAAGTTTTGGGGGCCTTTTTGAAAGGATAAAATTTGGCAAAAATTATTTTTGGAAAGCTTATGAAATTTCCAACAACACCATAACTTGGGTTGGTGCATTTGAAATACTTTTCAGAACAAAATTTTGGAACCCCTTTTTAAGTACCATTTGCTGGGAATTCTCAAACCATTTAAATTGACAATTTAAATTGTTTCAACAGGGTTCAAATTGTTGTTTCATGCATGTATGATATGAACACACACCACACACCCTAGGTAGCTCAAATTTGGGATGTTACAAATCTACCCCCCTTACAAGAATCTCGTCCCGAGATTCCCGAAGGAGAAGAAAGAAGGAACACCGGTTTTGAACGATCTTCTCGAACCTTACGGTTCTCTTCTTAAAGAGGTTGATCCGTAGCGCTTGTGAAGATTCCAGCGGCTACACCTTAGGTGAGAGGGAAAACTCTTAGGAATTGATCTTTACAAAGATCGAGTATCTCATGGCTAACTCATGACAGGAATGCTCACAAAGAACTGTTGAGTTAACAGGCATGAAACACATCAAGGTAACAGAGGGAATAAAAGAGGGTTTCAGGTTTACGGACGATAGTTCTTGAAAGGATTTAGAATATGAGCTTTGCACAAGACTTTAAATCCTTTTGGGAAAGAAAGGTTGAACAACTTGTGAAACCGAGGGTTTCTTTAAACAGATAACCAAGATGGAAAGGATTGTCTTGAATATCACAATGTAATACCCGTAGACGAGGGAAAACACGAGAAAACACTGTAATCGTGCATCGGAGAGAATTTGATACGAAATCATGTTCACTCTTCGGAGTGGACACGGAAGATACGGACATTTCACTCCGTCAAAACTTTGTCGAAAACTTTGTCAAGGATCGGAATGTTACTTCAAAACAGAAAATGAGTAACCAAAAGAAGTTGGAACACCATGATTAAGGAGGAATTCTTGGTCACACCATAAGGATGGTTAACCAACGAGAGCTGAAACACCGGAAGTAATAAGGAATCTCTTTCCTATTGTGGATTGGACGTAGCAATACATCTACCACATGGTTAAGATCCCATGGCTGAAGTGACTGACAAATTCACACAATGTGTGGGATGAACAGAACTTCAAGTACCAACAACTTGAAAAGGAAACTGATCGAAGGTGGTTACAAAACACTACGAGATGTTCTTCTCATGAACTTGTTTCCACTGAAACAAAGGTTTTGGAGGTTCAACGGAGAGATATTGGAAGAATCAACTTCCAGGTTCTCCTTGACGTTTTAGATACCGATAGCAGGCTCATGAAAGCCTTCTATAGGTCATCAAGTGAAAGTAGAACTCCGGTTTGGAAGAACGGTGAGAAAAACTTGTTAGCATGAACCGCACAGGAACCCTCACGGAGAGTGGTTGTTCTTACGGATTCAAAGAGATATGACATTAGGCATTCCGGCTAATTGTGTCAACCACAACATCAATCATGCCGTATTTTAAATGGACATAACTCAATACTCCTAAGGAAACACCAACCATCGTTGCTGCTTGAGATTCAGCTCTGGTTAGTGGGTTGAATAACTCAGACTCGATATGTTTGATAAGAGGTTGCACCGGTTATCAACGGGACACATTTACTAGATTCTCAAGACATGGACTACGATGCCAAGCTCAAGAAGATGAGCAGGTTTGTAGAACTCATGTATTAGCAACTTACAAAAGACGGTTGCACCTACATGGATTCCTTACGGAGGAACACATCGGAGTCCTTGTGGGAAAGACGATAACAAAGATAACGAAGTTCTGAAACTTCTTCTCTTTCACAAATGGTCAGTCAGTGGCTTAGTGTGCATGCAAACTTCTTTAAGTGAATGGAGGTAAAAACCAACCATCTCAAGAATACTCCACACATGCATGACCGACTGGGATTATTCCCGAGGGAGACAAGAAAACTTTACTCGGATCCATGGCGACAACTTTCACCATAAGCACATGAACCAGAGTAAGCTACTTCGAACATCCAGAACACAACTTCGTGATGACACCAAGATGGTTCTCGAAAGTTCCAACATTGCTGCCAATGTTCAACATGAACTTCCCGCAACTTGGAGGAAATAGGGATGTCATCGATGGGCTCGAAAACACACTTATCAAGACACTCCAAGAAGAGAGATTCATTTGATATATGAACAAGGCAGAATATTGGTCATACCAAAGGACATGAGGTGTACTCGGGCCAAACACCATGAGTGAAAACACCATCAGGATAGCCCTTGAATCTGGACTTGATCTGACGATAGCCCAAATCAAATCAAGGTAGAATGACATCATGTCCATTAAAGAGATACTATCATGCTTCAACACTAGGAAAACTAGATATCCCTTATCAAAGGAACAAGTTGGCGGAGCTTTTGCCTTTCAACTCTCCAAGTTGTTGTTTAAGCTCAACCACTAGTCCAAGGTGTCTAGCGTAGGTTCTTGGAGAGAGGAGTGGTTCAAATTTACTCCTGGTTTAGACATCACGGTCAGGTAAAACCTGGTGATACTTCTAGAAAGACAACCAGAATATCACAACCTACCGTTAGGTCTAGGAGTTTGAAAGGAGGCTTGCTTTTCAAAGCAACTGATATGATCCTTAGATCTTCGACATGAACTTAACTCTTTGACCAGGAATGTGCACCGGAGTGAACGGATTTGGTAACACAACCAACTTCAAAAAGAGGCTGGGTGACCAATAGTGCTAAGAAGGATACAGATGTTTCTTAGACTTTTCAAAGCAATAAGAATTGCTAGGAGTACCTGATACACACATAGCACACCCATCATTCTCAAGCACTCAAGCTTGGAGGAAGGGGGTGAGGACGTGTAGGAGCATCACTTCATCATTAAGGCCATGAAACTTAACATAGTCTCGTAATATAAAAGAGTGCGATACTCGAAGATAGAACAGAACAGAAGCTGATAAAACTTCTTTAATCCGCGAATTACAAAACTTTGACCTGGTTCTAGAGATGAACGAGGTACTGGAGTTTGTTTCTCCTGACATTCCAAGGTGGAATGTTCTAACGGAAAACAGGAGCAAATGCATTGGAAGAATCCAACACACATACGTAACTTGGTTTCCAAACAACTGACGAAGTTCGGAAAGCAACTAAAGAGTAAGAACGTGCTCGATCACGTTGGATGCACGGGGTAATACTCATGTGTAGAACCCATGCTAAAAGGTTGGTATAGCTGAAATAAGACTAAAGACGTAGAGGCCATGGTGATCACTCATGTTGTGATCCCTTCTGATTGCAAAAGCAAACCTATGGCTATGAGAGTTGAAATTTCCCAGCCACCCTGAGGTAAGACAGATTCCTCAGGACTCAACGGAACAGAACTTGGGTTAAAGGTCAGCATCCTGTACTGATAGCATGAGCATCACATGGTTAAGAAACCACACGATCCAACCCACTGCAATTCAGCACATTCCGGGACCTTCGGTTCAAGTCCAAGGTTAGAAACCAAGAGAAAGAAATAACTACTATATTAGTGCCTTGAAGGACACTATGAATAGCAATCACGAAGTATCTTTCAAAAGACAAACATAGCTCCGGAAGAATTTGAGCAGAAGATAACGGATACATTCGAGATGAAAACAAAATCTCGAGGTTCAGGATTTAGAACTTTGAAACATGTAGGAATGTGGAAACCACACAGCTCTGAGAGATTAGAATGGAAAGGAAATCTCCCAGTTGAAACGAGAGATAACGGAATATGGAACACACACGACTCTAGAAACTTTAATGCTAGGTCAGCTTGGGTAACAACGTCCTTGCCAAAGAAGGCACCTAGGTTTTGAATGAATAGAAGAGATAGCGAAACCTTTTCAAATCAAAACAGGTAAGAAGACCCAGACTTAGAGCGATACCAGATAAGGAGTAAAAAGAATCCTAAGAAGGTTTTCACAATCCATTTGGAGTTTTCAAAATAGTTTTCATAAACTCTAGACTCAACATCGACCAAGCAGTAAGGTTTTCCTACAGGCAGTCCTGCTCTGATACCAAGACTTGTCACGACCCCGGACCCAGAGATATACATACTGTTATGTGCTCCTAGCCATGGACTCACAAGGGCTTCAGGGTTACCAGCCCCGGCCGCAACAAACAACGGCAGGCAGACCGGATTCATCGGCACGTAGTCCGGATCCCCGGTCTACTACTCCTTGTATCCACGCTAGTCATAACCAATCATGCATACCCAAGCGTCCACGAGTCGGATGAAACTGAAGGAACGGGACCAAAGTTATACAGAGCTGCTATGTGTCCAGAAAGTGCAACAACAATCGAGGGTTACTGGGGTTACCTCGCCCCAGGCCGATCAAATCGACAGGCGGGCTCGGACATGGATCATCGGCTCCACAACCCCTCGACTGCGACAACTATGCAGGCATAGCCAAAACTGTATAACAATGAGCTCGAAACCAACAACCGATCAAAGCAGTACTCTAAACAAGAAGCTTTATTAAACAGATGTTACTAGAGTATAGCTTACAAACAGAGGTCACACGACCCAACATTACATCAGACAACGGAAGGCAAATTATGTTGCTAGTCAACAAGAACCAAAAAAGGCCTAAGAGGCCGCAACATAAGGCGACGTCTCAGCCCATAGATTCCAGGCTGCTACCTGGGAACCCCGAACTACTCGTCGATGTCCACGTTGAAACACCACCGATGTGAGATCTTCTCCTGAACCAAAATTAAGCAAACCTGAGTACGGGAGGTACTCAACAAGACTTAATTAACCTATTATATATCTGCTATTTCAAAAAGGGTTTCATGAAGGCTGATTTGCGTAAAGCAATCTTTGTTTTGCAAGTTGAGGAAGGAATAGCACGTTTCGTGGAGTATTTTGAAAACAGATGAGAAAGCTACTCAACTACTGATATCATCATCTTTTAATCCACCAAATCATTTCAGCACCTCGTGCTTTGAAGATCACCTCCTACAATTGTTCCACACTATTTCATACTACAAGGTAACCCCTCTCGGCATCTCCGAGGAGGCATCCTTCATTCGTTATCAGCAAGTTTTAATCATTCCGTTTAAGTTATCTATGATCACAGAATCCGTCACCAAGTCGTCTTTAACCGCAGACACGGCTTTTCGAAAAGATTTAACCCTGCAGGGGTGTACAACTTTACCCACACGTACCAACCGACTCTTAGTGCCACCAGGGTTAGCACTAGTCCGGGAAGTGCCGGCAGAGGGTGGTCGATTCCCGGCCTTTACCTTGTCGAACCATATCCATGAGTCAACCCAAACAGGGCCACCCCGTCAACAGGGAGTTGGCCACCTCCTGACGGCACCTGTTCTGTGAGTCGGGAACAAGATCCGTGTACGTCCATCACTTGTCCCGGTCACGACCTAGTTTTCTCCAAAACATTTTCCGACTCACACGCAGATGGAAAGCTCAAACTACGTGGCTCATGGATAAGGTTAAACAAGTTAGTCAACCGGGCGGGGTTCATCGGCCCACGTGTGGCTGTACGCTCAGTCTTGGCTCGAAGGCGAGAACTCGCTCCTAGGGGCATGAACAGGACAAAACGCCACAACCCATTATGGCCTCACATCCATGCCGTGATTAGTCAAGTTATCAAAGGTAATTCAAACCATAAACACCTGACATAGAAGATTCACGCATTGACCAGATCATCAACTAGGCATGGCTAAGCAAGACTCACAAGGTTTAGCGGAGCGCGCACAAACAAACCTATAGCTGCTAGGTGAAGTGGATCAGGATATCTAGGTTATGCAGTATATAGGAAAACTCTATCTGCTGACATCAAATAGTTTGGAACCGAATGCAAAGTACGAGATTCAAATCACTTTGAAATCATATATGAGCAGATAAGAGGTTATGCTTGCCTTGGTTATAAGAAAACCAGATAAAGATCTTCTGGAATAAGTGCTTGACTTGTCGGTTAAGATCAAGTATTCGTCATTGGGGTTGATGGCCTTCTCTTCGAAGTCACGTTCTACCGAGGGGGGAAACAACACCGAAAGAGAAATAACAATCAACACATGGCATCGATGCAATGCACAATATGTATGCATAAGCAGATTAATGCACTGAAATAAAGTCCTAAACACGATCGTTGGGTTGCTAGGGTTCGTATGTCAGTTAAACATTTTTACTGAATTTATCCCGAAATAGGCCCCGGAGGGGGTTTCGGGCGATTAAGGAAGTGAGTACCATTTTAGTTGCTCAAATGAGGTTGAAAACATCATAAACAGGTTACAATTGTCATTTTGAGCATTTTGACATATAACTTTTAATTTTCTAATTTTATTGAATAAAAACTTATTTTCTATTTTAAATGATTAAACAATATTAAATAAAGTTCAATTTTCAACTTTCTCAAACATGAATGAGAATGATACAGTTGGGTAGAGAATAATTTTCTCAACATTTTGATACCTTACTTATATTTTTCTGAATTATAAAACAAAAGTTATTAATTATCTAAATTTAATCCATTTTCTGTAATTAAAAAGGTGGGGGTCCACGTGTCATATAAATTCCTTTTTCTATAACAGAGAAAAACAGATTATGACGTCAGCATGACGTGAGGCTGACGTCACCAGGCCTTGATCTTCACAGCAGAGCACGAAATCGATCCGATTCGCGGGTGTTTTGGAAATTAAGCTATACCATCACGACGAGGAGATCAAGGGGAGCCAAAAGGTGGAGGCGCCGCTCGCATTGGCTCACCGGAGGCTCGCCGGCGACGAGGAATCACGGCGGCGCTCTCGGGTGTGCGTCGACGACGACTTACAGAAGGAGGGAGGAAGTATGGAGGGCACCGGGAGGATCACCAGCTCACCGTGAGCGTATTGGTGTGGACGGGGAGGCGCGAAGAAGCCGGAGACGGCGGCGCCGTGCAGGTCTCCGCGGCGGCCGGAAAGATGGCGGGGGCAAAATTCCGGCGGTTCCGTCCAACCCAGCTCGCCGGAGTTCTCGAGGCGAAAGAGGAGGCGACGGCGCTTCGGTTGAGACCCTCGACTAGGCTTCGTTTGGCCGGCAGCAGCGGGGCGGAGGGATGGCCGGCGGCCTAGGGTTTCGGATGCGCGGGGAGGAGCAGAGGGAGAGAGGAGGGCTCGGGTGCGGTTTTCTGCAGGGAGAGAGCGATTCAGACGCCTCCAGGGGGTCCTCATCCCCTCGTCTGCTCGGGAAGCAGGAGGTGGCAAGGCCACCGCATCGCCGCCCTGTCCTTCTGGCCGGAGACGAAAGAGAAAGGATAAAGAAAAGGGCTATTTTTGAAAACCCCCTAGAGTTCCTGAAATTTACACATTGGTCCTTTTCTTTTATAAAACAGAACAGAAACAGAAGTTTTGGGGGCCTTTTTGAAAGGATAAAATTTGGCAAAAATTATTTTTGGAAAGCTTATGAAATTTCCAACAACACCATAACTTGGGTTGGTGCATTTGAAATACTTTTCAGAACAAAATTTTGGAACCCCTTTTTAAGTACCATTTGCTGGGAATTCTCAAACCATTTAAATTGACAATTTAAATTGTTTCAACAGGGTTCAAATTGTTGTTTCATGCATGTATGATATGAACACACACCACACACCCTAGGTAGCTCAAATTTGGGATGTTACACATGTAGCCACCTGACCCCAAAATATGGTGATATTTCTTCTTCTTCGCATTCTCCGAATTTGTGGCCGATCGGGATGCAAAGACACCCGGTTTCTTGTACGCCTTAAAATCATCCCAAGCGTCTCTTATCTTCACTAGGTTCCCAGTGAAAACTGGATCTTCGTCCTTATATTTCTTCCACAGTTCTTTCTTCCACCTCTGGAATTGTGTGGCCATCTTCTTCAAAGCCCACTGCTCGACTTTCTTCTTCTTATCGCTCGCTACGCTGAAATTTTGCCATAGCGTTTCGCAAAGAATTTTTTTCAATCTTTCATCGACATAACTAGCTCCAACGTTGGCCCCGGTCTTCGGCTTATTCCATTCTATTAAGTTGATCGGGACCAGGTCTCTTACAACAACTCCGCACTGATTTACGAATTTGCGATAAGTTTCTGGGGGCTGCAGTGGTTTGCCATCAGCAGCAACTGTATCAATCGAGAACCTTGCGGTATCTTTCAACCTTGCGGCCGGGCCTCGTTTGGACTTTGTCTCAGTACTTGCGCTAGCTGTTCCGGAGGGCGCCTAAACGGGAAAATAATGATTCGTTAGTAAGTGCAATACAAATTAATTGTTGCGTGAACAGTGACTTGAGATATACATTGGCAGAGTTTGTTCTGGAGGGCACTTCTTCATCCTCGACGTTGTCGTCGTCATCATCTACTACATCTTCTATATTCTAATCTCCGTCGCCGGAGTCGTTCAAAAATTGATTGCTAAACGCTTGTCCACCGTCGTCATCACGATATATGGCCGTTGCATTATTAAAAATCATCTCGCACATTAATCTTTCCTTCTCCGCCTCACCCATTCCCGCGAGTTTATCGGCGTGCGGATCATGTGCAGGTTCTTGGGGATCCATAGCTCAACACCTGGTAGTAAAATTTATAAAATGAAGAACACTTAGCGAAATTTTCATCGGGCACTTGGCGAAATTATTTCATCGGACAGTACTAAAATAATAGTTCTGGACATATTAATGAAATAATAGTTCTGGACACACCAAGAGTTACATAGCTCGGGTTGATTTTTTTAACCCTAATACATCACGATCGAATAATATCACTTATACATAGTCTCGTGACATCTCTCAAAATAATTAACTCCGACCGGGTCCTAAGCCGCGGGGTGCTGAGTCACGGGTGCTACGCATCCATAGATAAGGAACCCTCATAGGGTCATAGCTCACGTGGTAAGGAACCCTCCTAATAATCGACCAACTGCTGCTATACTGCCTATACTGCCTATCGAGCAAGTACATGTAGCGACGGACGTGCTCGTCCTCCTCCCTGATACGCTGTTGTACCACCTCCTCAGGGGCCGGCTCTCTCCGCACCGAGCGTGGCCCACGCGATGGCCACCAAAGAATATCCGGGTCGACCACGTCACCCGGATTTCTCACCAAGCCGCGTGCCCCGGTACTAAGGAGCTCCCAATGCCAGCCTGGCGGGGCCCAGCCCCGGACATCCCCCGGCGGGTCCAACAAAGACATGAACTAAAAACCTGCCCGGACTAAGTAAATATTCCATAATTAAGTAAAATACCTTAGTGTTTCTAACTTAGTAAAAAATAGTAAATTGAGAAATATAACAGAAATAAGATGAAAGTTAAACAGGAACAATATGGTAACTTAGTGAAATTTTTTAACTTACTGAAATTATATATATATTCTAACTTTCTGAAATTTTCTAACACTAACTTAGTGAAATTTTCTAACACAACATTCTAACACAAAAATTCTAACACTAAACAAAATTGTAAAAACAAAATAAAGCACTAAAAAAAATCTAACACTAACTCTAAAAATTTCTAACACTAAATTCTAACACTAACACTAATAACTCTAAAAAAATCTAACACTAAATCTAAAAATTTCTAACACTAACACTAACTCTAAAAACAATTTAACACTAACTCTAAAAATTTCTAACACTAAACACTAACACTAACTCTAAAAATTCTAACAGTAAAACAAAATTGAAAAAAACCGAAATAAAACTTACCTAGGCCGGCGACGGCGATCGAGGGGCGAGAGGCGGGGCGGCGGAAGCGGAGGCGAGACGGAGGCGGACGGAGGCGGACGGCGCGACGGCGCGACGGAGGCGGACGGCGACCGCGGAGGCGCGACGGACGCGGGGCCGCGCGGGGGATCGACGGCGACGGAGACAGAGAGCGGCCGGAGGCGCGGCGGACGGAGGCGAGGCCGACGGAGGCGCGACGGACCGAGGCGAGGCGTACGGCGACGAGGCGGACGGAGGCGCGGCGCCGGAGCAGGGCTTCGCCGTACGTGGTATAGGAGAAGACGCGCGAAGGGAAATGAGCCAAAATTTCCGAAGTCCTAGAGATATATCCCCACTACAGGCCTTTAGCACCGGTTTGTGTTAACAACCGGTGCTAAAGGGTCTTTAGCACCGGTTGCTAACACAAACCGGTGCTAAAGGCCTGTAGTTGGGGCCACACCCAGACTGCGCGCCCACTACAGGCCTTCAGCACCGGTTTGTGTTAGCAACCGGTGCTAAAGGTCTTAGTACAAACTGCCCGCCTCCCGCGCGCGGCAGTTTTATTGCTACAGTGCGCACCGGCCCGATCGCGAGTCTCTGTTTCTTCTCTTCTTCCTCTCTTGATCTTCCTCCACTAAGCACCATGGCTGAAGTTTCTAAGAGATATGATGTGGCCACACCATGCGGCAAAAGTCTCGACGTGTTCTACACCAACAATTGCGAGGAGCTCCCCGGTGCTCTTGGGTATTTGACCAATCTGTATTTCTCCTCTCCCGAAGAACACCGTTTTTTCGGGCTTGATTTAGAGTATACGGCGGATAAACGGAATGTTGCAGTCATCCAGATTGCATTCAAGGAGGCCGTTTTGGTCTTCCAATGGTCAAGGTAACGCACACGTACAATCTTGCATCTTCGATTTGTTTGTTGCATGTGAAGAATACATGTGTTGCAATATATCTAACACGTACACGTATCAAATTTTTGTTGTTGCAGTAGTTCAAAGCATTCTCCGGCACTTGTTGATTTTCTTGTCAACAAGGGGTATGACTTTTGCAGCGTTGACAACACGCAAGACCGTCCGAAGTTGATGCGCTTGGGTATTGTGATACCTGAAGATCACTACATTGATCTTCAGGATCTTATCCATTTTGCTGATTTGAACAGGCCGAAGACCGGGATGGCTCTCATGGCAACTGCCTTCATCCATGAGGGCTACGAAACCATGAAGACTGATTTCCCCTCGAAGAATCACTGGTTGTGGGAGAAGAACCCACTGGACTGGACCAACATCACGTATGCAGCCATAGATGCATACGTCTCCTACGAGTTGTTCCGCTTCTACTCGACGGATCCATAGATGTTGTTTGTGTACCGCATCTTGTGTTCGATATATGCATGTAATGGATATATTAGTATGTAATGGATATATTATCATGTAATGTATATATTATTATGTAATGGATATTATTTCTATATTAATTCCTAGCTATACTATTTCTATATTATGTCAAACACACATTTCAAAACAAACAAACAAAAATACATCAAGAAAACAAAACAGAAAAACTACTGTTGTATATGTGATCACTTACCCCAGGCGCACCGTACACAACATGCGCCTGCGGTAAAGCTCTTATCCCAGGCGCATCTCTTGACTGTGCGCCTGCGGTAAAGTTACCCTAGGCGCATTTTGCTGTTTATGCGCCTGTGGTAAGTTAGGGTGGGTTATGAGTAAGGCAAGGAAAAGTGAGAGCGCAAGTGATACATCGAGCATATACATCGTGGATACATATATATAGATTGATTTAGCGAGATACCATACATGTAGATTGATTTAGCGATTGCCGCAGTGTCGCGGGAATACAAATTCTTTTATTAAAAAGAGAAAACAGACGAACACTACTCCTCGCCGTCGTCGTCGGGGAACTCGTCGGTGACCTCCTCCGGGTCATCATCGTCGCCGAACTCGTCGGTGACCTCCTCGTCATCATCGGAGGTGCATGATGGTATGTCTGAGATAGGCCCCCACCTCGGATCGTCGGAGGCCCAGACTTCGCCGGCGCGGTCGGCCCGACGAAGCTCTTGCAGCGCCCTCGTCCTCGCCTCCCGAGCGGCATCTAACGCGAGGTGGCGTTCGAGGCGGCGCTCCGCCCGCTCAGACGCACGGGTCGGCCAGAGCTCCTCGTCGGCGCTCTCCTCCCCCGGGTTGTTCCGGTAATACTCGCCGACGACGCGGTCTTCCCTGGCGTCGACTAGGCCCTGAAACGCGCGGTGGCGGAGGTGGAGGTGGTCGGCGGCAGTGATGATCTGTGGCTTCATCGCCCTGGCCTCCGCTTCCCAGACTGTGTGGCAGTCGTTGAAGTTCTTCAGCGACCGCGGGCGGTTGAGGCGCCAGGCCGCCGCGTCCCAGGCGCGGGCTGCCTCTGCCGCCGTCGCAAAGGTGCCGAGGGGGATGCGGTCATCCCCCCAGCGGATATCTGCGCTGAACATTCCGTTCTGCCGCGCTCGGACGCCGCGGAAACCGGTGGTGCTGTTCCTCCTCGGAGGCATGGTGGAAGCGCGACGGTGCAGAGGGATGAAGAAGAAGCGCTCGAGGCGCGACAGTTTATACCGCGCCCTCCAGGCCACGCGTCACAACTCCCGTGCCACGCGCCACCATAACATGGATGGATGTGTTAAAGGGTGGGTGTAGAACAAATGCACTGAGTATATGATGTATCAAACCTTAAGGGGGGTGTGGAACAAAACAGACGGTATCGCCATCATACAGCCCGACCGTGGCTACTGGGTGCATATATAGGGTCCTCTGGCTCACAAAGTGTTGAGCTAGGGTTTTGATCCAACGGTTAAGAAACATCGTCCAACGGCTCACAACAGTTCGAAAGAAACACACCGTAGCCCTGATCGAACGGCTCACAACAGCTGGAAAGAAACACACCCCGGATCCAACGACTCACAAGCGGTTGAAACAAACACACGATCCGTGTGATTCTATCTGATTGGTCCAAACGAAACCCTAATTAACCCATTTAGTCCCGGTTGGTGTCCCCAACCGGTACTAATTAAAGGGACGATCCGTTTCTATTTTTCTTCTTGCCTTTCTTCTCATTGCGCCGTAACCATGGAACATCTTCATCATTTAACTGAATGCTAGGATCATCTTTGACTTTGAAGGGAGGAATTTCATCAAATTTAATGTAATCTGATAACTTACCCCAGGCGCATATTACAAAGTATGCGCCTGTGGTATAGATCTTAGCCCAGGCGCATATTTTGTCTGTGCGCCTGCGGTAATGTTACCCCAGGCGCATATTGCGGTCTATGCGCCTGTGGTAAGTTAGGGTGGGTAATGAGTAAGGCAACGAGAAGTGAGAGCGCAAGTGATACATCGAGCATATATATCGTGGATACATATATATAGATTAATTTAGCGAGATACCATACATGTAGATTGATTTTGGTATACTAGCCCGCTGGTACTTTGTTTCTCACTTTTAAAAAGTACATACATATATCGCGAGTATTTCCCTCTGTCAACCTTTCGTCACAATCTTACGCTTGCCTTTCTTGGTTGATGTTGAATACGTGACTGCCATACCGTGACTTCTTCTGTCTGCCTCTGTGACAATCGGTCGTCACAATCTTACTCTTGCCTTTCTTGGTACCGGTTGCGGTTAACAACCGGTGCTAAAGGGTCTTTAGCACCGGTTGTTAACGGCAACCGGTCCTAAAGGCCTGTACAGGGGGGCGCACATTTCTTTTTCTTCTTCTTTCTGTTTTCAAAGGGGGGTGTAGAACAAAACAAACGGTATCGCCATCATACAGCCCAACCGTGGCTACTGGGTGCATATATGCATACCAAATGCACGGCTGGACGTATGATGGCGAATCCGGATGTTTTGTATTTGCTCGACGAACTGAATATATGATGTATCAAACCTTAAAGGGTGGTGTAGAACAAAACAAACGGTATCGCCGTCATACAGCCCAACCGTGGCTAGCTACTGGGTGCATATATGCATACCAAATGCACGGCTGGACGTATGACGGCGAATCCGGATGTTTTGTATTTGCTCGATGAACTGAGTATATGATGTATCAAACCTTAAGGGGGGTGTGGAACAAAACAGACGGTATCGCCATCATACAGCCCGACCGTGGCTACTGGGTGCATATATGCATACCAAATGCACGGCCGGACGTATGATGGCGAATCCGGATGTTTTGTATTTGCTCGATGAACTGAGTATATGATGTATCAAACCTTAAAGGAGGGTGTAGAACAAAACAAACGGTATCGCCAGTATACAACCCCGCAGTGGCTACTGAGTGCATATATGCATACCAAATGCACAGCGGGGCGTATGCTGGCGAATCCGGATGTTTTGTATTTGGGAGATGAACTGAACGGTGTATGAAGCTGGGCTATATATAGGGTCCGCTGGCTCACAAAGTGTTGAGCTAGGGTTTTGATCCAACGGTTAAGAAACATCTCATCCAACGGCTCACAACAGCTCGAAAGAAACACACCGTAGCCCTGATCGAACGGCTCACAACAGCTGGAAAGAAACACACCCCGGATCCAACGACTCACAAGCGGTTGAAACAAACACACGATCCGTGTGATTCTATCTGATTGGTCCAAACGAAACCCTAACCCATTTAGTCCCGGTTGGTGTCCCCAACCGGTACTAAAGGGACGATCCGTTTCTATTTTTCTTCTTGCCTTTCTTCTGATTGCGCCGTAACCATGGAACATCTTCATCATTTAAGTGAATGCTAGGATCATCTTTGACTTTGAAGGGAGGAATTTCATCAAATTTAATGTAATCTTCTGACATGTCTGTCTTGTCCTCGACTCCCACGATGTTTCTTTTCCCTGAAAGAACTATGTGGCGCCTTGGCTCATCGTCTGATGTATTCGTTTCCTTATCTTTTGTTTTTCTCGGTCTGCTAGACATGTCCTTCACATAGAAAACCTGAGCCACATCATTGGCTAGGACGAATTGATCATTTCCGTACCCAAGATTCTTCTGATCCACTGTTGTCATTCCGTACTTCGGGTCTACCTTCACGCCTGACAGGTTGAACCATTTGCACCAGAACAAAGGGACCTTAAAGGAAGGTTCGTAGTCAAGTTCCCATATCTGCTCTATGTAACCATAGTATGTGACCCTTTGCCCGTTGTCGTCTTTTGCATCAAACCGGACGCCACTGTTTTGGTTGGTGCTCTTTTTATCTTGTTATGCCGTGTAAAATATGTTACCATTTATCTCGTACCCTTTAAAGGTCAATACAGTCGAAGATGGTTGCTTGGCCAACAAGTATAGCTCATCTTCAACAATGTTGTCATTAATCAGACGTCTTTGCAACCAACCTCCGAAAGTCTTCGCGTGTTCTTTAGCAATGAAATCTTCAGGTTGCTCCGGATATTCCGAGCGTAAAATATCCGTGTGTTCCTGGATATATGGAGCCGCCAAGCTGGAATTAACTAGAACTGTGTAGTGTGCTTGACTGAAAGATTGCTCGTCCATACATGTTGTTGATTTCTTTCCTAGCGTGCCTTTTCCACGCAGTCTCCCCTCATGGCGCGACTGAGGAACCCCGATCGGGTTCAGGTCAGGAATAAAGTCAACACAAAACTCAATGACCTCCTCTGTTCCATAGCCCTTGACCATGCTTCTTTCTGGTCTAGCACGGTTTCTAACATAATTCTTCAAGACTCCCATGAACCTCTCAAAGGGGAACATATTGTGTAAGAATACAGGACCGAGAACGGAAATCTCTTGGACTAGGTGAACTATGAGGTGCGTCATAATATTGAAAAAGGTTGGTGGGAACACCAACTCGAAGCTGACAAGACATTGGACCACGTCCTTCTGTAAACTTGGTAGAGTTGCTGGATCGATTGCCTTCTGAGAAATTGCATTGAGGAATGCACATAGCTTCACAATGGGTACTCGCACGTTTTCTGGCAGAAGCCCCCTCAATGCAATCGGAAGTAACTGGGTCATGATCACGTGGCAGTCATGAGACTTAAGGTTTTGGACCTTTTTCTCTTCCAGGTTTAGTATTCCTTTTATGTTCGACGAGTAGCCAGACGGGACCTTGATACTACTCAGGACTTGGAAAAAGATCTCCTTCTCTTCCTTGGTAAGAGCGCAGCTGGCAGGACCTTTGAAATTCTCTGGATTCATCAGGTCGTCTCGTTCGTGCATACGTTGGTGGTGCAGCCGTGCTTTTGGTGTATCTCTCGACTTCTTCCCATGCACGCCCAATAAGTTTAGCAGGTTCACGCAAATATTTTTCGTCACGTGCATCACGTCGATCGCAGAGCGAACCTCTAGGAATTTCCAATAGGGTAGTTCCCAGAATATAGATTTCTTCTTCCACATGGCTACGTGGTTGTCGGCGTCATTTGGAACAGATTGTGCGCCAGGACCCTTTCCAAAGATTACTTTTATATCTTTGACCATGTCATATATATCAGTACCTTTAGGGAGGGTTGGCTTCCTCCGTGTATCTGCCTCGCCTTTGAAATGCTTTCCTTTCTTTCTTACGGGATGCCTGTCTGGAAGAAATCGACGATGCCCCGGGTACACATTCTTGCCTATATGTATACTTTCTGTCTCGCCTAAACAGTGTGTGCATGCGCTGTATCCCTTGTTTGACTGTCCTGAGATGTTACTAAGAGCGGGCCAATCATTGATGGTAACAAACAGCAACCCTCGTAGGTCAAATTCCTCTTGTTTGTACTCGTCCCACACACGTACACCTTCGTCAGCCCACAACTCTAAAAGTTCATCAACCAGTGGCCTCAGGTACACATCAATGTTTTTGCCGGGTTGCGACGGGCCTGGGATAAGCACTGGCATCATAATGAACTTACGCTTCATGCATAACCAAGGAGGAAGGTTATAGATACATAGAGTCACGGGCCAGGTGCTATGACTGCTACTCTGCTCCCCAAATGGATTCAGGCCATCTGTACTCATACCAAACCTTAAGTTTCTTGCGTCATGTGCAAAGTCCTCGTACTTATCGTCGATGTTTCTCCACTGCGACCCATCAGCGGGGTGTCTCAGCATATCGTCTTCCTTACGGTCTTCTTTGTGCCATCGCAACAACTTGGCATGCTCTTTGTTTCGGAACAAACGTTTCAACCGTGGTATTATAGGAGCATGCCACATCACCTTGGCAGGAACCCTCTTCATGGGGCGATCGTCGCCCTCAACATCACCAGGGTCATCTCGCCTGATCTTATACCGAAATGCACCGCATACCGAGCAGGCATTTAAATTCTCGTGCTGGCCGCGGTAGAGGATGCAGTCATTGATGCATGCATGTATCTTATGCACTTCCAATCCTAGAGGGCAGACAACCTTCTTTGCTTCGTATGTACTGCAGGGCAGCACGTTATTTCTTGGAAGCATCTTCTTCATTATTTTCAGCAGGTTTTCAAATCCCTTGTTAGATAATCCATTCTCTGCCTTCCATTGCAGCAATTCAAGGGTGGTGCCCAGTTTTTTCTGGCCATCTTCGCAAGTTGGGTACAACAATTTTTTGTGGTCTTCTAACATGCGCTCCAACTTTAACCTCTCGTTTTCACTTGCGCAGTTTATCTGTTCTTCACGAATGACCTGACGAAGATCATCATCAGACTCATCAACAATGTCCTCAAGTTCAGGCTCATCTTCCCCCATTTCAGTATCACCGTGTTCATCGAACATAGGATACTTATCATTATCCTCTTCTTCTTCATTGTCTTCCATTATAACCCCTCTTTCTCCGTGCTTGGTCCAACAAAAATAACTGGGCATGAAGCCTTCTTGCAACAGGTGGGTGTGTATGGTTCTTGAGCTAGGGAAATTCCTCTTATTCTGGCATTTTTTACATGGACAAAAAATAAATCCATTCTGCCTGTTTTTCTCAGCCACATTGAGAAAACTATGCATGCCATTAAGGAATTCGGGACGACGTCGATCACTGTACATCCATTGCCGGTTCATCTGCATTATATAAATTTATCAACAACCATTATGCTAAATCATCATGACTAAATTAATTAATTAATACAAAAAGTTCATCACACGTTAATACCAAACTAGCGTATAGTGACCATACATATATAGTTCTCAGAAAAATACACACTGAAATCATCCATAAAAACTCTCTCTAATTAATGCATTTAAAAACAACAACAAATGCGATCAAAATCGCAACAAAGGTAACAATTGACCTGACGACATAATGATACCAAGCCTCTTTACTAATTGCATATTTCCTAATCTTTCTAATCTTCTGGCGTATTGCGTCCATCTCGCTCTTGTGACTATCGACGACACCGGCAAGAACCTTTTCCAAGGTCATCTTCTCTCTTTCAGTTTTTTCCAACCTTTCTTCAGTGTTTTTCAATCTTTCTTTCAAGCCAATATTTTCTTGTTCAACTAAGTATAACTTCTCAACAATAGGGTCGATTGGCATTTCCGGTTCCACTACCTCCTATATAAAAATATCTATGTCAAGTTGGTCGGCGTAAGTAATTGTCGTATAATCAGGAAATGAAAATATGTAGTGAAAAAAGATAATATACCACATCCGAATCATAGACTGGACGAGGGCCAACGGGGACGGATATCAAAACCATGGCTCTATAAAATTATATACAAGTAAATACGTAAATCATACAAATCAAAATTTGTTTTGGTAAATAAAAACAATAGGCTCACCAAGGTTGTGTCGGTGATGGGGCGATTGACGGTAGTGAGGAAGGGGACAAGGCGCGCGACACTAAAAAAAGCACAAATCATAATTAATTTTGAGCTCAAATTGCATCAATTTGTATACATAACAAAATGAATAACAAATTCTAGCTTAGCTAGGCATTTCATCAAACACCTAGCTAGCACAACAAAAATGAAATGAGCAAGAAAACGAGCAAAACCTGCAATGCCGGAAGAGGGAACGTTGATGCTAACCGTAGAACCGATGGGTACCAACAATCTTGACAAATGGTGGTGAAAAATGGGGATGGATTAGACCTCACAAGAGGAAGAAGAGAGCAAAAATGGAGTTGAGCTCGAGCTGGAAAAAATGAGCTGAGCTCGGGGTGGTATGTAGGGTTTAGGGGAGGGCTTTAGGACCGGTTTGTGTTACAAACCGGTTCTAAAGGATATGACAGCGGGACCCGCAGTGGCTGCAAAAAATGAGAAAACCTGTAGAACCGGTTTGTGATACAACCCGGTTCTAAAGGGTCTGCCCCTGGGCCCCCCTCCCTGCAGCAAATGGCCCGCAAGGCCTTTAGGACCGGTTTGTGTTACAAACCGGTCCTAAAGGCCTTGCGGGCATTTTGCTGCATGGGTGGGGCCCAGGGACAGACCCTTCTGAACCGGTTTGTATCACATCCGGTTCCATTGGGCTTGGCTCAATGCCCTGTTTTCTACTAGTGGGAGAGCCCCTCCTGGCCGTTTTGTCCGC
Organism: Alopecurus myosuroides; assembly: GCA_028641055.1. Lineage (NCBI taxonomy): Eukaryota > Viridiplantae > Streptophyta > Magnoliopsida > Poales > Poaceae > Alopecurus > Alopecurus myosuroides. Next base: position 91,216,283 of record CM054061.1, read on the forward strand.
TCTAACTAAAAGCTCCCCACGGGAAGTGTACGAGACGGATTAGGATCCCCTTTTATATAGAAACCTCAAGCGACATAAGAAACCTCAAGCAACATAGGAAGTGTACGAGACGGATTAGTATCCCGCTTTTATACAGAAACCTCAAGCGACATAGGAAACTAACCTATGGAGTGAACACGGCCTAAGAAAAAAAATCTAAACGTTTTTTTCCACTTACCCGTGGCGAGGTGGGTAATTTTTGTGAACTTTGGGGGTAGTTCTGATGACGTACCAAACCAAACCAAGGAAGCCTTAATGCCTTTATTATTAGGTAAAGATCTTGCATGCTCTCCGTTATTAGTAGATGCTCTGGCCAAATAGATGCTAGTAACTCCAAGAGGGAGTATTTATGCTCGATAGAGGGCTCATGCCTCCTTTGCATCTGTGCTCGAGTGACCGAAACGTGACAAATGGAGGATGTGTTGATGCCATTAGGGAGAAAACAACAATGCTTTGTCTAAGGATGATGTTATTGTTTACATTACACATTTTGCTTACTGCAATTATCTGTTGCTTGCAACTTAATACCCAACGTTTGTTCGGATGATATTCGGAGGGTGGATTATTATTCATAGATGCAGTCGGATAACGGTCTATGTATTTTATTGTAATGCCCGCATAAATCACATAGTAATCTTTATGTCTTGCATACGCACTACGGTGCAACCTTCATTACTGTCAATTGCCCAGCTGTCATTTGTTCACCACACATGTTAGTTATCTTTCACGGAGAGACACTGATGGTGCAGATCGTGCACTTGTTGGGAGACCCCAAGAGGAGGGTGTTATGAGCACAGCGGTAGGAGTTTTCCCCTTAGTTAAGAACCAAGCTTATCAATCCACTGGGAGAAAGAGGACATTCGGAAGGTTGATGGCACTGACGGTGGTGATGGCGCTTCACCTGTGTCAGCAACAACGTGGAACCTGCACACAACACAACCAAAATACTTTTCCCCAACGGTACAGTGAGGTTGTCAATCTCACCGGTCTTGCTGAAAACAAAGATTAGACGTATAGTGTGGAAAATGGTGTATGTTTGCAGTAAGTAAAGAAAGCAGGAAATTATTGTGGTTTGTTTAACAGTGTAATAAAATGGACCGGGGTTCATAGGTTCACTAGTGGAGTTTCTCCATAAAAGATAGCATGTTGGGTGAACAAATTACAACTGGGAAATTGACAAATAAAGGTTGCACCGTAGTGCACATTATAACATGATGACTACTATGATATTTAGTGCGGGCATTACAACAAAATACATAGACCGAAATCCATCTGCATCTATGACTAATAATCCACCCTCAGGTTATCATCCGAACCCCCTTAGGTATTAAGTTGCAAGAAACAGATAATTGCATTAAAAAATGTGTGTAATGTAAGCAATGATTGTACATGCGGGCACTCACACCGCTGTTTTATCCCTAGTGGCAACATCACATCCTCCCCCGTCACGTTTCTATCACTCGAGCACAGGCGAAAAGGAGGCATGAACCCACTATCGAGCATAAATAATCCCTCTTGGAGTCACTAGCAACTACTTGGCCAGAGCAACCACTAGCAACGGAAAGCATGCAAGATCACAAATAACATATGCAATAAAGACTATAATAAACTTGGCATAAGTTCAATATTCATCGGATCCCAGTAAACCCAGCACATACAATTACATAAGAACAATCTCTATCATGTTAGGAAGCTCACGGAATCTAAACATGGATGCATAGGAGGAGAAGACAACCATCTAGCTACTGCTATGGACCCGTAGTCCAAGGATGAACTACTCACGCATCACTCCAGAGGAAGGCATGGTGATGAAGAGGCCTCCGGTGATGATCTCCTCTCCTGCAGGGTGCCGGGAGACAGCTTCAGAACCCCCCTGATCTAGGGTTGACGACGACGGCGGCTGCAGAACTTTTCGGGGATATTTGATCAGGTCTCTAGGGTTTTCCATCCGAGGGGAATAAATAGGCGAAAGGGCAAAGGCGGTGGAGGCCTGGGGGCCCACACCGATAGCTGGCGCGGCCAAGGGTACCGCGCCACCCTATGGTGTGGCCCCCTGGTGCCCGTCTTCGACTCTCCTTCGTTGTTCTGGATGCTTCCAGGGAAAATAGCCACTTCGGGCTTTGTGGGGTCCAATTCCGAGAACGTTTCCAGAACAACTTTTCTCAAACAAAAAAAGCAGAAACAGGGAACTGGCACTTGGCATCTTGTTAATAGGTTAGTCCCGGAAAACGTATAAAAATATTATAAATAAGGGAGAAAACATGTAGCAATTGACATAATATGATCATAGAGCATCAGAAATTATAGATACGTTGGAGACGTATCAAGCATCCCCAAGCTTAGTTCCTACTCGTGCTCGAGTAGGTAAACGATAAAACACAATAATTTCTTAGGTGACATGCTACTATCATAAACTTGATAATTATAATGTAAAAGCATATGTATGCTGAAATCATAGAACTTCAAACACAAACATGATAAATAGAACTTTAATAATAAAGCATAGCAATCACTTTGCATTATGAAGAGTATGTTAAATAATGAACCATGGATAATAATGCAAAGAAAGATAAACGTTTCTTTCAGGTATAGAGAAAGCATGGCAAAGTGGTATTTCGCTAGTCCTTAAGAGTGAGACAAAACATAAATGCCATGACACCTTCAAAGTTCACGAGGAAGACTAGAACAAATAATTTAAGAACAAATAATATCACATGATGAAGTAATTATTGATGTTTATGGGACAAATGCACATAGAACTCAGAATGGCAAAAATGATCTCTCAACTTAGCATAAAGTTAGAAGATGGAGACTCAACATAAAAGTAAAAGAAAGGTCCTTCGTAGTGGGAAGCAGGGATCACTCATGTGCTAGAGATTTTTATTTTATTAAACAGAGGTATTAAAAGTTTGACACTCCTCCTATCCATCTTTCACAAACCATGGCTAACCGAATCCTCGGGTGCCTGCCAACAATCACATACCGTTGAGGAGTGTCTATATTTTAGGGCAGGTGTATGTTAATGTCAACGAATGGTAAACAGACAATACATTACGTCACAAGCCAACTGGATTCACAAGAGCGGCTCCCATGGTGAAGGACGCAACTGGTGTATAAGGTCATCCCTCTTTCTGTTTTGTAAACACAATTATGCTTTGACTGATAAATCAGGGGCAAAAATAGTGAAGAGAATTTGTTTGTATTAATTTGGGGCTGGACACCCCGCTGCCAGCTCTTCTATTATTTAAATAAGCGGATGAAGCCACTAGTCCAGGGTGTAAAATCCAATCAACAAGTGAGATAAAGATTCTCTATTGACGTCCTCATGAGCAAAAACAAGAACACAAAACAGGAGTAATTTTGAAAGTTTTAAAGGTAACACATGAGCAATTTACTTGGAGTGGCAGTTAAATACCACATGTAGGTAGGTAAAGGGGTCGTTGCATAGAAAACAAAAAATTTCCTACGCGAGAGACACCCGAAAGGCCAAGATCTAATCTAGGATATGAAAGCAACGTGCATAGAGAGAGTCTTAAGAAGAACATACCCTCGAAGACACAAAGCGTTACGATATCATTTTTTTTCGTTGGCGTAGTCATACTCACAACGATCCCGATAGCGAGAAGAAGTGCACCGCAATCCTGCGGTGCCGCCGTGATCGGTCACACATACGGTTGATGAAGATCTCCGTTCCCTCGATCCAGCGGGGAGGCGGAAGTAGAGGATCCCTCGGAACTCTAGCAGCACGACGGCGTGGTGGTGGTGAAGAATCTCACGGTCAGGGCTTCCCCAAGCCGGAGACCATGGAATGGAGCAGCGGGTGGAGAGGAATTGAGGTGGGCAAGTGTGTGAATGAGGAGGAGCCCTCACCCTCCTTTTATAGGGAGAGGAGGCAGCCCAAGGGTGGGGTCCGACCAGCCATGGTGGTTCCCCCACCTCTTCCCTCTTCATGTGAGTGGAAGCTCCACTCAAACCCACTCATGCTCCCATTATTTCCCACTTGGAAAATCCAAAGGTTTTCTTTTAATAAATAAATAAAACATTTTTATTTCTTTATTTATATTTCTTAATTCCATTAACAACCATTTGCATATAGCACCTCGAATCATTTGTTAAAATATTAACAACCATTCGACAAAAAACCCCTTGAACTATTTCAATTTTCCCCGAAACAATTTCGGTGCTGCCCAAAACATTCTTCGATATTCCGTATCCTCTCAAACGCGTCATCAAATCTTAAGTGTGTCACCCTACGGTTCGCGAATAAGATAGACATGATCGAGACTCCTCTCCGATCAATAATCAACAGCGGGATCTGGAGATCCGTGATGACTCCTATATATTCAACGATGAATCTCGTGATCGTGTGAACCATCAATGTCGTGAACTATTCCCTTTGTCTCGCGATATTTTACTTGTCCGAGATTCGATCATTGGTATCAACCATACCTTGTTCAATCTTGTTACCTGATAAGTACTCTTTTCTCGTTTCCGTGATATGAAATCATTGTGATCATATCACGTGCTTGCAAGCGGTGTCGATGAGATATCACCGAGAGGGCCTAGAGTATATCTCTCCGTCATTTTGGATGGAAAAATCCCACTCTTGATCCATGAGCCTCAACTAATACTTTCCGAATACCCAACGACACCTTTATAGTCACCCTGTTACGGTGTGATGTTTGATGACATCAAAGCACCCTTCCGGTATCAGTGATTGACATGATATCATGGTCTAAGGAATAAGTTACTTCGTATGTTTGATATAACAATGTAAACATAATGACTTGATCGCATTGCTATATTCACTTTGGGTATATGTTCATCACATCATTCTTATAATGACATGACCCCGTTATTAACAACATCCAATGTTCATGATCAGGAAACCTTGATCATCTATTAATCAACGAGCTAGTTAAAAGAGAGCTTTACTAGGAACCATTGTTTGTTTATTAAACACACATGTATCAACATTTCTGGTTAATACAATTCTAGCATGAGAAATAAACATTCATCATAAACAAGGAATAAGGTAATAACCACTTTATTATTGCCTCTCGGGCATATTCCCTTCAGTCTCCCACTTGCACTAGAGTCAATAATCTAGTCTGTAAGCACTTTAACACATATGGCATTCCAGTTTTATTACCATGATTCACATGTGGTAAACATCATCAAAAAGATCTGAACTGTTCAGGTTCTATTATATTTGCATGTTCCTTGCGTCTACACGCATCACTCATTCTCTAATGAGATGGCTTTGTATATATTTGGTCAATCGGTGAAACCTTAATTCCTCAGCTTAAACCAATGTTACTAACATTGTGAAAATGAAGCTTCATAGTATCAGCATTCTTGGAAATCCACCAAGTTCAATAAAGAACTCCTTGACACAAAATACTCTTATTATTTTGTTGTCAACACAATGATATACTTAGCCTTTGTTGTAGTATCCGTTACAATACTTCAATTTTGAAACACTTTCAAATTCAGCATGGGACTTTCTTCTACCCTATTGTGCTACCCTTCATTTTAATTGAGATAAATTTATTTATAATAAGACTATTAGTGTAACATATTAGAACAAATAGTTTGTCATTACTATATAGGAAAACACATCCTTATCATTTCTAAAATGACACAAGGATCTCTCCCACTGTTGTCTAATCATCATATGAATTATCCTGCTATAACATTTTATAGCATAGGACTCATCTGGTTGTGTACATAGCATGGAACACATGACTTAGAAATCTCAAATTCAATGATGCTCATCATGTGTCAAAACACTTGAATCTTTCTCAATTATTTTCCATGTGACAAGAACTCTTTATTGTCATTTCGATATGGACTTACATCAATATTACATCTATATAATTTGGCTTCAATCATATCAGGCGCTTCAATCCATCTCTTAATAGTTATCGATGCCCAATATCTTCTATGCCTTTCATCAATATAAAAATCTTAACCATGTTAATTTAAAATACATATTTTCCAATCAACCATATGTCATCTACATAAAGTATTGGAAATATGTCATAGCGCTCCCACTTAATTTCTTGTAACTTTACAAGCATCTTTATCGTTCATGATGGAATCAAACTCTTTTGATAACTTCATCAAGGTAAAGATTTCAACTTCGTTATGCTCACTTCAACCATTGTAGTGTGCATACCTTTCTAGCAACCTTTTGAATTTTACAAAACTCTCAGACTGTGTCAAGTACACATCCTCAATCAAACTTCCCGAGAGGAGAGTTCGTTTTGTTATTCAACTGCCATATCATAATATGCAACTTTTGCTAGAACTATCCGCAAAGACTAAAACATCACTACAGAAGAACAAAATCTTGTAGTAGTCAACTCTCTGAACTTCGTCGAAAACAACTTTTCGATAAGTACAACTTTCAAAGGATGTAAAAATCCATGTCTTTGTCGCTATATAGACCCTTTTTCGATCGTTAGGCATCATGCCTATCGAAAGGACTACCAAGTCACATACTTGGTATTCATGCAAGGATACTATTGCAGATATAATGACTCATAGTCAATTTTACGAAGTCAGGGCCCATCATTTGCTTCCTTTATATGGTCCAGGTCCTTCTGTTGTTGAAACAACACTTTAGTCTTAAACCATAAGTTGGTCTAAGTACAAAGTTTTTAGGAATTTTGTGGTTCAGTTTGCAAACTCATTCGAAGTATCTACGACACATGTAGTGTCTTCTAATTTGTCAAAATAGGAAACCCCGGAACAACTTCTAGTGCTGCACTACTCTTTACATGGTAACGAAGATTCTCTAATCTCGTTGAGGCTGTACTGTCCTCCCACTCACTTGTTTCGCAAGAACTACTTTCTCGAGAAATCAACCCTTTCTGACAAACAACATTTGTCTTTGGTCGGTGATAGGAGAAATACCCAATGTATTCTTTCGGATAACCTTATAAACATATATTTATCCCTTTTTGGTTGTAAACATTTTACACATGCTATGCATACCAAAACTTAATAAAATGACAATTCGGGTCACTACCCAAACCATATCTTATATGTTGTCAATTTCAACGGATCATGATGGTGCTCTTTTCAGTGTAAAAGTGGTTGTCCTTAATGTGTAAACTACAAAATTATAATGGCAATTTTATTAATCTCACCATGTCCAACAAAGTTTGATTTTGTTTCTTGAATACTCCAAACTAATGTGGGGTATTCGAGAAGTATAAGTTGTAGACCAATTCTACAACTCCTCAGATGTTTCGCTAAACTTGTAACTCAAACTTTATCCTTTATGATCCAATCATAAATACTTGATTATCTTGTTACAATGATTTTTTACTTCATATTAACAATTGTTTGAACCAATTCCAAAAATTTCAAACTCCGTTCTCTTTAAATAGATATACTCATATATCTACTTAAATCATCGACATAATTTTATGAAAGAAAAATTAATCCAACACTCATGGCTATACATAATGGACTATATACATCAACATGTACAATCTCCATTAAATTAGTCCTCCATTCTACTTTGGCCTATGGACGGAATTCTAGTCATCTTTTGGAAGAGGTCTCACAAGCGTCAATTTATTCAAAACAAAATGACTCCGGAAGTCCATCAATATGGAGTTCCTTCATGTTTTCCTTTCCGATATGAACTAAAATGGTGGTGTCATAATTTAAGTGAAACTCTTTTACGTCTTGCAACGTTTAGCATTTAGTCTTATAGATGTTTACTTTACCAACACTAGTTGGCATGTATGTGCAAGAGCAGGTCTTCATAATTAAATAGGACGCAAGCACATAGTACCTATTATTACCTTTACACATTACTCTACCTCAAACACGGATTGTTCCAATTAGGCAGGTGAAAGGGGCCTGTTAGAACACTTAAGTTGTGTTGAAGGATCGATCTCGTTTTCGTTCAGGTCATGCCGGCGAAGTCAAGATGTACCTGCTGCTTGCGGGGCATGTGCAATGTTCATGCTTGGCGTACTGCCCTTGTTGCGGGTCGGCCGCACTGACTTTATTGCCGGTCAGTAGTTGTCATGTTTCCGCTACAGGATCACATGCTTGCGCCATGTTAATATTTGACACATGCATCCAGCTACAACATACCTTCAGCTAGCGATCTATGTTTGCATGGATGCACGGCTCCATGGTGTATGCATGATTCAAAGACCGAAACCAATGATGTTTATGCCAAGCACACCGATTTGAATACGGCAGGGCCGACAGGATGCTTGAGACACCCTATAGGGATCGGAAAAGAAAATACTATAACATCCTCTTTTTTGGAGAGTCCTTTTTTCTTTTCAAGTTGGATTGCGTGTTCACGCCAGACATCTGTCCGGATACTTGCCAAAATCAGTCTGTACGCTTCCATGTAAAATAAGGTAGATCCGGTATATGGTATGTTTGGTGCTCAACATAGAAAAAATCCTGATCGTTGATTTAAGCCAATCGAACGTGTGAGATCGATTGTATCTACGAAGTTTGCTCTTTTATAAGTAGTTTAGATGATTTATATTAACATATCCATCAATTTTGGAATATGGTCATGGTTTGAACAATCTCATTTGTTCCCACAAAAGAACAGAACAAAATAACAACTTATTAAGTTCTTAAAATAAATCTTGAATGTTTGGTTCGATACGACGATGAACACAATAATACTTTATTTCTGTTCTTGTCATAACCGATTCACATCTACTACTAGTTCCTTTTAATCCCTTGTATTTC